>CM050914.1:3000000-3425000 GCA_027742785.1 Vigna reflexopilosa | reverse complement strand
GAAAAAAGTGTGGTGAGTAATTTTTTTCTTGTTTTTGTACTTTGATGTATTAATTTTTAAAAAATTGTTCCATTAATTAATGTTACAATAATCATTAAATCTCTCATTAAGTAGTGAGACATAAAAAACTGAATTTGCCCACAATATAAACATTAAAGAAAAAACAAATATTCATCCTAGATTTGCATAAAGAAAGCACAACCTAACCGGCAACATTTATTATAAGTACTTAAATAACTATAATCTAACTTTAAGATCAAATTGTTTTTTCAGAAATTCTAACCCATTTAGAAATGGTAACCTCAAGGAATCGAATAAAAAAATTAAAATAGTAAAAATCATATTCATTATTTCATTTATGCAAAAAGTATTTTAAAATAAATATTATCACTGGTAATTTCATAAATCATCAATACTTTAAATTATCATAATTATCAACTTGAAATTAAGACATGCTATGTGAATACATAACATGACATGTTTTTATTGAATCAATTATACCTGTATTCAATCATAAAATGTACTGAGTCTAAACATATGTCTTTAGGTCTTACATATTTATTCATTTTTCATAAAAAGAAATAGTCACATTAATAAAAAATGAATATATTTACTTTCTTAACATAATAAATTATATCATGTTTTCTTCAATTATTAGAACAATCCGAAATAATGTAAGAAATGCTCCAAATCTTAATATATTATTTTACTGAATAAATTATATTAAAATTACACAACTACCTTAGACTTCACTAATAATCCCATAATTTGCAATAAACTATAGTCACTAAAAAAAAAAGTCCTTGCAAGAGTCACTTAATTGTGTTGCAGATTTGAGTTTAAGTTTTTTTTTTCTTGATTTAATTGTATTTATTCAGATGGAAGAGAAGAAAAAAAAACAGAAAACTTAGAGAAAAACAAATCCTAGGAGAAGAGGGGAAAATGAAAAGTCGAGAGTAGTGACAGAGAGAGGGTAGCGAGAACTTTCACATAGTTACCAAACACATAAAAACATCATCAGAGATCGACGAGGAAACTGAGCGAACAATGTGGAGCTCCACTACGAGGATGATGGTGGCCGTTGCAGCCGTAACGCTCATGATTTTTCTCTCATCGGCGTCAGCCGACGACGTCGTTGCACTCACCCAGACCACCTTCGAAAACGAGGTTGGCAAGGATCGTGCGGCTCTCGTCGAGTTTTACGCCCCCTGGTATGTGTGAATCGCGATTCTCTAACCTCACGCGCCTCCATTTGATTGCTTATATCATTGTGAATTATGGAATCTAATTGTGTTTTCCATGTCAGGTGCGGACATTGTAAAAAGCTTGCCCCGGAGTACGAACAACTCGGAACGAGTTTCAGGAAAACGAAGTCGGTTTTGATTGCGAAGGTTGGTTGCTGGCGTTTTTTTTAATGCGCTTTAGATTTTATTGTCTTTCGTTTTATTTTAGGATCAAAAGTTTATTTATATAGTTTGTATCTTTTGATAGGTGGATTGTGATGAACATAAAAGCGTTTGCAGTAAACACGGGGTTTCTGGCTACCCTACCATTCAATTTTTTCCCAAGGGATCTCTACAGCCAAAAATGTGAGCAGTTTGCCTTTATTTGACACTTTTTTCTATTCCATAGAAAATGTCAGAATATTCTTGTTCTTAACTCATGGCTATTCATTGCATTTGATATCCGCATTTGATTGAATTCTCTAGGTATGAAGGTGCACGGACTGCGGAAGCCCTTGCTGCGTTTGTGAACCTTGAAGCAGGTACAAATAATGTCTTGCAGGGTCCATTTTCTGGATGTAAATATGCGTGCTTTGTAACGAGTTAATTGATTCAAATGCTGATGTTGAAGTTGTGCCTTTAGAATACTTTGAATTATTTTTGTTATTAAGTTGGCAAGGTGATTTGAAGATATTAATGAACTTGCTTTTCCTGGATTGTTGGACTTATAAATATATTTTTTCAAGAATGTTGAAGATAATATTTTTTTTGGTGCACGTGTTAAGAAAGCTACCCCTTCATCCCATTGCATCTGTTTGTAACTAAATGATTTTTTTTTTCATTCTTGCCTTACTGAGTGATAGTGGTTGAAATTATTATCCAGAATTATCATGACCTTGGGTCACGCAACCTAATACAATGAGAGTCTATAAGGTAAAAGTGTTTCTGAGAGCTTGTCTAAGGGAAATGATAAAGTTTTTTTTTTTCTTTTTTTTTTTAGTACAAAGGTTTTAAAACACTTATAGCTTTGTATTGTATCTGAACTGACTCTGATATTTGGCAATACAAAATAACCATCTCATGTTTTTTCCTCTTTTATTGCCACACTGCTCACTGTCTCTATTGTAGCATGCTCTCACGATGTTGTCTTTCATTCTTTTTTCTGCATTGCATTTTGAGAAATGTTAGCAACATACAATCTTGAACACACTCTTTATTATTGGCTAAATTTGATTGAAATCACACAATTTTGTGGGTTTCACACTTTATTTATGAACCCCACTCATGACTTACAATTTTCAATTAATTTTTACTAATAGTAAAGAGAGTAAGAGAAATAGTGTGTTGCTTGAACTTCTGTGGCATTTTTAGTGTCTCTATATTCTTGTATCATTTCTTTGCATAATATTAATTCAATTTAGCATTGATATCAAATTTCTTGTTAATGCAGGTACTAATGTGAAGATAGCTTCTGCTCCATCCAGCGTGGTAATTCTCTCCCCAGATAACTTTGATGAGGTTGTCTTGGATGAAACAAAAGATGTTCTGGTGGAATTCTATGCACCATGGTAAGTATACCTAGATGATCTGCAAAACTTTATTATATCTGTAGATTTGTTTTTTTTCAATATTGTTCTTGATAAATTTATAATGTTTTACAGGTGTGGTCACTGCAAGGCCCTTGCCACTGTAAGGATGTTCTTCGGTCCTTAGACTCCTATTATATGGTTATTGTATCTTAATAAACTTCACCTGCCCGTGATTATGTCAAAGGTCTACCCTGTCCTGATAAAGTTTTTACTATTTTCAGACTTATGAAAAGGTTGCTGCAGCATTTAACCTGGATGAAGAAGTAGTTATAGCCAATGTTGATGCTGACAAGTATAAGAATTTGGCTGAGAAGTGAGCGCGGTGGCATTTTGATTTATCTCCTATTTAAAATAGGTTGATATTGTATTTAAGAAATACACGTGTCTAATTTGGAAATTTTCCAATACAGATATGGTGTTACTGGCTACCCTACGCTGAAGTTTTTCCCTAAGAGCAATAAAGCTGGTGAAGATTATAGTGGTGGTCGTAGTTTGGATGATTTTGTAGCCTTCATCAATGAGAAATGTGGTACATACCGTGATGGGAAAGGGCAGCTTAGTTCTAAAGTTAGTTAATCACATATGTTAATTAAAATGAAAGAGACTGGAATAATATCATTATAATGACTATCTATTCTTAGTGCAGGCTGGTATTGTAGAATCTCTGGATGGCTTGGTGAAGGAGTTTGTGAGTGCTGATGATAATGACAAGAAGGCAGTATATTCCCGGCTTGAGGAGGAAGTTAAGAAGCTCAAGGGTTCTGCTGCCAGGTTTGAATGATTTTATGGTTCCGTTCCGCTATGTGATGGTTTCTCTGGTTTTATTTTCAATTGTGATTATTGTGAAGCCATAACTGTTTACCCAAAGTTTTTTCTTTAATTATAAAGATTTACTTCTTTGTTTTTATGACATTTGTCCTCTTCTGTTATGGCCAGATATGGCAGCCTCTACTTAAAACTTGCCAAGAAGAGTATGGAAAAGGGTACGGACTATGCAAAGAATGAAATTCTTCGTCTAGACCGCATGCTTGAGAAGGTAATCGATGACTTTCTCATGTTTGATATCATAAATGTTTTGGAGATTAATGTAATCAAGTGCATATCATAATTTATTATTGAGCACGTTTCACTCCATGGAATGGAGTAGTATGGAAACTATTTTCTTACTGATTTGTCATTATGATTATAACATGAGATACTGGTCATGTACATGCTGCATAGCACATCAAGATAGAGATAATGAGTAATTGGTAGAACCCTTTGCTACTCTTATTTATTAAATGTGACCAAGCCTTTCCTTGTACTTTCCGTTGTATTGCTTCAAAGGAATTTAAAATGATGGAAATGGAATTCTCTTGCTGGAGTCTTCAAGGGAACCAAGATTTTTAATTTCAATTATTCAAATGCTTATTACATTTTCAATTTACAATTAAGACATCTTTCATTTCACTGCACTAGTGGTGATTATGTAAATTGTAAATGATGTACTTGGATTTTGTTCATTGAAGGTTTAGGTAAGAGTGTGATGGTTTGATATGTAATCAATTGGTGCAAATCTGTCATTTTAAACTATAGTTAGTAATTTGGATTACTCCTCTGATTGAAGTTTTCTGTCTTTTGAAGCAGTCAATCAGCCCAGCAAAAGCAGATGAATTCACTCTGAAGAAGAACATCTTATCAACGTTTTGATCTTACTGTGATAGAAGAGTAGTTTATTTCAGTTATGCAGGGAGACATAATTTGTAATTCCCCAGTTTCTAGGTGTTATCACCCTAGTTTTCTAGATGTCCCACTTCTTATAAATAGTATTTCAAGCACATTTTTGTACTGATCACTTACGGTGTCGTAAAATTAAAACAGAAGTACAATTTTCATATAAGAAATCATCATACTCTATGTTGCTCAGGCTAGATTGTTATTGTCTTTTGTTTTTGTCTTCAATCTGCCTACAACTGCAATCTTATTTAAAAGGAATCTTTGCAGAGTATGTTGTGTCAACATTTATTTATATTATTACAAACAAATCAATCACAGATGCTGATAGCTCACTTAAACTTGTAACATTATCGGTTTTTTTATTTATTTATTTAATTATTCATTTTATTCCTTCAGTTATGAAGTTTTTTTCTTTTAAAAAAAAAATTGTATACATAAAAAATCTACTTGCTTTTTTTAAGACAAATACTGACTCATTATCTTTAATCTCTATTAATTCTTGTTCTAAAAACCACAATATTAAAATGACGTGTTAAGACTAAGATTAAAAAGGCCTTACAAAGAATTTTAGTATAACTTTAAAGCAAAAATCTTGTAACATAAGATGAAAAGAGCATTTTAAACATTTTTTTTATGACAGATTTCGGTGGATGAGTGCAAGTTTAAAGTATGCAGTTACATAATATTGCCACCGACACTTAAATTTTAAATGACCTCCAGTGAAAAGAAAATGTTATTAGATGTTCAAAATCCATGTTGTTTATTTATCATATACCCTTATATAATTAGTTCTCACTGAATTAGTTTTAAATCATTAAAATGTTTAAATTCATTCTAATCACATCTTAAGTTAAATGTATTAAGACGTGTGAGATTGATTCTTAATGTGCATAAGATGTGGTGTGTGAGATTAGTTCCACTTTCATTGTATTTTATGTTTCACATAGCTCAGACATTCTATACTAATGGTAGTGAGAATCATTCCTGTAACTGGAAACTCAATACCTTAAAACCAAAGGGTTTACACAATCATACACAAAGTAAAAACAAATGATTTGACATTTTTTTTCAATATTAGATTCATTTCCCTTGTTCTGTTGGCACATTGCCTGTTTTATGTTGTCTTTTTGTTTGTAGAATACAGTGATTACATGTGGAATGGCGTGTATGAGTTGAATGGGCGGGGGCCTAGTAGAGCACCTGAATGTAGTGTGGGGAGAAAATCTGACATGGACTGAGGGGAATCCATGATATTCAGACCAGAAGTATCATGTTACCATGTTTTTAGTATTGTTTGTATAAGGTCCACAGAGGAGGAGGAAGAGGACCCCCACCTTTCACTATTCATGTTATGAGATTCAACATCACACTCCCTTTTATCGTCATGTTTCTATCTATTGTTTCATCCCAAACAGACAAAAAGGAGTTCTAATTCCATCATCCCCAGGCTTTCTTTTGCTACATTAACCCCATTTCCACTCAAACACAACAATTATTTTACTCCTTACATTTTCTAGGTTATATGGAGAAATTAACCAATCTGATATCATAATTCAACTGCTGTACTTTAAAATGTCTAAAGTTACCAACATGGTTAATACTCAATAAAGAATGTGATGGTGAAGAACATTCTAAAAGTGTACATTCTTTAAAAGGTTCCTAAAAAAAACTTTTATCATTAATATGTATAATTTAAATTTTAATGAATTTATAAAATATTAAATTATAATATTTGAAAGAATGTTACTAATTCACAAGAATTTAAAGGATTTCAATTATTTTAAAATAAAAATAGCAAATAGTATGAATTTTTGCTTTCCATCCCCTGACTACTAGCATTACAGCAGATAATTTAAATATCAGAAACATTTGATACTAGTCTATAACTTTTTTTTTATCTGTTATACATTACTCTAGATAAGTAAATAACTGTTCCACTGAATGAAAACAATAAAATATGTGAAAGAAGAATGTATGATCAATAATTGGTTATCTAGAACAAACTGTATTGAACTTGTAAATTAAAGAAATTTTAAAATAATTATCATAATCAATAAAAATTATAAATAAATCGTATTTTCTAAATTATGAAATATAAAATTAATACAAAATATGTTAACTAATTAATTGTAATTTATTGTTCTCTGGTATAGTTTATTTTCTCACCTATATAAAATCACAAAGTTCTATCAGTCTTAACAATTTGTCATACCTACTCTTATTTCTGTACTCATTAACCCGTGGTTGTAAACAAAATAATAAAAATGGTTAAGCAGATTTTTTTTTACAACTTTTGAATCTACAAATTTATAATAATGTTTCCAACACTTATTTATTCAAGGACTACAAAACAATTTTCGTCAATTTTTTGTTTTGTAACATTTTTTTAAAAATACTTACGGATACTCCTTGTCACTTCTACAAATTTTGTAGTGGTTTTTTAACTTAGCAGTTTTTGTTTTAAACAGGTATAACAGTCTATTTAATTAGGAAAACCTTTTAAAATGTCAACTTTAAGATTTTTAAAAGGTCTTTTTTTAACAAAAAATATTAAGGTTGTTAGAAAAATTTGTTACATCTCACAAACTCATTAATATAATATTATATATTAATTACTTTTTTGTTAAAAAAATTAACTTTGAAGTTTTGAAAGCATTAAACATATTAGTTTAAGAGTATAAGAATTAAAATAAAAAATATAAATTGAACAAATATATAAATTTTACATTATTATTTAATTACAAGTTATTATTAAAATAGTATAGCATACATAACCACTGTTAATTTATGAAAAAATATTCTAGTTTATCATCATTTTCCTTTTTATATTTATTGCTTTTCATATAATTTCTAATAACAATAACTGGCTAATATTAAACTAGTCTTAGATAATGTTTCTGAAAAAAAACAAAAACAATTATAATAATGCTATGGTTACAAATAAATATTTAAAAGTCTCAATGTCAAAGTAAGCTACAGAAAATTAATTATAGAAAAAGAAAAAAAAAATAAATAACTCATTTTCATTTATTGAATAATCCCATGTAATAAAAACGATAATTTAAAAATGGATACTATATCTTTGGAATTAGACAAAAAAAACTCTTCTACTGTCAAAAAATTGAGAAAGTATAGACAAAACGAAAAAACTCGAGCATATTTTAAATAAAATTTTTGCACGAAATCTAATTCAATAAATTTTAATCACTAGATAATTCCTTTTTAATCTGTTAGCAAACTTTAGACAAATTGTCTTGATTATTGATTATCATAACTTTTTTTTTAATTTAAAATTATTATTTTAATTTCACAAGACTTTTTATATAAAAAAATGATTTTTGTTAAACTTAATTCAATCCAACAATACTTATATTTTGAAATTCATTTGAATAATTTTTTTTTTCATCAATTCATTTGAATATTTATAATTTTAAAACAGCAACAAAACTGCAAGTAATTTTTAAAACATAACCCAAAAAAATGAAAACTAAAATTTAAGAACACATATGGTAACCAAACAACAGTGGCAGATATCAAAATCCTAGACACGGGAAATATTGGTAGGGGTGGGTCATTAGATTGGAAACGTCAACACGAACAAATACAATTGGTTTAGGTGGAAGACACGTTTTAGTGTTTTATTGTTTTATTATTAGTATATTCTACATACAGTATAATAATATATGTAACTTTAGAAAATGAATGCCTACCTGATTTCAAACAGTAAAATGTTCCCAGACAAAATCAGTGCAATCACCAAATTATATACCATTTTTATAAAGTGAATTCAGACCAATTCTGATACTGAATCTTTACCTACCAATTCATTCAACACGCTAAAAGGTTCTGATTTGTTGTTTGATCCTTTAAAAAACTCTACTCATAATATTTTGTTAAAAACCATATGATTTCAAGTAACTAAACTAAAAATTTTAAAATTTAGTAAAAAAAGTTTATCCTTAAAATCTGAGACTTATTTTTTTACCAAGGAAAATGGAATATGATTTTGTAACAAATATTAAGTTTTGAAGGAGTTAAAATTTGAACTCCACCGTACTTCAGTTGGTGGCTACTATGTAGTTAATATAATAATTTATAGCACCAATGGTTTGGTAAGTCGAAGATACAACAACATTTTACCTCTCCTCTCATTTTTTTTTTTCCTTACTGAAAAGACTGTGTGTACCAAACATCAAAAGGGTTGAAAAACATATAAATGTTAATAAAAAAATACAATAACCTCAATTAGGGTTTATTCATTACATACTTAAATGTAAGTTTTCAGAAACTCATTGACAATTCATTACTGAATAATTATAATGCAATGCATTACGTCTCATTCATAACAGATGGATTTCATCTTATTTATAACTAGCCAAGGGCAAAGTTGGTGATTTCACGTATTTGCCCTACTCCGAGTCCCGACAGATGTACAATTTGCATAAGCAACAAAAAGTTTAGGACACCAAAGATACAAACAAACATAAGCATCTTTCAATTGTGGGTCTGCTTAGAGCTACACTAGAAACATCTTCCAACTGTGTTTACACTGTTACTATGGGTCTTCATACCTAAACCCACCTCACACCCTCCCACACCACGTGGATTCTGTCATTATTCCCTTTTATATATTTTCAATTCATTTCGAATCCCTTACCATTGTTAATTAATATAACATACAACAACCCAACGGTGTAACCCTTATTTAGGTCTAATCTAACTGCAGAAAAGATGCACTCAATATTAAAACTTAAATGAAATACAGTTCCAAAACTAGAACCAGCTAGTGTTAATATAAACTCAGTCTCAGTTACTGTACACTGCACAGCAAGCATAAACAGTAAGATAGCGTGCTGTGTGTGAGTAGCAATGAAATATTGTACACTGTTTATGAGCATCTACAAACACATGGATAGAAGAAAGCTCAAGTTTCATCCACCTTGTGGAATGTAAGATACAACAATAGGAGGTGGTTGCAAAACTTCCACAATCAACTAGCCATTCCAGAACGATACAAGAACAAATAATAATGATATCTGTACAATTTTTTTTTATATATATATATATATATATAAATATTGATAGATAATAAAGGAATAGGAAAGTTTACCTGGAAGAGACAGGGTTTAAGGCTCTGGCCAACCCACTCATAGCACCATATCCTTTGGAACTAAATCCCAAACACCCAAGCAAGCCTTGTCTGTAAGGCAAAAATGTTTTCCTTCTCAACTCCTCCGCTTGGGCGCGGTTAGCTTTATAATGCAACTCGTGGGGTGATGCCGGTAAGCCCCTCTTTCCGATGATACCATTAGTGGGCTTTTCTGTCACCTTCTTGGACTTTGGCGGCCCATTACCCTGGTTTTGGGCCTTTTTATCTTTGGCTGGGGAGAAGGAGATAGTGGACCAGAACTTGTTGTTACTCCTTCCCTCGCTTTTACTTCTGAGAAAATCTCTCAAGAAAACCCATCTCTTGGAACTCCTCCCTGTTCCACTTGAAGAGGTCACGTTTTCCTTCTTGTCTGTTTTTACCTCATTCACCACATCCTCGTTTTCTGTCCACTCCAGAGGCGTGTTCCTCAGAGGTGACAGGGATCTGGTCCTTCTCCGGATAGACTTGTCCCGCAACCTCAGATCTCTACCTCGTACACGCGCTTCAACATCCTCGTTTTCTACGTCTTCTTCTTCCTCCAGATCCAGCAAGGGGGCAAGAACCTGCGGACGCTCCAAGTGGGTCGAAAGTTTCATGGGTCGGATCTGACCGTTCAGAAACAACTCATCTGCCGAACTCATTGAAGCTGAACCATTAAAACCTGTCAAACTGAAGCGGGCCGAGAACTCAAACTCGCAGGAAGAGGAGTTTTTCTCAAAGGAAGAGGAAGAGGGCGAGTAAGTGGAAGCGGCTGTTATGGTGAAGTGCATTGGACTCGCCGGAGCGCTGTAGAAGAAGCCTCCACCACCGGCTGGTGCCCGGCCTGGACTCGAAGGGGCACTTACGTAGGGAGTGGAGCAGTTGCTGTCGATGTCTTCTTCTGGGTTTGCTTTTTCGCCATTATTGCTCCGGGTTTGGAGCTCCATTATTCTGCTATGGTGTCCCAAGAGAGAGAAAGGTGCAAAGCCTGCAACTGCAACTGCAGGAACAGCCAGTGCAGAAAAATAAGGAAGACAAATGAATAAATAAATACTGTAACAATATTAACAGAACACAACAGAGTTTGTCTCCGAAAATTGCCCTTCCCACTCTTCTCTTATATCCTTCCATGCCATTGTGGAAGAAATCTAATATGCAATTAATTAAAAAAATTTCAATAAAACAGTGTATGAGATCAGAGTAACAGATTTTTTTTTTTATTCATCATTCTTGTAATTTTTTTTCACGGTATTTTTGTAATAATGGTCTTACTTATTACAAGATTTTTTTAAAACAAAATAATAATATGAAATATATATGAGAGTTCATAACAAATGAAAAATTCAACTTAATAAGAAATATTAAAAGTTTTATTTGGTTGCATGCGAGAAAGATGAGTAAACAAACCAATGCTAGAGATAATTAATGCCTATAGAAACAAACTCTTATCTCATCAGCATTGAGCAGTTTCTTCAAGTTATTTTGAGATCTTAAAATCCAACCTGAGGTTGTATTTAGCACCAAAATTAGCATATTGTTTCCTTCCTAATGAGATGGGATTTTTAGATAGAGATTTCAATTAGTCAATGATGAATATATTAAAATAAGATATAAGTAATTTACTATAAATATTATATAATAATAAATTATTTAATTTTTAAAAATTAGAAAAACATTAAAAAATGAAATTTGTTTTTGGTTGGAAAAAACAAATTTTAATCTGAAGTGGATTTCAAATATTGTAAAAGTTGATTGACTGCAATTAAATATGTGGTGAATAGATTTTGAATGTATTGACTAAGCTTATGAATTATAAAAATAACGTCTAGTCTAAACATGATCAAATAGACAATTCTTCTAACTAATCTTCTATATTAAGAACAATCTTTTATAAGGTTACCATTACTGAGACTGAGTTTATATTAGAACACATACGAGATTTATTACCTAACAAACAAATATAATCGAACAAAGATAGAATATATTTTTCTTACTTAAAACATCTTTGTTAGATTTGACAATTTCCAAACTTAAAAAAGCATTAAAAAGAACTAAGAATTTTAGTTTAAACAAGTATCGTAATATCAATTATACATTATAAAAAAAAAAGTCTCTTAAAATGATATCATCCACTTACATTTAAAATTGACTAATGAATAACAAAATAATGAGAAATCAGAAAGTAATACTTTTAGACAGTATAAAATTATGTTACAATAACATGAAAAAAAAAACATACAAAGTCGTTGTTTAAAAAATTATCTCAGTCCATATGTAAATTTATTTAACTTATAAACCAATCTTTTATTTTTTCTTTGTAATCCTAGAATATTCATAAACCTCATTTTTTCAAGATAAGTGGAAAATATAACAAAAAGGATCCTAAAATGTTACAGATAAGGTGACTCTGAAAAGGCTTGACATTGGCAAGCAACACATCATCGGCCACAAGCCAAAAATATAGGTGCAACAATGTCCGTGTCTTTTTCAAATTCCACGTTTTATTTTATTTATTTATTTATATTTCTCTGTCTCAAAGTTAGCTGGTTCGGGTTTTCTTTTTTTAGTGTTTGTTTATATAAAAAATATTTATCGATAAACCAGTTCAAGCAAATAGCTACTTACTGCTAAAAAACAAATAGACGTGAAGTGAGTGAAAATTTTCAAATTGATGTGAAGAGCAAACTGTAGTTCATTAATTGATTCTGGGCTCCATAAAAAAACAAATTAGGTTTATGAGGTTGACTTCCACGTTCATATCTCTTCTGTTATAAAATTATACTCATACTTTTTTTATTAAATATTACATGATAACCTCATAAAATATAAATAGGATAACTCAACCAAAAACATGTAGTATTTCAAAAATACGATTAAATATACACAATAAATATATATCAATATCAATATCTAAACAAATTTTTTATTCTCTAACCGATATTGTTTCTGCACTTAAATTTATATCTACTCAAGGACATAATATACTTAAAAGAGATCACCACTTAAACTTTGTATACAAAGATAATTTATCAAAATAAATTTTTAATATAAAAAATATATTTAAAAAATCGGTCGGCTCGAGGTTGACATGTAAAAAACACTTCCACCCTCAAATTATATATGTTTTTTTAATGAGTTTAGCGGTCATAAAAAAAAAAGTGTGTTTTACATCAATATTAAATTTGTATTTATAAGCCTCACAATAATAATTAAATCTGATCCATTAATTACTCATTAATAATTGTTATTATTTTCATTAATTATCCATCAATAACTATTATCATTATTAATTATCTTAATGACTGTCTTTGCTGATCGATTTTTGAATTGTTAGCCAATTTTCTGCCCGGTCCATTGGTCGGACTGGTAGTCATACAGTACACAATTCATAAATAATTTAATTTCAATCAAACACAAACATAAAAAATCATATAAATCATACATGAATTTATACATTATTTAATATTCAACAAATGGAATCAATTGATGTATTTTGAAATAGTCATATTAAATATGTACTAGTAGAAAATAATTATGATCTAATTCAAGATTTAAATTTACAAGCAAACACAAGATTAATGGATAAGTTTATTATAACCTAAATTACAAAAGTACAAGAACTCCCCTTCTTAACACTGATTAATATCTTATGTTATCTCAATAATAAGATAATCTCTATTGGTTGTCAATACTTAATACATAATTTAATCAAGGATTCAAATATCATTCTAGATTTATAATACAAAGTTCATAAAACTATCATCATTCAAGAACAAACATTGTGACACTATAACTTATTTCAACAAAACCATAAATCAATCAAATATACAAATTAATATTCATTTTGCATATATAAAAAAACACTCAAAATTAATCCATTGAAAAGACTAGAAGAAAAGGAAAGAAAAATATTTTTTTTCACCTAAAGAAAATAAGAGAGTGATTGTAGCGTTATTTTGATTTGAGTAAAAGATTCCTCACTTTGGCAAAATTAAAACCAAAAACAAGATTGAGTTATAATATTATTTTCGTGAGTGAAAATTCTTTTACATAAACAAAAACAAGACTAAGAGGTAATTTTAAATTTGTTATGTTTGCCTAAAAAAAAATCTTCTCCTTAAACAAAAATATCATAAAATCAACCTTATGAAACACAACCAATTATGTTTATAAAGGTGTTGCTCAAAATTATTTTAGCAATACAATTTTTAAACAAATTCCATATGATTAATACAAAATATAATTTCAAACATCAACTTTCACAAATTTCAATTCAACATTAAACATCAACTTTATACATATATCATAAAATTTTATAAATAAAAAAATAGGAACATAAATATTTTCTCTTACTTCAAATTCCTTTTCTTCAAAGTCACTTCAAATCCCAACAATAAATAATTTAAAATCTAAAAACTTAGAGTAAAATATACAAATATAATAAACAATCCAAACAATTTTTTTACATTATTAGAATTCACTTTTGTTTTAAAAAAAATTATATAGTACTAAATTAACATTATATACCATGTTATTTTTTCTATTATTTAAGTAGTTTTTTCAGTTTTAAAAGACTTAAATTAAACAATGAAATATGTAACATTTTCAAAATATTATTAATTTTATTATAACCCAACAAAGAATCTCTTCAAAATAGTCAGTAATTTAAAATTAAAAAGTTAAAAATAATATATATATATATATATATAATTAAATTGAGTGAAACACAAAAAATATTTTCTTCCAAATCATATTTTATATAATTTTAATATGTTCCGGGCTAAATTTTATTATTTTTATTTTTTTATCATATTATATTACCTATTATTAAATTTTATGTACACTAAATACATATATTTAATTATTTTGGATTTTCAATATTTTTGAAAAAAAAAATATGATTTTAAAATGGATACCAATTTCTCTAAATATCTAAAGTTTTTTTAAGTATAGATTTGGACTTCAATTCAATTATTTGTATTTGGTATAAAATTTCTATCTAATTCTTTTTATAGTAAATATAGATTTGAATCTAAATTAATTGACTAATGTGGTACCTGATTCATCCCTACTACAAATACATGCCCGTCCTCTCCTCCTTATCATTTCCTCAATTGACATGACGTATATTTGATTAATCAATTGAAGTTGTTATGCTCATTCTTTTCTATCACCTTCAAAGCCTCTTTGTTTTGTCACAAACACCATTATTACACTTCCTATCACTAAAATTCCAAGTTTCTTTGCTCCACATTTTCATTCTTCTTTCTTTCAACCTAAAACAACCACCACCGTCCTTTATCACATCATTTATTATTAAAAAATGGTTGGATCCACACAATTAAACTAAGCTCTCACATTAGTTATTTTAATATAGAAATGATTTTTTTTATTCAGAACATTAATTTATTTCATATTGTTAGACCTTCGAATAAGTGCGTTTACAGTGCATAATTGGTAAAGCTTAAAACATCTTTTCATTAATTTCTCGTTCAAAACTTTGTTTTTCAGAAAGAATGAATTTATAATCAATATTACATCATTTACTTTAGTCCTACAATGTATTAAATAAGTTATTTAACTTGAAACAACATTTGTAACGACTAAATAACAATAATAGCAATGGCGATAGTAATAATAATTACAGCAGTTTAATGCCAAGAGTATTTTTCCATTTTGCAAGTGAAGGCGCAATATGAAAGTGCAAGTGACAAGGATGTGATATAAGTAGAAACAAAGAAATAATGTAGAAACCACGTGGTATGTTGTTATATCCTTTACGTGTAATTATTGCATACGAGGCTCGTTAAAATGATAGATCATTGTAGAATGAAACTTATACCATATACCAAAAAATGTGGATTCTCTATTTCCCATCCTTCTTCTACTCCACTCAATGCAAACATCAAAGTGTACAAGACCAGCTCGCTTTAACCAGAGAGAAACCATGTGCCAAGTGCTCCAATTGGTCCATTTATGATGTCATTATCGATCAAAATGAAATCTTAGCCTTTATATGCTTAATAATGTTTGAGGCCAGTGATCCATGGCCCATTTGGAAACATGATATGTTGGTTGGTTAGTCCTTGTTTGATTTTGTCTTTTTCTTGCTTTGGCAGTGACAAGGCAGCATGTATAAGTTATAAAGATTAGAAGTTTGTTCACACCATTCACAATAGGTGTGAAGGAGTGTACACAAAATAAAGCAGTCAGAGGAAATTATTAGGTTGATTTGATGTTGCACAACTAATTCAGATATTTTCATCCATATAATAAGTATAGGGGAGAATACAGCCACAACATTTAGGCCTAGCAACAGACTACGGTCGCAATAACAAGTTGATAGAAACAAGACCAATTCAATTCTTAAGTGACTGAAACAAAAGTTGACAAACCAGAACCGAGTTGCTCATATGAGAGATGCAACTAGTGCTAGAACATATTTTGCTCTCTCTCATTTATTAAGGTTTAGAGTTCATCCATGAATGTCATCACATATTTCACACTTTTTACTATTGATTTATAACTAACTAACCCTACTTCATTTCCATGCACCCGATTGTATTTCTATATTCTCAAACACATGTTTTTGTGTCAATACTTTGAATCCGGTATCAAACTATCAATCTTTTCAAATAATTGTATAAATACTGACATATGTACTATACCGTAAAGGATTGAGACTCGCAGAGTGACGAGGGAACTTAATTAACTTCAACATGTAAATTTTCTAATGCAATGACTATACTCACCATTCAAGTACGGGGAATAAAAAGTTCTAAAAATATTACTGTCAAATAGAAAAAAACTGAAGAGAATTTGATTGAATGATATTCTACGGACGCTTTGGCGTTACCTTTCAAGAATTTTAATTACACCAATGCTTTTTGTTCATACTCATAATATGTATAGCACACACAGAAATCATCAAGGGGTTAGACTGGTAACAAATCTGAAACTAATTCATTAATCAAATAAGCTAGTATGTCCCCCTCAACCTCTAAACCCTCTTCAAATGCTTCAACATCAAAGTCAAGCCATTTCCCACATCCAGAGCTCATGTCCTTTGTGACAAGCTCATCCACCATTACCTCTTCCATGCTTCTAAAACTCAGCATCTCCTTATACAGTTCCTCTGTGTTAGGTTTGGAGGCCGAAATCAAGGAACGGTCTTTGAGAGACTGGCAGCATGTAGACAGTCGGGTTCCGTGGGAGACTACATCCAGGAATTCGAGGTGTTGGTGAGTCAAGCAGAACAAATACCCGAGGCACAGTTAATGGGGTATTTCATGGCCGGCCTACAAGAGGGGATACGTAACCAACTCAGGTTGCTAGACCCAAAGGACTTTATGGATGTCATGAGACTAGCCAGGGACGTAGAGGCGTTCCAAGCAGGAACGCGGGTGAGTGGAGGAATCAGCAACAAAGGGCAGTCGTGGGGAAAGACGAGCGGTTCAGTGGTAAGGGTGGACCCTAGCCGCAACAACCAGAACCGAACGAACGCCGAAGGAGGCCCCAGGAGGGGGGATGAGCGTACGTTCTCTAACGTGCAAGGCAGGAACGTACGGGATTTACCGTACGCAGAGTACGTCAAGCGCAGGGAGGAGGGGAAGTGTTTCCGATGCGGAGGACCGTACGGTCCAGGCCACCGCTGTCCAGAAAGAGGAATTCGGACGCTGATATTGGCCGAAGAAGAGGAGCCAGGAGGGGAAGAAGAGGTGGAGGTAGAATGTGAACAACTGGAGCTGTCTGCTTTCTCAGCCGGAGGGCTCACCCAGCCCCAGACGATGAAGCTGCACGGCCAGATCGGGACGCAGCAGGTGCTGATCCTAATTGACAGTGGCGCCAGCCACAACTTCATAAGCAGGGAGTTGGTAGAAGAACTATCCTTACCCGTAGTGGATACACCACCCTACCGGGTGAGCTTGGGGGATGGACGGAGGAAGGAGACGCGAGGATGTTGTGAGCCAGTAACGATCCAGGTAGGGGATATTGTGATCAACGAACGTTTTCACTTGTTCGAATTGGGCGGAGTAGATGTGATCCTGGGGGTCGAATGGTTGGCTAAGCTGGGCGAGGTAGTCATAAACTGGAGGCAGCTAACCATGGCGTACGTACAAGCAGGGAACAGGGTGATTATCAAGGGAGACCCAACGCTAACTAGGAGGTTGGTGGAACCGTCAGCTTTGCTTAAAATGACGGAAGTCGAGGTCTGGTTATTAGTGTGGGAGTTAAGGAAGACAGAGAAGGAGAAGGAACCCAAACCGTACGTTCCGGAAAAAGAGACGTTCGGTCCAGAACTGACTCGGACGCAGACGCTCGACATGCAGCGAATCCTGGAGCGATACGTTGAAGTGTTTCACGAGCCGGAGGGACTACCTCCTGATAGAGGAATGGTTCATCGAATTCCCTTGAAGGATGGTACAGACCCCGTCAATGTAAGGCCGTACAGATATCCCCATGTAATGAAGGCGGAGATTGAGAAACAGGTGGCGGAAATGCTGGCGGCAGGCGTCATAAGGTCAAGCACCAGCCCATATTCAAGCCCTGTAATTTTGGTGAAAAAGAAGGATGGCAGTTGGCGGTTTTGTGTGGACTACAGGGCCCTAAACCGAGCCACCGTGCCTGACAAATTCCCTATTCCCTTGATAGAGGAGTTGTTGGACGAACTGCGGGGAGCCAAGTACTTTTCGAAGGTGGATTTAAAGTCAGGCTATCATCAAATACGAATGGGAGCCGGTGACATAGAGAAGACGGCTTTCCGGACGCACCAGGGCCACTACGAATTCATGGTCATGCCGTTCGGCCTAACCAACGCGCCAGCCACTTTTCAGAGTGCCATGAACCAACTGTTACAGCCTTACCTGCGGAAGTTCGTACTGGTATTCTTTGATGATATACTGGTGTATAGCCGCACCTGGGACGAGCACTTGGCACAGGTCGCGACGGTGCTAAAGGAATTGGTGGCACATAGATGGGTGGCCAACCGGAAGAAGTGCGAATTCGGCAGAACTCAAATAGGGTATCTGGGCCATCGGATATCAGAGAAGGGGGTGGAGATGGACGAGGACAAGGTGCGGGCAGTGCTGGAGTGGGAGAAACCGAAGACGGTAAAGGCTTTGAGGGGTTTCCTAGGGCTGACAGGCTACTACAGAAGGTTCGTAAAAGACTATGGGAAGATTGCCCGGCCCTTGACCGACCTCCTCAAGAAAGGACAGTTCGCGTGGACGGAGCAAGCAGAGGACGCCATGCTTAAGTTGAAGAAGGCCATAACGACAGCACCGGTATTGATTCTTCCGGATTTTAACCAGCCGTTCCACATTGAGTGTGACGCATCCGGAAGGGGGATAGGAGCGGTACTCATGCAAGGGAAGCAGCCCATAGCTTTCTTTAGCAAAGCGCTGTCGGAAGGAACGTTAGGGAAGTCGATCTATGAGAAGGAACTCATGGCGCTGGTTTTGGCCATACAACATTGGAGGCCGTACCTATTGGGGCAACGGTTTGTGGTTCACACGGATCAGAGAAGTTTGAAGTATCTCTTGGAACAACGCATCACCACTCAAAATCAGCAGAATTGGCTGGCAAAGCTCCTGGGATACGACTTTGAGATCGTGTACAAATCCGGGGTGACCAACAAGGTGGCTGACGCCCTATCACGCAAGGATGAGGATGAGCTGCGGGACGAGAAGGAGTTGACGGTGGTGGTCCGGCCATATTGGCAAGATTTCAGAGAGATTTTGGAGGAAGTCGAGGCGGATGAGGAGTTACGGAAGGTGATTGAGGACTTGAAGAAAGACCCCAACTCCCACCCCTCGTACACGCTGGAGAACGAGCGTTTGCACTATAAAGGGAGGCTCGTGCTGTCAGGCCGTTCGGCCTGGGTGCCCAAGCTGATAGCCGAATTTCATTCCACACATACAGGAGGCCATTCAGGGGTTTACCGGACGTACCGCAAGGTGGCACAATCGCTTTATTGGGTGGGAATGAAGAAAGCAGTGACCGAATTCGTGGCCCACTGTCTAGTCTGTCAACAGCATAAATATCTAACCTCATCTCCGCAAGGACTGCTGCAGCCGTTACCCATTCCCAACGCCATCTGGGAGGAGATAAGTATGGATTTTATTGTCAAACTACCCAAGTCTAAAGGATATGATGCTGTATTAGTGGTGGTGGATCGACTCAGCAAATACGGACACTTCATACCCCTGAAACACCCATATTCCGCTCGCACAATAGCCGAAATCTTCGTGAAAGAGGTTGTCCGCTTACATGGGGTACCACTCTCGATCGTAAGTGACCGGGATCCACTGTTCTTAAGTAACTTTTGGAAGGAGTTGTTCAAGTTACAAGGCACGCAACTGAAGATGAGCACAGCCTATCACCCGGAGACGGATGGGCAGACGGAGGTTCTCAACAGGGTCCTGGAAGGGTATCTGAGATGTTTTTGTTCTGAGCAGCCCAAGGGCTGGAGCACTGTGATTCCATGGGCGGAATATTGGTACAACACCAGCTATCAGGAATCAGCCAAATGCACGCCATTTGAAACTGTCTACGGACGACCGCCACCTTCCCTGCATAGGTTCGTCCCAGGAGAAACCTTAGTGGAGTCCGTCAGTCAGGAATTACAGACGAGAGACGAAGCACTCCGCCAGCTAAAGTTCCATCTCGCCAGGGCACAGGAATTAATGGTACGGCAGGCAGATAAGGCAAGAAGACCGTCCCAAGTAGGAGTGGGAGATTGGGTCTATCTGAAGATTAGACCTCACCGTCAAACGACAATGTCGTCCATGGTGCAGTCTAAATTGGCCGCTCGCTATTTTGGTCCTTTTTTGGTCATTCAGCGGATAGGAGCAGTCGCATTTAAGCTGCAATTACCAGAGACCGCCCGCATACATCCCGTGTTCCATGTGTCACAATTAAAGAAGGCAGTAGGGGACCACCAGGTCGAGTCAGAGTTACCCAAAGATTTGGAGGTGGAAGAACCTTCTCCGCGACCGGTCAGAGTGTTGGACAACAGGCAAGTGCACCAGGGGGAGGACGCACGGCAGGAAGTCTTGGTCGAATGGCAAGGGGGAGGACCTGACGAGGCTACATGGGAAGATGCCCTTACCATCCAAGACCAATATCCTGACTTCAACCTTGGGGACAAGGTTGATCTTCAGGGGATGGGTAATGTTAGGACCTGGCGAGTGTATGAGAGAAAGAAATACAGGAGGAAGATGATGGGCGAGGACGAACGTTCGGAGCAAGTGGCGAGGACGAGCGAGGACGAGCAGAACATGGACGAACGTCCTAACATGGACGAACGTTCGGAGCAAGTGGCGAGGACGAGCGAGGACGAGCAGAACATGGACGAACGTCCTAACAATATCGTGAGGACGAGCGTCCCTACGATGGGCGAGGAGACGAACGTCCTAAATAGATGGCAAGCGGAAGGATAGGCAGATTATTACTATAATTAAGGCAGTAATAAATAGAGTTAATAAGGATAGATTTATTCCTTCCAGATAATTATATTAAATAGGCAATTAAGTTTAATTATAATAAATTGGCAATTATGATTATTCCTTACCATTTCTGGAAGGAGTAATTAGTATTAATTAGGAGAGGCATCTAGGGTCAGGATATGTTTTTGATTAATGAAATATTGTAAGAGAGGTTATGCTCTCGTGTGACTGAAGGAGAACCTGCTCCCAGTCATTGGTTGTGTTCGTTATTTCCAGAGATTCAATAATAAAGGAATTTTATTCACTTGGGTATTGTTCCGTTCACTGTGTGAAGGCAAGTTACGTGGTCAGGCACGTAACACTCTGCCATCCAGCTCTTCCTCTGAACTGCCATCATCCACCCAGGCCACACTTTGCACGTTCCAATGAAAGCTTGCTTACATCTTAACTCCAGGAACTCGCTCACACAATCAAATATAGCCTTCCTTTCAAGTTTAGAGTACTCTTCTCCGTAGTTTTCTGTTCTACTATTCTGATTCTCCAACAGTTCAAATAAATTTGGCATAATGACTGCACTAGTTTGACCCATGGCAAATTCTTCTGCCATAAACTCTGCATTACCAAGAATATCCTGTACATATTCAAGTTCTGTGTTACTTGGTCTTTTAAAATCAACCGAACTAAATATCCCACTTATTTGTTTGATGGTCATATTTCCATCCCCCGATATGGAAGGGCTTTGCTCTTGTCCCTTCACCTCACTTTCAAGTGATACAGATTCGCTTATCTGGGAAAAACTAGATGCTTCTTCGTCTTGCATTGAAGAATAGACTGTGCTGGCTGAAAGGAGAAAAGTGAGAAACTGATGGCCCTTACAACTTTAGAGATAAGTCCCTTTATACTGAGGGAATGCAACGAATTGTAACTTCTATAACCCAAATTGATGAATGAAAAATATGAGTTGTAATATACGTGTTCAGCTAAAATATATTTGACATTTTGTTTTGAATAAATAATAGAAGAATACAAAAGTATGCCAAACAATCCAGTTTTGAAGAATAACTTAACACCATCTGCAAATAATGTTCTACAGCTAATCCCTTCTACACAAAAACCAACAATGCCGCAAATTTCTTTGAAAGCATGGTGCAATTTCTTACCAAATAAGTAAAAGAAACATAGATTGTGAGATTTTGTCTTTACTTTTATTTTTATAGTTCGTAACAGATTTGGTTCATCGGCAGTGAAAAGATAAAGATAAAAACATTACCGTAAGCGCTGTCTTCACTATCGAAGTAACTTTCACTGACAAGAGTTTCAGACCCCGCAACAGAAGTTGAACGACAACAAACTATATCATTTCCACTTTCACTATTGCTGCTACAGCTAGGATCTTGATTTACTTCAGAAGTCTGCACAAGTGATTGAATACGAAGATAATCAAAGAGACTCTTCTCAGACTAAATATTATTGAAAATTGCAGATAATCTAATTTGTAGAACCAGATTCTATAAATTACACGAGAACCATCTCAAACAAATCACCGGAATATTTTAATATCTATTCCAAACATTTTATTTCCCAACCTCAACATATTCTCTTCACTAATTGATCTCAGGAAGCAAGCAAGATGCTCTATCAATAATTAACACTTGAACTGAAAATCATAATAGATGAAGCTCAAAACATAACGGGCTGAGATACCTGCAGTTGCTGATTCATGCTAAGCACGAGATCATCACTTGGACGAGAGTCAAGAATGCTGTCCAGTTTATCACTAAACAGGTCAGGGAAAAGGCTTCTGTCTTGTTCCTTAGATATGGTGCTTGCTGCACTGGGAAAGTTGTCTTGCACACTAGATCCCAAACCAGAAGAACTCCCCTCTGCGGCCAAGGTACATTGAGGTAAGTTAATTCTGGATGTCAATTCCTGTAACTTTTTGTCCAACAGGATACTTAGAGCATCACTGTCTATCATATGTTTTCCTTGTGAAGATAAGGACAGTTTTTTGGGATGAAAATTATCACTATGCCCAAGAGAGTTTACATCAATTCTCTTTCTGGTTCCGTTGACTTGCTCGGTGGAGGAAGATGACTCAGGCATACTTCTCCTCAAGGGAGATGTGAATGTAAATGAAATAACGTCCTTGCTTTCTTTCATGTTAAATGCATCCTGATCAAAACTTCCATCCGTCGTAAAATTGCATTTGATGGACTTACTTCCAAAATTATTGACTGCATTATCAGGACCTCCAGCCTCATGAACATCACTGCTGATATATTTTGTCTTTCTGGAAGTACTTACTGATTTGGATCGTGGAAACTCCTTTTGGATGTCAGTTGCCCTGATGCTTGACCTTCTAGGGTGAACATTGGCATTTGTAGCACCCTTGTTTGTTGTCTTTCTTATTCCAAAAGTTTCTGAAGGTGACGCTCGTGTTGTTGGCTTATTGGAATCTATTTTTGAAGTTGATTTACCCTTGGCAGTCATGCTATTTTGCTTTTGATTATTCTGCCCAAGCACATTGCCATTCCGACTTGAGTAAGGTCTCTGCTGCATGGCTTTTTGCGTACTTGGTTTCTGGCTCCTTAAGTGCTGCTTTGACTTCATCTCATTCTTCTCTTTCTGTCTCGTGCATTTCATGTCACCATTTGAAATCAATGTATCTCTACTATGAGCGTTGTTTTTGGCGTGGATTGCAAGTGAAACTGGTTTCCCTTTACTGGCTAAATGGCAAGGACTATTTTTTTCTGAACCTCTTGAACCCTTGAATGCTGAAGTGCATTTAGACAAATTACTACTCCTCTCACTAAGCTTGCCATTTGCAGGATAGGTTTTGCTCATATTCGCAGGTTTTCCAGTCACTGGTGTATATTGTGCAGCTTCCAATCTCTCTTTCAAATTGAGAATTCTTAAGGGAACAGAAGAAAACCCAGTAGATATTCTATTCCTCAAATACGGCTGAGGGCTCGCCTCAATTATCTTAGCCGCTGCCTCCATTACATGAGCAGCATTTTTTGGTGGCAGAAAACCAGGACTCTTGATAGGAGACAGCAGTTTATTATGAGTAACTGGAATGGATTTAGCTGACTTTGGAGGTAACATTTCAGTTTGAAATCTCTTTATTGGAAGGTTTTCCACTTTTCTAGCCCTTGACTCTATGGCACCCAATTGAGACTTCTCCAGCTTAAGCAGTGTATTTATGTAGTCTGCAGGGAAAAACTCATCCACTGAATGAAGAGCACCCTCATTATAGTCAGAGACTCCATGAGATGTAGAGCCGTAAAGTGAGGTGCAGGATGGCTCAGTGACAGCCGAAGCTGGCAACGAATCCAAACCCATGAGTCTCGCTACTAACCCAGGAGCTCTACTCCCACATCCTTCATCACTACAAATTGAGAGGGTGCTGTCAAAATCACCACTTTGAATGTTACTTGGACTTGCTCCATATTCATCCACCTTTATCTGAAACAATTGCAAATAAAACCAAAAAAGAAATTAATATCAAGATACAAAAAAGTCCTGTTTAGATTATTTTTTTCAGAAGTACAGGCATGAGTAAAAAACAAGCTAATAAAACTAATGACAAAAGCCTAATTTATTTTTCCTACTTATTTTCTTCTCCTAATAAGTATGTATAGAGAAATTTATTAAAAAAAAAATACTAAGTGTAAAAAAAATAAAACAAATAACAAGACAGTACAAAAAGAGGGGAAAAAATTCACACCCTAGTGAGCTGCGACTTGTGTAAGTTCTCCACATTTTCCTTCCCTTGCTTTGAAATCTCTACATTGTTGTAACAGAAACATTTAGAATAGGCACACGAGAGAGAGACAAAAGCATTGAAGAAAAAGATTCACTGTAGAATCAACAAGTGTACATGGCATGTAAACAACGACAACAAAAATGAACATTAATAATACCTGGATCGCTCCAAACCAGCTTCTTTCGAGATTTGGAGTTCCAATCAAACAAGCTAAGGAAGCTTCCCTTGGAACGCCTTTTCTCCATCTCCATTTCTCGTTTTCCTATCTCAGGCAAAATACAACAACATCAACCCATTTCCACAGTTAGGTTCCTTCAACTCTAGAACCCAAATTTGTAGCCCCAAAATCAATAAACATTTTGAATGAAACTAGCAATAGAAAACAGTTAATCGAAATCTTACCTAGCTTCAGTAGCCCATTTTTAAAATCAAAGAGCTCCCTCTTGCACGAGAATCAGAAAACACAATTGCCTTGAAAATAACAACCTGTTGAGTTATTTTCAGAGACCCGCTATCCAATGCATATACTTTTCGTTATTAATGGAATGATTTGTGAAAAGGGGCAACACATACACAGCACAACCCTTAGTTGCGATGCCTCAGTATTCCACCGATAAACAAATTAAAGCGTGGAAAGAAAAGAAGATCTGGAAGTTGGGTGTGGGAGTGAGAGTGAGAATGAGAGTGAAATACGAGAAAAGTAGGAGAAAATGAAAAATCTGCGATTCTGGAGAGAGCGAGAGAGAAGGCTGTCTCTGTTGCGGTGTGTCACTTTGGTCTTGGCGGAGGGGTCAAATTAAAAACAAACATATAATGGAGGGATAAAAAAAGGTTTTGCCTCGCTTTTTATCCAACCGAATAATACCTATTTATTTCTTACTGAAATTTTTACTTCTTTTTTTTCAGTTATTTTTCTTCCTACATGAAATTCTATTCTCACCAATCACACACGTTGATGTTAAATATTTATTTATTCAAATAAAAATTATTTCATTAATTTGTAACATTTTTAAATGTTATTTTATATTATGTTTAAACCTTATTAGCTTTTAACTTTTATTTTTCATTTTTATCACATAGTTGTGTTAGAATTCTTTACTTGTTACAAAAAATATATATTACATTCCTTACTTGTCCCTTTTATGCTTACAAATCCTTAACACGTTGTAATTTTCATTACAAATTGGTTTTTCAACATAAATAATGTACGTTATAATATGAATTCATTTATATATTATTTTAATAAATAAAATGTTTAAAATGAGATTTTAATGAAAAAAATATGGTATCCTAATTTTGAATAAGTTGTTAAACAGTGCTTTCATTACTTCCCCTCTCGATAAGTTCCTTGAATGTGTGGAAATGTATGGTATCAATGTTCTAATGCTAAAATGTCATAAAAGAAATTAATGTTTGAATGGTAAAACAAACGTGTGCTTGGTAACTATTTATTAAAAAAATAAAAAGTTTACACGATCTAACTAATTATTAAAAAAAATAGTTTATTTTACATCGTCTAAATTTTTAACATTAAAATGAGTACAAAAAAAACTAACCATGTAACCAGTTTTAATAACAGTCTTTGTTAAAATACAAGTTAAAACAATATATAAGTGTATGGTAATTATAGTTATTATTATTATTATTATTATTAAGAATAAAATATTGATTTACCATCATATAAATATTATAATATTTATTTTAATTATTAAACTATGTACACTGTTTATTTTGATTTGAAATAGTATTTGATATAAAAGAAAAAAAAAATAGATTTGAAATATATTTGATATAAAAGAAACAAAAAAATATTTTCAAAATCAACTAAAAAACATAAAAATATATCTAAGAAACCGTGAGAAATAAACTCCTCTTGTGTTATATTGTTTTTGTAATGATATATGTAAGACAACTCATATAATGTTCTCAAATGTTTTAATAATTTTAACAAAATGCTTCTATTTTAATAACGTTTTTTAACAAATACATCCCATTTAACTTTCATCTAATTTTATACAAAATAACCTCAGAAACTAATTTAACTTATTTATTTATTTTAAATAATAATTCTGTGAAGTGGTTGCAATAAATAATATAAGGACCTTAAAGTATTCTCATTGCACATTAATGATTTCGTAAATCTTAGATTAGATTGGAATTCTTATTTAATTTCCGTTGACTACGATGTGCTATACTTATTTAAGTCAATTAATCAGTTGGCGAACAATCATTGAATGATAACCAGTTTGATAATCTGAAACTATTGTTGTGTCATTATATTCTTGTATTTCAATAATCTTCACTTACTTTATATAAATATATTTATATATTATGGTGTAAAGGTAGAATATTATATAGTGTGTGTACTTATTAAAGTGAACAAAATGTATTATATTTTTATATTTTTAAAATTTAATCGAACACTTAAAAAACATAAAGGGGAGAATGTGTGAGGTTAAGATTGGGTTCGGAAATTATATAGAACGACAATGAATGTTAGTATCGTCCTTTCCAATTAATGAATGGAGAATCATTCCGTGTTTGGTTGAATTTAACGCTAATTCACTTCAATGAAACTGAAATGCAAATACGTATTTAAAGTTGGACAAAACTTTTATTAGATGTAATTAATGTTGATCTCCGATTAAATTCGGAGTTTAACTTTGGGAATTTATATTTTATTAAATTTCAAAATTAATTAGAGTATGAGGCCAACTCGCTTTTAAAGTTTAACACGTGACTATTGAATAGTTATATATATATAATGTGTATAAATATTATGATTAAAAAAAAATACAAGTATATTTAAATGATAGGTGTGGTTATGCGATTTCTTCAAACAAAAAATAAAAGATGAATACTTTTTTGGTAAAAAAATTATTTTAGAGAGATTTTGGTGTGGTTAAAGCTATTAATTTTTTTGAATATGATGAAATTATTAATATAATTATTATTATTTTTAAAATAATTTTAAATAAAACTAATGATTGAAACATTGGTTATACAAAGTAATATGCATTGATTTTTTTCTTCATTTAATTCACATCAAACTATCTTGACATCGGTTGTTATTTAAAATCGTTACAATATTTACATAATTTATACGACTTAACAATTAATGTAATATGTGTTTTACTTTTGACATCATTGTTATCTACATCGACATAACTACCAATATAGTAAAGTATAAATAATTGATGTAAAATATATATATATATATATATATATATATATATATATTAAAACTATTATAATTGTATATTAATTATGTAGTATTATTGTTAAAAAACATGAAATTTCGTATTACATAGATTATACCAACAAAAACACAAATAATATCGAAAACTTTGTTGAATAGGAGACTTGAAGAATGTAAATACAGTAATTTCTAAAATATTTAACTATAATTATATTCTATTTAACGTCAACGACTATTTTTGTGATTGGTATTTTAGTAACAAGAGTTTCCAACCAGCTGGTTTACATATTTTGGAGTTCTATTTGTTGGTATTTATATTACAATGCAGCTCTTAATCAAATTTTCTATATATACTTTTGTTTGATAGTATATCATGAGAACTAATCTGGAAAAATAGTAGCTACAGCTATTGTGTAGGTGATGATCAGGAAAATGTTTATTTTTGTGGGTTTAGATGACTTCCACGCTGTCCTATTTAATGCGGATGACCGTACAATCAATCTAAGACATGTAAAGACTGAAATCTTTATTATTATAATGATTAGGTTTATAGGGCAGTATATAGTTTAGCACAGTAGTTTTGTACTGTATAAAGACTGAAATCTATATTGGTTAGACCGGTTGAGCTTAGGATAATAATGATAGTTGAATAACATTTTTTTATAACATTTGAATATCATCTACGTGTCATTCTGTGATTGGTTTAAAATTATTTCACAATCAATAATAATAATCATAAACACTATCATAGATCAATCACAAAATGACACATAAATAATATTTAAATGTTGTCAAAAAAATATTATTTAAGTATCATTATTTTTGAGCTTATATGTCTGATATATATCCGCATTAAATATTAATATAAGCTATAGTTATACAAATATATGTAGTTAAATTTTATGAAAATAGGTGACAAGTGTGGGGGTATATATAAGGTCAAATAGGCTTATAACTATTTAACGTAGAATTATTAAGGTAGAAAATGATCTCTCCTGCAAATCAGGAAGACCCGACAATAATTAGACCTAGAGATTCCGAAAATGTAGAATGATTTGTATATTTGGTGGCGCTAACAAGTCCCAATGTTATGTGAAGCAATAATTGTATCATCAGCAAATGCTACTCATAGAAGGATAATAATAATATCCACAACCTAAAATTTGACCTATGGTCGTAAAGGAGGTCTGCAACAACCTGAGAGAGCAGCCAATAATGTCAGCAGCAAGTAGAACCTGAGATTTTAATAAGTTTTAAATTTTTTTAAAAATCAAAATCAGTTTTTAGTTTTAAATTTGTAGGCTTATTTTAGTTTTAAATTTTTTAAAAAGATCATGCAATACAAAGGCAACGTAAAATGAAAAAGATCGAGGAAGACAAATTTACCCAGCAGAAGGTAAGAAAACATAAACCTAGAGATTTTCTAACTTGAAACTCCATATAGGAATTTCTATAGAAAGAAAGATAAAGTGATTTTAGGTTAATTTTAAAATCATTTTCTTGACGTAGTAGATTCTTCCAATTTTTTTCATCATTTAATCTATAGTACAGTATGCAAATAGATAATTATTTTATTTTATCGTAAAATAATAAATTTATAATACAATATAAACTTTAATGTTTAACTATTAACTAATTAAACCGTTACAACATATACTTTTACTTTTACACTTAATTAAGGCATTTTAGAAGAACAAAAATTAAGAATTTAATAAAATTTAATCCAACTAACTTATTCAAAATTTATACTAGTTAAAACATATGCACTAGGTATATATCAAACATATAATTATACTTAATTGGGAATTTTTGATCTTAAAGAAGAATTTGTATATTTAGTATAGTCTGGTCATTAATAACTTTATTATTGTTAGATTAGAATTTCAAACTTTTTTATATTAAAAAAATGAAATTATAATTATAAAAATAAAAATAAATAATTTTACAAATTTAATAATCTTAATCTAATAAATGTTAAAGGCTAAAAGATATCTGGAAGATCTAAGATTTTAAGATAAACAAATTTGTTTAAATATAATTTTAGTCCTTAAATTTATAATTCATTTTTATTCAAATTAACATATATCTTTTATCCTAAAACTTTAAAAATGAATGAAACATTCTTTTTAACTCAAAACTAACTTTTTTACGTTAATTAAATCTAGGGTGGGCAAACTGCACTATAAAAGTTTATAGTTAATTATAAACTATTTCAACAAACTGAACTAAAAAATAGTTCAAATAATTGAACTTAACTACTCATAATGCAGTACAGATCAGTTAATTAGTTTTAAATCCACTATATTATAATATACTATAATATAGTTTTCCCATGGTTGATCCCCGAACTCCCATCATCAGAAAAGATCTGCATTTACAGTACACAACTAAATCTGTTTAATAAAACCCAAAGCATTTATAGTATATAACTAAATCTGTTCAACTAAACTATGGCCATTGGCACCTTCACAGATTTCCATCTTAAAAGTGGTCCCATTATAAGCTTGAACAGCTTGATAACCAACAGGATATGGATACCGATCTTTTCTCTGCAATGTACTCAACATAAAAATGCATTACATCAGGCACCAGAGAAAAACAAATAAAAACAAATTGTTACTCTTGCACAAATCCCGATTTTTCATGCAATGATATTTGATATTTCAGAACACAACAAAATACAATTTTCAACTACATTGCAAAAGTAGCACAAAAAGCAGTTTTATTTCTAAAGCAACTCCACACCGCACAGTTGTTGAATTGAAGCAAGCTATACAGCAACGCAGTTTTACGAGTAATCTATGTGGTTAACAGTTAACTACACTAAAACTATGTAAAGTTCAATTTCTATTAACTGAACTATAGAATAGTTTAATTAGTTTTTAGTTAAAATAAGTTTAGTTTTTTTAAGTACAATGTAGTATGGTTAACTGTAGTTTTAGTACAATTTATTGAACTATGCCCAGTCCTAATGATATGTTAACAATTTTTTTTGACAACTTTTTTACAATAGATTATGTATCACTATTTTATTGGTTCGTATATTTGAAACGGACCAATCATGAGCTACCACACAAGCGATATTGTAAAAAAAAAATTATTAAAAAAATATTTTCCTTTTTCTAAATACATACACAGTCATCTCCAAGAACTAGAGCATTTGTTTCTCCGAGCTTCGATGGAAAGAGCAATTCAAGGGGAAGCCGGCAAATTGTCAAAGAAGAAGGCAAGCTTCTCAAATTTCTCTTTCCAGACGCAGCTGAGGCCTCCTCCTTCATCCATAGGAACATATCAATCTTTAAATGTTGTAGTTCAAGCAGTGATTCATTTAAATGCATTTACTCCTTTAAGAAAAATAGTTGCTTTTTCTTATTGGATTTTTGCAATATATATTTTTGCATTATATGTTATTCATTTCTAAATTTTCAATCTAATGTCTTGAAAAATCTATGAAATTTTCACGAGATCACAAAGAAGATAGTTTGTCTACAGGTAATAAGAATATGAAGAAAAACTGAAAATTATTATTCCATGCGTCGTTTTTCCCATGAGATTGCTAGTATCCAAACGAATATGTTAAGACATGTTAAGGCCAAACGAATTTTTTAAAGAAAAAACATAAATTTTTTTATATCGATTATCTTTTTAACTATAATATAAAAAATAATTACACCAATTTATTCATAATAGATATAGATAATTAAATACTTTTTATATCCTGTTTTTATATCTATTTTGAAAATGACATAGACAATTAACTGTTATTTAATTATTTTTTATAGTGTTTGTTTCCTTCTTCCTTCTATATATTTTTCTTTGTTATAAACTTCGGCTTAGAGTTGGATTCAAAATATGATTAAAGGTGAAAAATATGAACATTTTTTCGTGTCTGACCCATTAAAAAAATAGGACTTATAGTCATGCTAATTTAGGCTTCTTGGTGTAATTTTGGAATTTTGATGAAGACGTTAATATTAAAAAAATAATAAGAGTGGAAAATACGTCATTAGTGTAAAGATTATATTATACGTTCTATAATTAGTGAAGGGAAGGTTAAATTAAGATGAAAAGGAAAATAAAACATGCATTGCATTTGTATGGTGGCAATTATTAGTTTTTTGTTCCTTTCCACACTCATTCCAGGATAGGAAGATGTTTGTGCCTTCAACCTGATCCTGTTTCATACTCAATATTCTCCTATATATATGTAACACATTCCCAGAGCTTTTTCAATTTCAATTTCCTCCTTTTCTCTCGCTGGAAAGAGAGAAAAGAGGAAATTGAAATTGCAAAGGGAGAAGAAAACGATGGAAGGGGTTCAGAGCCATTACGCTCATTCGTGTTCTTATCTACACGATGTGAATAGGAATAGCGTGAAGGACAACAAAATGACGTCTTCGTATTTCCATGAACCACCTCGAGAATGTAATGGCGAGAATATGGCGGTGAGCAGCAAGTCAAAAAGCTCGTGGTGGTGGAATGAGGCCGAAAGGAAGAGAAAGCGTAGAGTGGCTAAATACAAGTATTACGCCACCGAAGGAAAAATCAAACACTCTTTCAAGAAAGGGCTTCGCTGGTTCAAGATCAAATGCATCAAAATCGTCACCAGTCTCTAGTTCTTCAAATGCATGAATTCATTCATGCATGCATGCAGGGATTGCTCACTTTGTGTATTGTCTGCATTGTTCAGAGATAAAAATTATGGGCTCTATCTATGTCGTTTTTAACTTTTCCTTCGTTGCATTGCAGCAGATTATCTTATCTCATATTTATCATTATAATTTTGTATATAGTGATTAAATATCTCATAAGTAATTTTCTTTTCTTCAAAGGAATGAAATCTAGACCTCAACCCACAGATTAAAAGGCAAACAATTTGGTGCGTAGTAATACTCTTCAAAGTTAAATTTTATGTTGATCCTTCACCTTGATAACTGATTAAAATTACAGTAAGTTATGTTGATTAGCTTTTATTTGTGACAAAATGGGTTTTCTTTTTGTCTCCTTTATCACTAATTAATTTAGGTAAAGGGATTGCATATAAAACTTTATTCATTTTAGGATAGGTTAATTTACGTAGTAGCACCAAATTGATGACAAATGTAGGTTAAATATAGACAAAATGAGGTTGACTTTGTCTAATTTTCAAAAATAGATATAGTATGGGTCAATTTATGGAGTTGGTGTGACGTCCCAAAATATATATAGAAAAGGCATACATATAATAAAGACGTCATCATTCATAATATAGGAAAGCAGTTAAGAGTAATTAGGATTACACTCACCCTTAGAATAGTGTGAAATTGAAAACTAGAGTATTAGAGTTTCTCCTTTGAAATTACAGAGAATTTAAAACTTTAATTGCACTAAAGTTCTTCAAAATAATATGAATTCATAGAAATAAAAGCTAGCAAATCTAAGTTGCAGCACTGCCATCCCCATCAAGAGTTGTTTCCAAAGTATCTCCTCGTCATCTGCTTCCACCCAAGTGGATGATCATTGCAAAAGGAAACACATACAACAAGGCACAAACACAAGCAAGCAAGGGTGAACTAATTATATAAAAAAGAAGAAGCATGCATCATGTCAAACATAGAATCTACAAGAGTTATTCTCAAACCAAAACAGATTAAGACAGGTCCTAACATGTTGAACACTAGACTTGACTCGTCCGGACTTTAGAATAAGAGTCGAGCTATGGCGGGTCATGCACCCGTGGTGGCTTATGAAACTTGGGTTCCCCATCCTGCCACACTCACGAGGTTAGTCCGTTCTGTGCCTTGGAGCATACTGGAAGCCTCCGAGACTAAGACCTCCTGCTACTCCTCACCACATGGTTCAATCCTCTCTACGTGAGAAGAAAGGCCATTGGAACGTCAGGAAGACCCCCAAGACTGAACTCCTACTTTCATTCTAAAACACTAAGAATCTCATCGAGAGATTCTACACAGATGGAACTTAGTTTACCACTTGGATCATACTTTCATCACTTTGTAATCATATACTTTTTGTCACAATCAACATATACATAATCTCAACAATACCTTACTCACCAATCACAAATTATAAAAATAACTACTCCCTAATTTAATCTAAATTAATCAATACCATAATCTTTTACAATTTATTTCCAATGCCTAAACCCTGTACAGATATAAAATCATGTTTCCTTCAACTATATTATAATAGTTATATGAAACCATACTTCTATTATAAATTTTCTATTAAACCATTGCACAAACATTTTTAATTTATATTAAACCAACATTCATATTATAATATTATATTATACGAACCTATTATTATACATAAAACTATATTACATTAATAAAATATAATAACATACGTACTGTTATATAATATTAATATACTTTATATGTGCTACTAATTTTTTTTATATGTAACTATATAATATTAATATTTAAACACACAATAATTATACACAGCTTTATAGTCTCAATTTGGACATCCAGTAAAATTAAAAATTGCAGGACAGTTTCACAAACACATCAGTTCAAATTCAACATGCAGATATTTTATAAAATAAATTTCAAAAAAATAATCAGCTCCCCTTACCTGGTTTTCTCAAAGAGCAGCTAATTGAAAACGTCCTAACAGGAACCCACTCAGCGTTGAACTTACAGAACCTACAAATCACCGAATTGGTGATAGGACACAACTCTTAGAGCTAGAACATAATAGAAATCAGAAAAAAGAAGGTTCGAAAATAGCGTAGAAAAGGGAAAAACACACTTACTGGTCGGAATGAAAAAACGTTCGGTTCAAACTGAAGCCCTTGGTGCAGTGAGCGCAGAAACACCTTCAAATCAAAATTTGATTGGTTCAGTGAAGAGAAAATCTAGAGAGAAGGCAGAAGAGAGTTTTAGAGAAAAAGTGACTTCTATGAAAATGAGTCAGGAAGAAACTCTTTTCTCCTAAGGCTTTGCTGACCTTATCCTTATGGGTCTGTCAGCCTAACTTAAAGCCCAAATGACTTTTAAAAAAAATATAAGGCCCTTACAATTAGTTTGTTTAAAAATTAAAAAAGTGTTAAAAACATGTCATGACCATCCTGTTTAAATATAGTTTTAAGATTAAATATGTTATAGTTCTTAAATTTTTACATTATGATTGTTTTCACTCTTAAATTTTTATACTATTTGATATTCAAACTTTAAATTTATTTAATATGTTAAAGTATTTTAGTGTTTTATTTAAGTAATTTATAGTGTTTAACATGTTTCAATTCAAATGTCTAGATTATTTATCATTATTCTTAGAAAAATGGTTATCACGTCACTTTTTTTTTACGTAATGAATTAGAACTAAAATGCTTTTTTAGTGAGATATGTAATTAATAGTTTGAAAACTAAAATGCCTTTTATAGATGATATATGGAAGGATGTTTTCATTTCACCCCTATTAGGTATATTGAAAAGCCTTTGAGGTGTATGCAAAACCTTTTTTATTTCTTTCTCTTCCTTAATTATCTTCATCACCACACAACATTTCAACTTTGCGTGCCGCTTAATTTGAAAATTTAATCCCCTGTTGCTATCCCATATTCCCAGACTCCCAGTCTTAAGCCTTTCTTAATACTGCTACCTATACTTTGAATACTGCACGAATCGTTCCAACACCTATCATAAATCCATTCCCCTTAATCATTCCAATGTCCTCATTCATTTAACAAACATCAACAATTCACCAATTCAAACAACAGATTTCTCCGAATCACCAGCAGAATGAACACAGTACCCAGTATTTAATAATAGAAGGTCATGCATGGAATTATGGTCACATCTACTCTCTCTTCGCGTTGCATCCAAACGTAACCTTTTTGCGTTCACATAATTTAACTTTGACTTCGTAAACATGAGACGCTGACGCATTTAAGCTCACGTTCCTTAATCCAGAATTAGCACCAAGTCCATCCTCACAGATGGTTCATTATTCCATGTGAGTGATTCATCTTTCACGTCTTCAACGACGACCAAACTTTATTAGGGCATGACAAGGTTGTTGTGTCATTTTGTCGGATTCCAAGATTTTCAAATCTATGATTATGTTTTTAGAAAACTTTTATCAGCTAATAATCAATTTGACGGTCATACCAGAATAATTGTAATGGAAACTGTTTCTTAAAAACTTAAAAAATAGTTCATAGCTTGCAAACTGTTTTCATTGTTACAAAGCGTTAAAAAATTTTCTTTAAACTTAATTCAATTCTATAAAATCACTAATAATTTATCCTTATTTATATATATTATAAAATTATTTCATCTATAGAGCATTGTGATTATGTTTGAGAGTATATTCTAGAAGCGATAGATTTCAAAATTCTACCATTAAAAAAAGTAGTTCAATCTTTACACGAAAATCTGAAACTACAATCAAAATGATTGATGTCTACTTTATGAGTTTATCTTATATATTGATCATTTTAGTGTAAAACTATTTTTTAAACTTTTGAAAGTGTACTAATCTATTTCAAATTTTTAATATTGAAATGATAGTATTTAACTTATTTCAGTTTTACATTTCAATAGTTTAATTCAGTTGTAATTGTATTTAGTTTAATAGTTTAATCCAATTTTCTCTTCCACTCTAAAAAATAATCTCAAAATTGATTCAAGTAATAAATTAAATTTATATTTATTTTAAAGTATTTATATCAATTTTATTGTCTAATTTAAATTTTAAATTTTAAAATAAAAAATAAACTTGTTATATATTTAGATACAATGTTATATGTTTTGCTTAATCGAGGTATAACTAATATATTTATATTTAAAAGATTTTTATCGTTCATTTATATTTTCTAATAATATATTTATAATTATAAGAATATGATAAGAAATTTATTTAGGTTAGACAAATTTCATAATTATAAATAAAATTTTATTAATGTAAAACAATTTCTCGACTAAACAAATGTCACTTATGAATTTTAAAATATTTTTGTGGATAAGGGTTTCGTTGGTAAAAGATGCATTTAAATTAGAATTTTTATTAGTGACAAATATTTGCATCGATGAAATTCATCGATAAAATTTATAGGTCTGTTTTTTATTAATTTGATGGTAAAATTTGCTAGTAAACATTAATTTTTCACTTTTGAACTTTGATAGTATCCCAATAAATTTTGCTCATAAAATGAGTTTCAATTTTCACAAAAGATTGTATCTAAAGACATCAAGACTTATTATACTTATAAAGAGTTTGATTATACTTGTAACAAGTTTGATACATACAATTTATATGTACTAGCTTGAAAATGAGTGTTAAATATATTGTGCTTTATGTAAATTAGGAAAACATAACCCTATGTTAACTATGTTATTTTTACATATTTATTTGGATTTGTGCTTAACCTACATTTTCATTATTATAAATTCATTATCCTATGTGTATTTTTTACATATGGAAGATAACTATATACTTAATTTTTACTAAATTCAATATGATATTAGAATCTGGTTCTAATCCAGGAACTTGTGGGTTAGAGACCTGAAGGTTTTTTGATTTAATTAAATATGAGTGAAAAAAAAAAAGAGAAAAAAAGAGAAAATAAAAATAAAAAATAATTATATGATTATCAAAATATGTCAATAATTACTAACGGATAATTATCATAAATTATTTATAAATTTTGGCCTTAAGTAATTATTAACCAATTTTCTTTATACATTGATAAAATTTACTAACAAGTATTTTATCGACAAACTTTTAAGCGTTACTTTTGCATAAAAAGTAATTGTTTTACTAACAAGTTTTGCTAATCTATAATGTTATTTTTATTTATTGATAAAATAAGAATTTGAATATCTTATTCTCACTCTTGAAGACAAGTAAAGTGTTGATGATGATAATAAATAAAGAAAAATTGAAGTCTTATATGGATGATGATGATTTATGGAAAATGGTTGAAGATTTAAAAAATATTTGGATTTAAGAGTTACGTTAAAATGATTTTAATTGTTAAAGTTATCTAAAGAAAAATTGTGTTTGAAAAATACTAGACAATAATCAATTGTTTGCAATAATTAATTATTCACCACGATTATGATTTAACTCTTCATATTTTTAACCTAATTCGAAAGTAAGTTCCATAAATGAAAGTGATTTTATTGTAACTATGATAGAAGAATTCTTTTGAAGGCGTAAACTTTTATTAAGGAGTTAGGGTGGTGGGTAAATAAATTAAGAAGATTCAAAGATATTTTTTTCAATAAAATATTTGCTTACTGGTTCAAAGTTTAAGTTCATTGAAAAAATTCAACACTACTAAAGAATTATAAACAAGTCCATATAATGAATCACGACACAAATTTCAATAAAAAAACCCTAAAGATACTAAATTTATAAGTTTTTCTTTTTACTTATATATTATTAATTTTATTTATTTTTATCTAATGTAAAAGTTTAAATTATTTTAAATGCTAAAATATTAAATTTTAGATTGTGAAAAAAAAAAGTTGTTTTCACTTGTTTTTTATTAAGTTCACAACCCGCTAAGGTTTTTACTATTTATAATATTTTATACAATAAATTTAATATGTGGGGGAAGAAAACTTATTAAAAGTTGTCGATCAATTCCTCAAAGATTTTATACACTATTTTTTCTATTATTGCATATTATATTTTTCTATTTTACGGTATAAATACTATATATATATATATATATATTTATATATATATATATATATATATATATATATATATATATATTGCTTGATGGCTAAAAAATTTATTGAGTATAGTACAAAATTAATTTATGATAAAAAAAACGTGTTTCCAAGGTCCTGTGTGGAGCATAGTATTTTCTTGGAAAGTAGTTTTGGCCTTGCCTTTCTGCATACGGTGTGAGTTGGAGATGTAGTTAGGTTTTGCAAGACTCTTACTACAATGTTGACAATATCAACTAAACACAATTTAAATAAAAATTAAATACCTTTAAGATGTAAAACTTCATCTTCCCACTCGTTGCTTAGAATAGAAGCACCCAATTTTCATATAAGGGAAGACTGAAATTCAAAATTTTTCTGCATGTGTATTTGTGATTCATATCAAAGCCAAATTTCAATTGAAATCCGTCTGTGTTTCTATAGAATTCAATTTTTCATCACTTGCCTTAATAATTCACTTCCAACTTTTACTCTTATTTTTTCTTAATAATAAGAAGAGTAGCGTGCACATAATCTTTTGACAATAAAATATTATATTTTGCTATTCTCATTCAATTTGATAATGGACAGCCCAGTATATAAATCAATTTTCACTTAATTAGTTAATCAAATATTAATTAAAAATCAGTTTATGTAATGGTTTGTAAACGCGTTCGGAAAAACTTCTCTTACAAGCGTGTCTGACGATAGGAGAGAAAAATATTTTTTCATGTTTTTGTTGTTAGTTGAACATTCTTTAGTAGGACCCATCCAAAATAAGGATGAACATAACAAATTTTAGTCTTTTAGTAAACTACTCAACTTTTCAACTTCCCAACTTTCCAATTTCATCCTCACTTGGGGTGTATCAGCACACTTGTAACTAGGGATGACAAAAAATTTCGCGATCACGAATATCTGTGAATAAAATTCGTGGTGGATAATTATTATCCGCGAATATTTACTATGTGTAAGTAACGGATAACGAATATTTTAATACACATTTTTAAACGGATCGGATACGGTAATATATTATCCGACCCGCGGATATCCGTTACCCACAAACAATAATAAATAAAATTAATTTATATATTTTTTAATTAAATTTAATTAAAAATAAAATAAAATTATATTTTATTAGGTTAAATTTAATTAAAATTAAATTTTAATTTATATTATATTAAAAATATATTTTTTGTAATTTTATTTTAAAATGTATAATTTTTTTTTATGAGTATCCACAGGTATCTATGGATATTTTTTAAACGAGTATCCGACGAGTAACAAGTCAGATAGCAAATAGGATTTTATTCGACAGGTCGGATTGTGGATAAGTATTATCTGCATCCGATCTTACCCGTTGTCATCCTAATTGTAACTTGAAAGAATTTCATGGAATCTTGTAAGATACATGGTATCAATAGAAGTCACTGTTAGTATGTGTGAATAATGATTTAGTTTTACAGTACCAGTCAATTATAAACTCATTTTTTGTTGTAACTAAATTACAGTATAAAATCGTTTTACATTAAGACTGCATGTCATTGTTAAACTCAAAAAGTTTCAATAATATTAATAAATAAGATGAATGAACAAAATGTTGAAAATCTTAATATCTGTTTTAGTTAAGAACAAAATGTTGGTTCGGCAGTTTATAAGTTGAAGATAACTATATTATATGGTTTGCATTCAACTGTTTTTGTTATTATAGTAATTGTTGGCACTTTCTGGGAATTTTTGGAGCAAATGCGAGATTGACTTTATGGGATTAACGTGTCCTTTTAGATCACTGCAGTTCAAGAAGCCTCCTTCCTCCTTCCTCCTTCCTTGGGTATTATAAATACCGGTTGAATCAATTACACTAGTTCTTAACTACCGAACCAATTCATTTTGGATGGTATCAAAAAGGAAATCTTTTGAGAGGCAACGCAGTGGCAAAGTTCCAATTCAGGACCATAAACGGAGCTATGGTGATACCAAACAAGCGCCAATCAGGTGCTTATTTGTTATTGGTTACTTTGTCGTTTTGGCCTTTTGGGCTGTGAGGTCTAAGTTTGAGTTTCTGCTCATTATGCAGTGGCCTGAGAAATGTGATCAACGCATTAGGGCTGAATGACCACTCATCCTATTTGGAAACTTTTCTGCGAAGAGTGGTAAGGAATGATTGAGTCTTTTATCTTGGTGGTGCGGTGTTGAGAAAGTTTTTTTTTTTTTTTGTTTTCTTTTGTTTTTTTCAGCTAGTTTTGGCTTTTCAAAGCACCTATCACTTCACCAGCACCGGTTCTAATGTACCTAGTATTCCAAATCCACCCTCAATGTTCCCCAGGTCTCTGCAATTGCTTAGTGCTCAAATTTGTGATTCTCACATTGTTTCCAAGTTGTGTGCTTTACTATTTGATTCTGAAAGGAAAGGACAGCATTGGTGATTAGCCACCAGATTATGTCTCTAAAATTTGCCACTTCTTTTGTCTCTGTTGCTCTTGTACTCTCATCGCGTGTTTCCGACTTTCAAGTGTCCATTATCATTAATCTAATCTGTTTTGAAGCGAAAATCTGGTTGATTCATTTGTCTTCCCCAAACAGGTAAGAGAGGAGTTGGAAAAAAAAATCCAGGACCAGGCTCATCTATTTCCAAGGTTAGTTCATCATGTTCAGATTCTGTGTTAACAATGAACAATTGTTGTTTTCATTTCCTAATGTTTTGAAGTGAAAATCTGGTTGATTCATTTGTCTTCCTATGTTTACTGTCCTCCATGTATTTGATTAATTCTCGCTGTTACTATTTTTGTTTTTCGAATTTGTTGCAGAAAAAAGATTAATGAGGCTGGCATATCCGGAGCCAAACGATTTAAGTTGTGCTTTCTGAATAAGTTACCGAAGACAATTTATACTCGGTCTAATATAAAAGCAGAAGACGAATCGCTTCTTCAAATTGCTCTATTTGATGTTAGAACCAAGTCTGTAGTAAAGGAGGGTCCCCTTTCCTCGCTAAAGATAGAGATCTGTGTTCTGAATGGTGAGTTCGGATCTGATGGCAGTGAGGAGTGGACAGAAGAGGAGTTCAAGTCCAATATCTCACGTGAAAGAGAAGGTAGAGAGCCACTTTTGATTGGAGAGAGGTTTATTACTCTTAAAAATGGAGCTGCTTGTATCACTAAAATTGCCATATCTGACAACTCGAGATGGCAAAGAAGCAGAAGGTTCAGGATTGGAGTTAAATGTGTGCCACCAACTTCCATTGGAGAAAAGATTCAGGAGGGTAGAAGTGAGCCTGTTATTGTGAAAGATAACAGAGGAGAGTGTGAGTCTTATCTTATTAGTTCATTTCTATTTCTGACTGTCTATTTCAAACTTAGGACGTCATTATTGTTTCCATTAAACTTGGATGGCTCATGGATTCTGTTTTTCGATATAATTTGTCTTTCAGTATAACTCAAAACTGACATGTAATCTGGTCATTTAAGGCTACAAGAAACACTTCCCTCCATTATTGGATGATGAATTATGGCGTTTGAAGAAAATTGCCAAGAAAGGAAGAATCCAGAAGCAATTTTCTTTACATGGAATTCACACCGTGAAGGATCTCTTGCGGCAGTACATAACCAACGAACAATCACTGTATAAAGTAAGTAAAACTTAGTTTCTTTTACTTTTTCTCTTTACTTACGGTGCCCTTCATATAAATGTATAATGAAATCCATGCTTAACACGAGTATATTCATTGAATATTTTCCTCTGTCATGGTAGATGCTTGACCTTCCAAAGAAGTCATGGTTAGCGATCACTGACCATGCCAAAACCTGTGTGATCGATGATTACAAGCTTTACAGTTATCACTCACAAGAACTGGAAATAGGCCTGCTATTCAATTCCATCTACATCCTCGTGGGAGTGACATTTGATTGGCAAAATTATTATTCACCGGATATTCTCACTCCCCATGATAAGGTATGGATTCGTAACCTGTTCGTAATTGGTTGCGGAATAGATTGTCAAGAAACAGTTCTAGTCACATCTTTGGTTTCTTTAAAATAATGATTCCTGTCTTGTCATTGTAATTATATCATACGATACCCGTGGGTCAAAAGTGATGAGATTCCTTCTTCCTTGGCAGAATTGGGTGGAAATAGTGAAGCAACAAGCTTACAAAAATGTCAACAATTTGAAAATGATTGATGAAACTAAACTGAACAGTTTAAACCTAGACGCATGTATAAAAAAAGCAAGACAGTCTGACACTCCAGATCAATGTCTGCAACACATGGATATCTCAACTGCACAAGGTATATGTAATGTAATGGGATAACTTTTGGGCATTTCATTGTTATATAGATCTTTGTCCAGTTTTATATAATCGTTTAACCATGTCTTGTTCAGGTCAAGCAGAAACATTCCCAGGTTATAGTCAACCATCTATGTCTACTTCATATACTGATGAAGGAATGCATGACGGCCAAATTTATGCTGATCCACAGCTCGGCACGAGAGAAATGCCGCATAACAGTTATGTGTTTGATGAATTTTCCTCTGAGATGTACAATGAAGAGGATAGTTGTCACTTTGACGGATCGTGTTTACCATTCCCTGAAGGTGGATATTCGATAGAGAATGAAAGGTCAGATGTTGAATTCATATATGGTTGTCCTTCTTGGGCAACATGGGAACCAAAAAGTAGCATTTTCTGTGGTTCTTGTGATGGAGAAGAATGTAGCCGTTATTCTACTTTCACAAATTCTACTGTGGACATATCAAGTAGTGGCAAATCTAAAGCAGCGTGGTGTAAGATTGGTTTTGCTCTGAAATGGGTCATATCAGTGAAAAGGCATGCAACTGCCAAAAAGAATGCTCAGCTGTTTTACCATAACTAATTCAACTCTGTTTTATGTATAGGATATTAGTTTCTGAATGCATTTGTTTTTCTGCAAGTTTAGCTTCTTTAATTTCTACTGCACTAAAGAGATGTGTAAGACGGGTTTCTCGTCTACATCTGTGCTGGATTGTTTAGGTACAATTGTTGTTGTTTCTAATATCAAGTTTTTTTACTTAAAGATTCGTTATCAATTCAAAATTTATTCTGTCTAAATACCAGATACTGTACCAAATTTATAGACCCAATTCATATGTAATTTTTTTGTATCTTCTCTTTTCTATTTTATTACAAGTAAAAAGATTTATTTTGTGATTAGTATGTTATCCTTAAAAGAAAAGGTACAACCTAGTGACTTTGTTATATCATTCCTTCTCCATATCTTTTTAGTTAAAACTTTCCTTTTCTTCTATCAAGTCAATCCTTTTTGCAACCTGAATATACTTTCACTCACTAATCTCAATCAAAATCTCACATATACACATTCTCTATGTATCACAATAATAATACAAGTAATCACAACTAAAATGAATAAAATATATAATAGACAAATAATGTAACTTTACTAAAAAAAAATAAAAATTATATACGAATATGTAATCGTTGATGCTATTAAATTACAACTACTTGATTATTTTTTTTACTTAAGGTTTTGTAGTGGATTTAAAACAAGGAAAAGATATTAAGACTCAAAGAGATTATTAATGGATTAATATTGGGGTGAGTTTGTTTGACTATGTAGCTAAAACAAAAAATGTGACTTGAAATCCTTGTTACAAACGTAACTATTACATTCTTTTATACCAATTCATTATGATATTAACAAATTAACTTATGTTTCAAATTTAATTAGAGTTGTGGGTAGGTTCAAAGTACAATAAATTGAAATGATCTATCCAAAGGTTGGCTTTCATTGACCTTTAACTTATTAATTTTTATATGTGAAATTTAGATCATCATATTTGACTATTTTCTTTGTCATGTTTAATGTAACAAGAGTCAGATTCCTAGGCATGTGGGTACAAAATAATGTCATGGATCAAGAGCATCATCTGAGCAGGAATTATAAATTATTGAACTAAGGTAATAATATGTCTTTGAAATCTTACAAATTACATTCAATTTTGAACATTAGAATGCAAATATAGTCAAGTTTTCCTATTTTTGCAACCGTTCAACAATCCATCCCCATTAATAGAGGCCACAATTACTAAGTTAAGTCATGAATGGACAACATATCTTTTGGAGAGATGGAGTTAGGCTACAATAGTTTAGTTTCAATTCTTTATGTTTTGATATTGATAGCCTTATTTTTTAGTTTCATTTGTTTTAAATGTGAATAGACAAATTATGAATATATGAAATGCCAAAACTGATTTTCTACTTTCCAAGTTTAGTAAAATTGTCAAAACAAAACTTTTATAAAAATAAAAAACACTAAAATGCATTGTAAAATTACACTTTTCGATGTCAATTAACGTCGAAAAGTGCATTTTTCGACGTCAAATCCCTTACAAACACACTCTAGGAAAAAAAAAAACTTCACTGAATGAGGGGGTGCGGCCCAACAAGATTGACATTGGAAAACATACATTCTAACGCCAAATACCTCCTTTATACAGAAAACATTCTCTGGATCTGCCAAACACGAAAGAGAGTGCGCTAAGTGATATATAATTTCGACAAGCCTAATTTACAAACGACAGCGGATGTCAATTTTATTTCCAACGTCAATAACAACTCTCGATATAATGTTGGTATTTTAAAATGTTAAAGGTAAAAAATATATGATGTCAAAACTTTTTTACTAGCGTAAGGATTGATTTATAATATGAGAAGATGTAAGATTACTTTTTTTACTTATTTGTTGAAAAATACTCAGTTTAAACAGAACATAACGACGAATAAACATAGTAATTCCTATGAAAATAACTTCTCTTCTATTATATAGAGCACTCACTAAATGTTGAAGGAGAATATTAAGATTGAGAACAACTAAACCACTTAAATTAAAATATGTTTTGCTTGAACGGGTTCAATTAATGTACCCTATGAAATACTTTTATGTTCGATGAACAAGTAGGGTTAGCCGAGTAATGAGAAAATTTAATGTTTTGGTTGCTTTACGTACTTTCATTATTGTTGGTTATGATAGTCATTATTGTTGTATACTCACATAACGAATAACAAATCAACCCTTATTACTACATTAAACTCATTAATACATTCGTATAACTATAAATTCAACTTAAAACTTACTTTTAGATGCACCTTCAGTAGTAATAAAATGAAAAGGTAAGCTATTAATTACATCACTTAGAATTAAACTTATTAAATATTATATATATATATATATATATATATATATATATATATAAATACTAATCACGTAATCTACTTTTGCACACCTACAAGTATATGATTGCTTTAACAACATACTTCCGTTTTTCAGAAAAAAAAAATTACAACAGTAGCTGAATATGTCTGATATGTGTGATACAAACCTTTATATGATATTTAAGGCTAAATAAAATAAAGAAATGAATAAAAACAACAGGAAATAATATAAAAAATGAAAATAACAAAATATTGTTTATACCTCCCAACAAGTATAGAAGAAGAAAAGTTGAACACGAAATGATGAAATTGTAAATGTTTTTCTATGTATTTTCACCAAAATACCAACGAGACGCGGTTTGTGTTTAATGCAGCGCGCTTATCTAGTCTTCCGTGCTCTGCAGGACGAAAATTCCGCGTGGAGGTTAGCGTCAGTCTCCTCGTACCACTCAGTGAACAGCCCTTAGAAAAGTGTTAGAGTCGCAGTTATAGACAGTTGCTGGTTTTTTTGTTTTTGTGAACAAAGATTCGTTTGGTTGGTAGCGAGTGTTTGAAGCTTGTGGAGGGACAATGGCACCAAAAAGAACCTATGACGAGGAGGATCATCACAATAACGACGACACCCATCTTCAAACTGTTGCTAAAAGGAGACGCGACGGGACCATCGATCATTCGCTTCTGTCAGTGTTTGTTTCCATGTCTGTTAACTCTCTTCATTTCAAGCACCTTCTTCTAAACTTTTCCTTTCTTTTTGTGGTTATTGTGCAGTGCCGCTTTGGAACCTGTTCTTCGCAAATTGGTAAGCATACAATAAGCTTCTATTCGTTATTGACTCAAGTACACTAGAAATTTAAATACTGTGCAATTTGTGTTGTTAACCTTCCTATACAAAGAACAACCAGGCTTTTTATATTAACTCTATGTTGTTCTGTTCCCTAACTAGCTGGAGGATATGATTCCACGTATGCTACAGACTCACGTGTACCCGTGGTTTGTTTCTCTTGTCACATACTTTTTCTTTCACCATGGACACTCTGTTTTTCTACACATAAACTGATTGTAATTAATTTTTTGTTTCCAATTTAGTTGTCGATTTTGCCATAACCATCAGGGTGGCAGTTCCGGAGGCAGAGCTTACCAATTGTGCTTCGTCAAGGAATTGCCTCAAGTAATTTTCACCATGGCCAATCTCACAGCTGAGGAAGGTTGTTCACTTGAAATTGAGCTGCGGGATGCTGCATCCCAGAAACGCGTTGACACAGAGGAATTTTCCAGCATGGAGGCTCAGATCTATGTGCTGGATGGTGCTTTTGAAAGCCAGGACTGGACTGCAGAGGAATTTGATAGCAACGTTGTGAAACCAAGAGAGGGAAAGGGAAAATTACTCAGAGGAAAAACGGTTATTAAAATTGAAAAAGGGGTTTGTTTTATCCATAAGAAGCTTCAGATTACTGATATTTCTGGCAACACAACAAACAAAACGTTTCGGTTGGGAGTTAAAATCCTGGAATCTAACTCCCTTCGAGCACGAATCAGGGAAGCCATAAGCAAACCCTTCAGGGTCAAGGATAAACGTGGAGAGTGTAAGTCCTTAACCATAACTCATTTTCATATTTTTTTTGGTAAATAATAATGTTTTAAATATTTTAATTTTCGATGTGTGTTTGATTATTTCAGCGGCCAGGAAATCTGAGCGTCCAGCCTTGAACGATGAAGTATGGCGTCTGAGGAACATTGGAAAAGCGGGTGAGCTTCGCAAGCAGCTTTCCCAGAATAGAATAAAGACTGTGAAGGATCTTTTGCGGTGGGACACAATCGGTTTATTACGGGAGGTAAATAAAACTTTTTAAACATTCCTACGTGTGGACAAATGATTCTGTACTTTGGTTCTTTCTTGATGATGCGCTTAACTTGATAGTGTAGTAGTTAGTACTGACACGTATGTGTCCATCTGATATTCACATGTGGAAAATAGAAATTCAGCAAGATTAATACGTGGGACAAAATCATTGAACATGCTAAAGAATGTGAACTAGATGATTTTGAGCGCTACTTGTATACGTATCGTGCCATGGAACCAGAGAAATCTGTTTCCCTTGTCTTTAACTGCATCTATGAGCTTGTGGAGGTCATTATTAACGGGCAGCCTCGTTCTCTGCAATCTCTGAATTCGGAGGAGGAGGTTTGTAATTTTATATCCTATTCTATGTGTTGGTTCCATTGGCTTATATAACTTTCTGGAATGAACTTTACTGCCTTATTCAGATTTTTAACTTTAACGATTCATATACTTCTTATTGGAACTGATCAAGATGCATTGTAACTGCCAGCGTTTGGTGGGAAGAATGAAGGTGGAAGCATACTCAAATCTGGAGCATCTGGAGCCAATTGCTGCCACACCAACAACACATGACATAGTGTCGAAGTCAACAGGTACACAGGCGGTGTCATACAGTGCTGCATATCAAGGTCTGCAACTGCCTGACCAAGGTACTGTATCTGTCTTCTCTTTTCTTTTTTGTCACTCAAAAATAAGAAATTTGTAGGGAAATGTTGACTATTTATACATGTTCTGTCTTAGCCTTGAAATTTTGGTTTGGTATGGTTGGTAAGTGGTGATCATTATTGGCTATTTATATGCTTATCCTATGAATGTGCAGGTCAATTGGAATCATCAACATCAATTGTAAATGATCCCTGGCCGTACTTCTTCGAAGATGAGCAACCAAACTTTTTCTCCTATGCATGTGATGATGATGGTGATGGTGGTGGTGGTGGATATGGAGGATCATGTAGCAAAGACAGCTCCTTTTTGCGTAACACTGCTATGGCAAGAAGAGGGAAAGCCAAGACGGTTTGGCAGAAAGTCAGAAATGCTTTCAAACTCCTCATACATCCGCATATGGCTTCAAGGAAGAACCAATTTTCATTTTGCGGTCAGAATTGAATTGAATTCGTTTTTCTTTTCATTGCTGCTTCATTTGCGTTTGCCCAAGTCAATTTGTGTACTTCGTTAATCAACTATTAATTTATAAATGTCGTGCCAATTTGTCTATTGCCAATTTCAGGACCCATGGTCTTGTTTGTTGTGTAAAAATGACATGACAAAATGTTTTAACGATATTGCTGCTTTTTTTTTGGAATGTTCTCAGTTAAGACTGTTTTCCATTGAGGAGGTTTGAATCTCTTAAAATATTCTAAACATATATTACAAATTATATATACATAGTTTTACTTTATTTTTATCCTCGTAATCCTCTTATTTGCCTGTTAGCGCTTAGAACTAATTATGGGACCATAAATCATAAGATAGTTAAGAAAAAAAAAAAAAAAACAACTAGTCCAAGCTATTGTGTGAAAGAAGGTCTGAATCTGGCGAATCCAGCTGAAGAGATAAGAAAAAGAAAAGGACGGAGAATTAATTAAAGAATGAAGAGCATTTAAAAATAAAAATAAATAGCTGAAGTTGACCGAGCAAGTCAAGCTCCTCAGAATATGAATATACCAGATCTCAAATCTTGAAAAAAGAAAAAGGATACCATTCATATTTTGCTGCTACCTTGAAAAACCCAAACCCGTCTTGGTTCTTTCTTGTTCTTCTCTCCGGTGCGTAAACAAGGCCATGAAGAATTTTCTCACGTTCAATCAAAGCAGCAGCTTCTGCGCAGGTCAGTATAAATCTTTTCAACAAATCAAATTTTCGCTCTTCTTCGCATACTTTCTTGTAAATAAAAACAGTAACGAAACTTCAAGGTTTTTGCTCCTTTCTCACCACTTCAAGTTACCATGAATCTAAAGACACTCCATATTCTTTTCAACACCTATCTGCATATCTATTTTTTTTTTGTTAATTTTCATTTTACCTTCAAATTCAAATAAGAAATTACTTGGACTGTTGCTCTTTTTTTTTTTTCCTTTTCGTCAACCGTCAGACTGTCTTTAACATGAAAAATGATAAATTTCAATTCAAGGAGAAAAAACAAAAAAGAAAAATTAGGTGGGAAATTTATTGTACGAGAAAATTATATGTGCACGGTATACGTAGAGTGGACACTTAGAGAGAGAAAATAATAAAAATTATATAATATGTAACGTAATGTCATAAAGAAAAAATAGATGAAAATAAATATTCATAGAATGTTTCCAGTCATGAATTTCCAAAATATTTTACCCGTGATTTAAATACCAGCTCATAATTTTCTTTGTAAGCACTCGTTGACCATAAATTCATCATGGCTCTGGGCCTCCTCACCAGAACATATCTGTGATCATGTTATGGCTTTTGTTTACTCATGTATGAGTATCGCAGTTTTTCACAGTCCTGATTCCTGATATTCCTGGTTCATGAAACCTTTGCAATACTGTATATAAAAATGAAATTATCTAAATTTTGTTGATTGAAAAAATGCCATATTCACCTTGAAATTGATTACTTGTTAGGCATTCGTTTCTGGCATTGATTTGCACTATTCGTATATTCTTCTACCGGCAATGAGTATTGCGAATTATGAAAATCTTCTCCTTTGATTAGGTCAAGATGTAAGGTCACATTTATAATTCTTTTTACGTATTTGTCCATGTTGTCATGTTTATGCTCAATACGGGGTGATGCATTCCTAACGTATAACTTTGTCATTTTGAACTGATCATAGATTTATGTTTCTATTTAAAAGTATGATTCTTAGTCAAGAGTTCAGAATCATACGCCCAGAGCCAAATTCATGAAATGAATCAAGTTGAAACATTGGCCATCTTGTTAATTACCTATTGTGTCCTGAGTTGTCTGTCCTTAATTTATTTAATAAAATTGACAGAAATGCACGATGGTTAAACCAAATAAGCACAAATTCATTTAACGTAGGAATTTAAGATGAGTTAGAAATCCTGTACCGGATAAAAACAAAATATATAAGTAGAAGAATCATAGGTTGAATGTGCCGCGATATTTCATTTGAACTTCTTCACATTGTGTCAAATTTTTTACGTGTTTTTCTCAAAAAAAAAAAATCCCTATATAGTAAGATCATACTCGAAGATTTATCTTAGTGATATTACGAATATGTTATAAAGTAATAGAATAATCCAAAGTTTAAGGACATTTCAAAAAAACATGTCTTACTGGAGAAAGATTCATAAAAAAATAGTTGCCACTGCTTAAGATATTTGTGTACACTACTAAAAATTCGTTTTTGGGATATTCTAATATGAATGTTAGTGATTCTAAATTAATTAAAAAGTAAGACTAGTTTATATTATATAAACGGATAGTATAAAATTTAAAGTATGTTTTTTAATATGGTATAAGAGTTGTGGGTATATATCAACCTATTGTAGAGAATTTTTATTTTCTTAAATCTATCATTTCATCGCTATCTACGGTCGAATTCACATTAATATTTAGTCCTACGTTTCATATTTCCACCTCTATTGATAGCTCTCCAAAGGATGCTGATAAGCAAGTACATGTAAATAGATGCATGAAAACATAAGTAGCTGAATTAGTTCTGCACGCTCCTAATGCATCTCATTCAAATTTTGAATGACAGATCCTTTTTGGGAATACAAGCTAGGTAATATTTTTTTTGTATGTGACTTACTTAAATTAGTTAAATGTATGGAATTGGGTTTTTATTTGTAGAAGTACTCAAACCAAAGGCATCAAATTTTAGAGTTGTCAAACAAGCAACTCCAACAAATTCCAAGATCTATCTTCAATGCTGGTTGTGCGAGTGAAACCTAAGTTTGAGTGATAGTTAAAAAAAAAAAATTGTTATGAATAAAATCTGATTTCATAAATTTTACACGAATGGGAATGGTGGAAAAGTTAACGTGTGACAACTCTTTCCACAATCAAGTTCAATAGAACGAAATATTGCATATTAGTTTTGAATGCTGTGAAACTGTTATGTATCTGGACTTATATGTGCAAAATATTCGACCGTCCCAACAATTTTCTCAGTAAAGAATGATCCTGGAAATTGATCAGTTTTCAGCTATGGAAAGTTGTTTTTGTTAAATATGATCCTTCGTTTTGTATACTGAACGCGTTACATAATTGAAGTGTCGCAGTTTCTCAATAATATTATCAAGACATTCGACCGTAAAAAATACTGCAAATTACCGGTCCTTGGATTTCCTACACGCTTTTGTGCAAAATCGCTTCATCCACTCTCATGTGGCGTCCCAACTACTCCGCAGTAGCCTTAGTTATTACTACCTGTGCGAATGTTTAATTAAGTATCATAACAGTGATAGTAAACACTTTTTTTTTCTGCGTATACCAGTTTTTCTAGCCAGTCATTTTCCTTCATGCAGCCATAACTGGGATAAATTTCTTTAATCTAATACTCATATATATCTTACCATCCCAAAACGCGTTCAGCAATGCGTGTCTAGGATGCAAGGAGGGAGAGAGAAGAGAGTAGGAAGAGTAACAAGCCTTAAAAGAAACACCTCCTTCTAGGAAATTATCCTTGGGAGAAACATTTCCTCGAACCTTCAAAAAAAACTTTGAACCTTATTCACTATAATAAAAACCTTTCTATTTTGAACATACCCCATACCGAACTCCGAGATTCACTTAAAAGATTATCTTTAGTGATTGAGTATCTGATTTTATTGTTGTTCTTGACGTCTTTGTCTTGAAGCCGATGGAATCAAAAAGACAATCCCAAGAGGAGGACAAAAGGGGTGATCAAAAGCGGAGTCGTCAGAATTCACAACTATCGGAAACATGGCGGTAATATTATCTCAACTGATGTGAATTCTTTTAAAGAATTCTGCAACATTAATTAAAAACTCCTTTGCATGTTTTGTTGTTGTTGTTGTTAGTTACAGTTACTTTATTCATCTGCAGCATCATTAGAAGTTTTAGGGATCTGCCTCTCATTTGGAATGAGCCCTACTTGGAAGATTTTATTCGAAATACGGTAAGAATATTATCATTTTTTTTGTAAGGGTATGGTATGTTGTTAACGACAACAACTGTCATTGATTCATGTCTTTATTCCTTTACCAGATACGAGCGGAGTTCGAACTCCAACTAGCAACAAGGTTTGTTTCTCTTTTTGTCTTGATATTAATTGTTTTTCCGTCCTTCATTTATATCAAAAGAAACATTTATTTGTGTGCTTTAATTATGATTGCTACGGCTTTTAAATTTGTTGCAGATTAAGTAGTATTCAGACTGAAATATCTGGAGGCCGCAGATTCTTGAAGCTGGTTTTTAGGAATGAATTGCCTGATACAATTTATACTATGTCCAAATTGAAAGCTACAGACAACAATCCTCTCGAGGTCGCTCTTTTCGATATTGAATCTCAGTCTGTAGTCTCTGATGAGAATGATCCACTGTCTTCGATCAAGGTAGAGATTTGCGTCCTTGATGGTGAGTTTGGTTCAGATGGCAGTGAAAATTGGAGCAAAGATGAATTCAAATCCAAAATCTTACATCAAAGAAAGAATAAAGGCCAGTTACTGAAAGGTGATACGGTTTTTCCGCTTAAAAATGGAGTAGGTTTTATCCACAATGAATTCACTGACAACTCATGTTGGATAAGAACACGACGTTTCAGATTAGGAGTGATGGTTGCGAAATCAAATATGAATGACGCATTAATCATCAAGGAAGGTATAAGTAAACCTTTTAAAGTCAAGGACTACAGAGGTGAGTGTAAGTATTCACCCTTGTGTCACTTCTTTCGTTTTTTACTTTTTCTGCAAATCATGCCGGAATTATATGTTAAATTTAACTCTTCCAGATTTCAGATTACTCATTCATTAGGGTTTAAATGTTCATTAATGGGATCCTGTGTAATCCCAGATTAACTTCGAATTTATTCACTGTAAATATTATTCATTTTAAGATATAATTCGTGCGACTCACTCGTGGTTTGGTCATTGCAGTTAACAAGAGAAAGGATCCAACCCTCAGTGATGAAATATGGCATTTGAAACATATATCAAAAAAAGGGAAAATTTTTGAGCTGCTTTCTAAGAACGGGATACACACTGTTGGCGATTTTTTGAAGGAGCTTGAAACCAATCCATTATCTTTGGAAGAGGTATTAAGGGAGAAAAAACTTAGGGTAGAAAAGTTAAAACAAAAAGATAATATATTTGTATGGTAAAATTAGTTTAAATAAATCAAAAATAAAAACCTCAAAAGAGAACTTATTGGAATCGTTTATATACATAGACAAAATTATTTCATTCTTCTTTCTTTTCGAGCCAGCGTAATTTAATTTGAATATATGGTTATACGACTTGGTATGCAAAATTTCATCTGATGAATCTTTTCTTGTGCAAGCGTAGAAACTCGGCAAGATTTCCCCCAAAAGACAACGGGAAGAAATTTATAAGCAGGCTAAGAAAGCAAAGCATGCTGAGACTGGTGTTGCTGAAACCATAATATTTGAAGGACAAAATTATCTGTCAGAGAATGATACTTTCAACTCCGATCAGATGGTACATATCTGCATATCGTATTCTTTCTCTTTCTTTTTGTGGTTATCATCTTTCTCTATCACTCAAAAGGGTATACAAATGGTTGGTTCAACAATTCCACGTATAACTGTTTGGAGTGAATTCACTGCTTCACAATCTCTTTTCTATATAATAAATATTTAATCTTATTGCTTCATCTCTTGATTCGTATATATATTATCATAACAAACCTAGCAGTGTATAGCTCTTAATGGTATGATCTTCTCTCAGTGGCAGCAAGCATGTCAAAGTTCGAGGGGTCTGATGCAGATTGAGCTGATAAATGGTGCTCCAGATCAAGATGTTCAACGGCCTGACTTCCCAATTGCTCAGCAAGGTACTATATATCATGCAGTAAGTCCATCTGTCAATTTTCATTCAACAATTTAAAAGGGGATGTGTTTTACTTTAATACATTTATTTTTCGTTTCAGAAGAAAGTCTTTGCCGAAGGGGCATAGAAGATTGGATTGATGAATTATCACAGAATGATGAATTTGATCTACTCATAAACCCTTTGCTCCCTCCATGTAATAATGATGAAGCAGAACCTGACAGAAACCTTGCTTTGTATTCATCAAACAAAGGGCAAAGCAAGATGATGTAAGTGCTTTCAAATAGGTCATATTGCATGCAGCTCAGGCCAAAGCTTTCTCGCCGCCAGTGTTGAGTATAACTCTATTTCAACGACAATACTCAAATATAGTATATCTGTTAATTCATTGATTTGATTTTCTACTTATGGTTGCAATTAGTCAGGTTAATTCTTTTCTGCAGGAATTGCCTGCAAATACTGCAGCCACTTTAACATAGAGAATTTTTAAGAGTATTCGTTTTCATTTTTTAAGTAAAAATCTATTCCATTCTTTGCTTTAACAGTAACGCACAACTCTGTAATAAAAATATGGCAAATTGTATATGCTGTGTTTAAAGTACGATTTCCTCATAAAATCTATTTTGACTTTAATGTGGTTTTAAATTTTTTGACTTGATATTTTTGGTCAATTTTATAACATTTAATTTTAAATATGTTTTGAAATTAATTCAGAATCAAATTAAATAAATCAAATTATGTATGGTTCCTCTTGTTAAGCCGACTTAGCTCTCTTAATTCAACAATATAATATTATTACTTTTATAAGTAGTTGCATGACACTAAAAAGTGATCCTATGATCCTATATATGAATGTAACCTTTAATTTAGCAAAGAGTAGTTTTTCTTAACAATGTGATACTGTTGAATTAATTTAGAGTTTTCAATTGTTGAGAGTGCCCCATATTTTGAAACGTGTCTAAAATATAATATACATCGTTTTACCAATTAGACTTATGAGATTAAATTAAGTTTAATTTCACCTTTATACACTATAAATTTATAGTTTATTTGGATGGAAAAATCTAATAGGATAATTCATTTTTTTAAATCATTTAAGTTTTTTTTTATGGGAAATATGTTATTTAGATAAAGAAATTAACAGTTTAGAATTTTGTTGAAGTAATTAGACAATTTTAAATTTTATTCAAAGATACGAATTCGAAATTTTTCATATTTTTTTTTCTTCGGTTGGATTTTGATTTTGGATGTTATCAACTTGACTAAAATCAAAATATCATCAGGATACTAATTTTGTATTGATGTCGTCTTAGATTTGTTTTATAGATGATAATAAAAATTATATTGTGGTTTGAGTTGTTACAATATTTTTTTAGACCAATATTATTTTTTTCTTGATATTAGTTAAATTTTTCTCGAATTAATTTCAGAGAGATTATTTTATTGTAGATTGCTATTATATTTTTATTCAATTATGTCTATTGTAAAAAAAAAAATTATATCAGCAATGATTTTTTATGATCAACTCATATATTATTTTTTGTCAATAGTCTGTTAATTTTTTTTTCTAATGTTAATTGAAAAACTTTTTGTCAATATTAGCTAGGACTGCTATTTTCTCTGGAGATAGGATTGCTTAAATAAATGTTTGTTTCTTTTAATTTCCTGTTGTAGAAAAAAAAAGAAGTGGAAATCAAATTATATTATTTAATAGATGATGAAAACGCGAGGATCGTGGCTCCCACGTCATTTTTGTGTTATCTCCAAGATGGTGAGTTTTGGGGAAAGCGAGTTAGTATGTGCAATTTTCTCCCTTTCACTTTCCATGTCATTGCACAATGTGAGTTTGAACCCAGCATTTTCAAACGTGAATTGCGCAAACAAGTGATTATGTTATGCTATTAGAAATAAGATTATATAATTATTATAAAATTAATGTTTTCTTTTTTACTTTTTCGTTTCTTTTCCTGTTAAAGAAGAAGTTTTTTTTATATAACTAAATATTTTATTATAAATCAGTCAATTAATTAATAAACATTTTCTTGAAATTGCGCAAACAAGTGATTATGTTATGGTATCATATATAGGATTATATAGTTATTATAAACTTGTTTTTTTTGTTACTTTTTTTTTGTTTTTATTTTCTGTTTAATTCTATATAACTAAACATTTTCCGTTTAATATTTTGTTGAAGTATTATCGTTTTTAACAATCATATATTTTTATTAATTAAAATATTTTTTAATTTATTATATCATTAACAAAATTTCATTAATTTTCAATTTATTCCATCCTTGAAATTCCTTAATCCTAACAACAAAATCATTCCTCCATCTCCTTAAATTTATTTTATTAAATATATACATTAGAATTTACAGAATGCGTTGTTACATGTAAAAGTGAAACGAAATTACTCATTAGAAGAATTCGACGGAGCAATAATTATATTTGATTGAAGAAAATAAGAAGCGATGAAATGATGAGTGGCACGATGATGTAATTTGCAGGGAATTGAGGTGTCATTTGCATGAGAGAGGGTGAAAATATCTTATTCTTCTTTCTTTCCCATGGCCCTGGGCAGGGCGTCTCGAAGTTTCTTCTGATATATCCCCACCAAACAAAAAGGCACCGAGGTCAGCACAAGATATTTTTTCTCTCACTTCTCCGCCGCTGCACCACAACTCTCGCTCATCAATTTACCCTTTTCTCCTTCCCTTTCTTTTATATCCCTCACTCCCTGTTTCTCATATTATTCCCATGTCCTTCATCTTCTATCTGTTCCAACCTTCATTCCTCCTTTGATTGTTTCTTCTTCTATTCTCATCTCTACTGCTTTCATCTTCTCTTCCGCTCCATGGATCGGGAAGGAGGATCCAACGGCGGATCTTGCTACTACTCCGTTCTCGGGATTCGTAGGGACGCCTCCTTCTCTGATATTCGCACTGCCTACCGCAAACTCGCCATGGTAAAATAAAACCCCCTGCCGTCTCTTATTCTCTTTCTATTTTAATTCACTTCTCAATTATCACAAATTATGTTTTTTCTTTTTTAATTTTGGGCCTGACTGCGCAGAGATGGCACCCGGATAAGTGGGCTCGGAATCCCGCAACCGCCGGAGAAGCCAAGCGGCGGTTTCAGCAAATCCAAGAAGCTTATTCAGGTCAGGTTACACCATCACCGTAATTATTGTTTTAATTGTTGCAAAATTGATTAGTCGGTAATGATGATTTTGGATTGTGCGGATATTCCGTAACAGTTCTTTCCGATCAGTCTAAAAGATCAATGTACGACGCTGGCCTCTACGACCCTCTGGAGGAAGAAGACCAAGTCTGTATTGTTTTCTTTCATTTTTGTTTGATTATTGTTCTAGTATAATTTAGCCACGCAATTTGTATGTGTATATTATTTGTTTCCAATGCGCAGGAGTTTTGTGATTTCATGCAAGAGATGATATCGATGATGAACAATGTGAAAGACGAGGTAATGATTGATTGAGTTGTGGTGTTTTTTTTTTTTTGTTTTTCTTTTGGAGTGTCGTAGGTAATGTGTATGTTGTGTTTGAATGCGATGCAGGGGGACAGTATGGAGGACCTACAGAGGATGTTCGTGGAGATGGTGGGGGGTGATGGGATCGGCATTGACTTGAACCAGGATCAGATGGCTGGGAAGCGAGGACGTGTCAACGGATAAGAGGCAATGCGGCCAAGCGCAGCAACTCTCGATCTTAGTGCGTCACACTCAATCCTTTCTTGTAACTCGCACACTTTTCTTACTGAAAACTAGATCATTGAAATGAAAATCTATGTGTGATGCCTCCTAATTTTACTTTTACTTACACGTTTCATTTCATTGTGTTTTTTTGATGACACACAAGCATAAGGGAAACACGTGTATGACATGCTAAAACTATTTAATGAAAAGTACCATTGTCGGTCTGACATTTTGAATTTTGAATTTAAGTAATGTAAAAAATTAATATAAGTACTGTTAGTTTTTTAGACTATATAAGGAAGTAATGCATTCTTACTATTTTATTCTCAAAGATAATATTGAAAAGGTAGAGTGAGGAACAAATAATTTCCTATTTATTAAAATCATTTAGTTGGGTGTAGGAGGCTTCTAGTTCTTGTCCTTGTGTTCTGGTGCTTATATTTCTTTGCTTTTGAAAAAGTTGCATATGTACACATTAATATTTATGTTAGTATAGATGAAAGAAAATATTGTAATATTCAATTCGTTTCAAACTCGTGTTTAATTTAAATTTGTTTCAAACTTATCTTAATATTTAGTTGGTTTCAAACTCGTGCTTAATTTAATTCTTTCAAACTTGGGAATAACTCAAGTCTTAAATTCAATCACTCTGAGCTAGACCTTGTTATAAACTTGTGTGAATTTGTAAGCAAACATTAAATAATTTTTTTTAATCTGTAGATATTGCAAATTTACATATGAATACTAATACTGAAATAGTTGTTTATTAGTTTTAAAAGGAGTTATAGTCTAAATGTTTTATTTTGTTGATTTGGGTAATATATTTGAGTGTTGGTACTTAATGGATATTTAAGTGTTATATCATATGAAAACTATTCTCTTATTTGCGTAACATATGATTATAGCTTTAAAGTTTAAGAAGTTTAGTTATATATTATTTAGAACACTTACAGATTTAGAAAAGTGTCTTTGGTTTCACTCCACCAGATGGAATCATCGTATTACAAGGCACTTTAATTTTTCTCGTAGAAATGCCACCATGTAATAGCAACTAAAGAAACAAAAGATGAAATATAAATATGTAAGAAACTATAAATAGAAAAAACATGTAAAGTGAAAATATAAATAAGAAAAATGTAAACTTTGGTGAACTAGTTTTGTATAGCTCTTTCAATGATAGTTAATGCGTAGTTCCAAATACACACGAATGTCACCTTTGATATGTAAACCCTAAACTATTATTACAATTCCAATTGATCAATCAGCTTCGTCGTTACCAACTTTTTTCATAGCAAAATTATTTTTGAGAAAAATTTGATATTTGAATAAAGTGACAAGTATCTCATGACAATGATAATTTATATTTTTAAATAACTTTGTTTCAAATTAGTATAAATGATATTTTATCATAGAAAAATTTTATTTATCAAGTCTATAATCAAAAAGATACTCCAAACCATAGATTCCCCTTTTAAGAATGATTTATTTAACTAAAATACGTGAAAGCTTTTCCAACCTGAAATTTATTATCCAACAAAGGGTTAATCACTCAATAAACGAGCCAATACTCGTGACAAAATAAAAAAAAAATGTCACTATAAATAGTATATCACCTAATCACTCAACAGAAATATATAACAAAGAAAAAATTACAAATTAATTGTACAAATATAAGTGTAATTGCCTTAATAGTGTCTTTTATGAAATAATAATTGTTTAATAATTTTAATTTGATATGCTTTATTTATTTCTCACTATTTTATTCTTAGTTTTTTTTTTAATTTTCTATCTTAGATGTTGAAAGATATGCCAAAAGTAATGCAATCATGTAAAATTTAACTCGTTAATATAATTTGTCCCATGTGTTAATATTAACATGTATTCGTTAACATTAAAACAAATAAATTATAGTTGGTTTACTATAATAAGTATTAACATTTCATTAGTATAATAACAAAATTATATTATTAATACGATAATTTAGTTATATTCAAAATTTGTTAATAATTAATGTAATTAATTCTATAAAAATTCTACTCGTTTTTATCAAGTAGAAAATTAATGGTAGCATGCAATTAAAATGAAAAAAATATCAAGGATTTCAAATTTACTTGCACATCAATTTTTTTTTCTTTTTAATAAATATAAGTTACAATCAGTAAATGTTGAACTTGTATTTAATTATCGGGTTAAATATAAGGTACAATTTAGTCCTTCAACTTTATAAAACTCTGTTTTAGTCTTTTTTACCAAATTTTTTTAATTTTATTTGCTGGTTCAAGCACGTTTCATTACAGCATTTGGATTGTTTACACTGTTGATAAAAAGGACTAAAATCAAAGTTTTCTAAAGTTGAAGGACAAATTGTACCTTAGTTTGAAAGATGGACTAAACCAAAAATCACCAAAGTGTAGGGATTAAAAACATATTTAATTCTTTAATTATCTTAAACACTAACGTAGTTCAAACAAAATTAAGACAGAGAATCTTGTATTAAAAATGCACTAAAAGCAGAATTTCATGATAATTATTATACTTAACCGGTGTCTGGTTGAGTAACTGGGAAAAGCTCATTGCACCAATAACATTGCTTACTTTTTGGGCCAACCTTTGAATTGAATAGTCCAAGTATTTGAGGCCCAACGCGGACTAATCACAGAGGAGGATTTTTGTTGGAATGCGAACAGCGTGTTGGTAGCCGTACGAAACAAACCTTTCCTCCAAAATTAAAGTAGCTTTTTCCCTCATCTTTTAATTCAAAAACGAAGTGGCATTTCCGCAAATGCACGCCGATCTAAGTCCTATTCCGTCACGCTCAATAAACCCTCTCCTTTCGCTTCTCTTTTCAAACACCTAAACCATAAAACCCCAAACCCACTTCATCGTTTTCTTCCTCTATTCTCACTCTGCAGTCTCCAACCCTACGGTTCGATTACCCAATCAATCCAATTCCAAATCCGAATCCTTCCATTTCAACACGATGTCGTATCGGCCGACAGCAAACTCCAGGACCGAGCTTCGTCGGAACCGTTACAAAGTCGCCGTGGACGCTGATGAAGGTCGGCGGCGGCGAGAGGATACCATGGTGGAGATTCGAAAGAACCGTAGGGAGGAGAGCTTGCAGAAGAAGAGACGCGAGGGTCTCCAATCTCAGCAGATTCCTGCGTCAGCTCACTCTACTGCAATAGAAAAGAAGGTCAATCTTGATCATATTTAGAATAAAGTTCACCTGCTGTTTTGTTTCGTTATTTCTTTATTTTTTGAAACACTTTTGCAAATTCAAATGATTATAAAAATACTCATCTGACTCCTCCAAGTTCGACAAGTGATTAGGGTAGGAATTCGATTGTGCTGGTAGAATTCTGGTTTCTGAGTTTATATTTCATGTTTCATTTGACGTGTTTCGATGCACATTTATTTGTTTGTCTGTTGTAAGGGAAATACTATGATGTAAAGCAATTCATAGTATTCGTTGATTACGAAATGGGGGATAGTATATCCCCTCTTTCGCTTGTTCCTTTGTGGTATGCATGTATCTATACAGAGCGATACAGTTGACTGTACTTGTTAGGGAAGTTAAAGTTGGTCATTATTTAAAGCTTCTGTTAAGATTTCAGTTACAAGCTGTTTTGCTTCCAATTTGTGTTTGATGAATTCATCAACACTTTCGAATCATTGATTTTGCCACTATTTACTTGATTTTGAAAATGCCTTGTTTGATGAACGCTAGTCCTCCGTCTGCAAGTTTGGTGTTTTCGCAGTGGAATATGTATTTTCGAGGCCTTCAGAAAAACACATAATCTATTCTGGTCTCACATGCGTTGCTTCTTCACAATCTTGATCAAGTCACAAGTACATTTAACTTGGATGATTAACTTGGAGATATCCCACAAGGCAGTTTCTTCATTTGTCATGGTGATGGCTCCAGTCACAAACTGCAGCTCGTTCTTTGATTACAAACCTCTTTTCATTGCACTGTCCGTCTCATGAATGATAGTTACTAGTATTCATCGGTGGAGGGAAGAGGATCATCCGTGGGTTTTATCCAGGATACTTACTAGACTAGAGTGATTTAGATCTGCCATAGTTGAAAGGATGAGCACAAATAACTGAAATGTAAGTTAAGAAAGAGGTAAAAGATTGCAATGCCGAAGCAGAGCAACATGCTCTGATACTATGACGTAAGATGCATGAATTTGGGGAAATGATCTTTGATTGGAATAACATGCTTATACTTTATATACAGGAGGATAAGCAAAAACTGACTTGTAACAAAAATCTTTAAAGAAGCTTTAAATAGGGACCAACCATAACTGTATTAGTAGTACATATGTTGGATTGACATGAACCAGAAACAGGATAGCCTCTGAGATGTTTATTTTCTATCTTGCTGCAGTTGGAACAGCTACCAGCCATGGTTGCAGGTGTTTGGACTAATGACAATAACATGCAGTTTGAGGCCACAACTCAGTTTCGGAAGATGCTTTCAATTGGTTAGATATTGGTCTGATATTTGCTTTTGGTTCCGAATGTGAATGGTTTTTGACAAATTCTGTTTTTGTCTGGTCAGAACGTAGCCCACCCATTGAGGAGGTTATTCAAGCTGGTGTAGTTCCACGGTTTGTTGAGTTTTTAATGAGGGAAGATTTTCCAATGCTGCAGGTTTGTTATTATGTTTTACTTTGTGTGGTCAACATTCATCTCTGCTTATATGTTCCCTTGACTCTATTTAATGTTGTAGTTTGAGGCAGCTTGGGCTTTGACAAATATAGCTTCTGGAACATCTGAAAATACTAAAGTGGTAATTGATCATGGTGCTGTCCCTATTTTTGTAAAGCTTCTTGGTTCTCCCAGTGATGATGTCCGTGAACAGGTATATTTCATGTACCTTTTCAATTCTTTTTTATCACTAATTAATGATTAATTATATATAAATTATATGTATTCTTAAAATGAGATTAAATAACTTTTATGTTGTTCAACCAGAAAATGTATTAGTTGATTTTGGTTTTGGATGATGTGATATGCTGGTATAAGGGTATCATGTTTGTCCAGTTGTTACTTGGTTACTTTTAGCTATGATTTGCATAAAAAGATAGCAGTAGCTGGCAGTTTTTATCGTTTAACATTTTTGTGTGTTTTGGGGATAATCAGGCTGTTTGGGCATTAGGAAATGTTGCTGGAGATTCTCCTAGATGTCGAGATCTTGTTCTCAGTCATGGAGCTTTGCTTCCTCTATTGGCACAATTAAATGAGCATGCAAAACTCTCTATGCTAAGAAATGCTACTTGGACACTCTCAAATTTCTGCAGGGGAAAACCACAGCCTCCTTTTGATCAGGTATTAAATTATGCTTTCCATAGCCAGAAAAAATGAAATTTTGGCACCTTCCTATTTGTTGTTAAATTCTCTACCATTGTGAAATGATCTGACACAATTTTTCTGTTCATTTTTAATTTTCTTGTTGAATACCATATGAATGTATTAATACCAGGGAAAAATGCTTGCTCTCCACTATATTGAGTTACTTTAGAGTTGTCACTTCAATCTGATGGACTGCTTCCTTTATCTTTTTATTCTTCATGTTCCTATAAATTGAAACTTTTAATGTAGGGGTGTTAAGAACAAAATCAATAAAGACAAAAAATCGAAAACCAAACAAAACCAATATTTTTCTGGATCTAATTTTTTCTCAACCAATTGTTTTGCTTCAATTTTTCGGGTTGGAAGTCAAGAACTAAATCAAACTGAATATTGAATTGAAATGTTGTGTGATACATTTCAAACTAATTAGTAAGCACTTAAGTGTGATTCTTTTTAGGGATTGTTGTATAGTTTGATTGTATTGTGATTGGAGTACATAGGTTTATATTTATCAAAACATGGCAACTCGTTTGTATTGCAGTTTTTAACTATTAGATTATGTAACTTATTTACTAACGAGAGCAAGTTAAAGATATAAATATCAAATTTGACAGCAATTCTCTTTGTTTGACAAACTTTACTTGTTAAATGTTTAACAATTTTGTTGTAACCAAAACTGCAAAGAGCTCATTGTAACCAAACTGTAAAAGAATGGTTGAAGATATGAATATTGTGACACTCGTGCAAATAAATTTTACAAGTTTCTTTGTTTGACAAATTTTACTTGTTAAATGTATAACAATTTTGTTATAACCAAAACCGCAAAGAACTCATTGTAACCAAACTGTAAAAGAATGGTTTGGTTTGAATTTTATATCAAATTAAAACTTAACCAAAACTAAACTATATTTGATTTTATGTTTGGTTTGGGTAACTTTTAATAAAGAACTGAACAAAATTAAGATGCAAATACTCAATTTTTTTTTTTGATAACATTGTAATATTAGGAAATTGTACTGTGACATTTTATTTTCTCTGAGACAGCTATAGCTGATTAAATTTTATCATTTGCTAATAATGGCCGTATTGTTGAAAAAGTATGGGCATGATTCATACTGAATAGAAATCTTGTAGATCTAATTGTTGGTTCAGTTTGTTGCTGGTTTTCTATGATTCAGATATGTGGTAGGTGTATTGGCTATATATATATATATATATCTATATATATATATTTGTCTGATATGGTGATATGATTATTGTTAAAGTACACGGGATGTGCTATTTCTAGGATATTATATACACATAAAATTCATAACGTGTTTGTGCCCCTGTTTCTTTTAGTCATTTTATTCCATCATCTTGTGGTTTCCATCCCTGTGAAGTTGTATTGTGGTCTTTGTTATTTTAGAAACATCAGACCTGTTATCCAATTTCACTTAGCCGTGAAATCACTCATTGGTAAACTCCTAACGTCATGGACTAAAAATGGTTGAGTAAAATTATAACCTTCACCCATCGATATTTTTTGAGATTGCACAACCTCTTGGGTAGTTCGTTTAATGACATGAAACCCTTGAAGTGTCAATTTAATTTTCTGAAATAATTAACAGGGATGCAAATATGTTTTCTAAGAGAATTAAAATGAATACTGTTAACGGGTTATTTAGCCAATGTAGTAAATATATAATTGCTTTCAATGTTGAAACTAGAAGCATACTTCTTGTACATTCTTAACAAAATAGAAATTATAAATAATTGTCATCATAATTAACACTTAGTCTTTTACAAACATGAATGGTACTAATCTTCCCGTGAACATCATATGGATAATTTCCATGTGTGGTTTATCTAAAGCCAATGCTTCTGTCTTATGCATGCTTCATCTTTAGCCATCTCAAATTTCGTATTTGTCTTCTAAATCTTGAATACTTAATAGATATGTATTCGTAAAGTATCCATGAGTATCATTATTTGGTACATATATTTTACCAATATGTGAAGCAAAATACATTTTGTTCCCAGTTTTGATTGAGGATTGATTAATTCAGGTTAAACCTGCTCTTCCAGCTCTTGCCAATCTTATCCATTCAAATGACGAAGAAGTCTTGACTGATGCCTGTTGGGCACTTTCTTATCTTTCTGACGGTACAAACGACAAAATTCAGGGTGTAATTGAAACTGGTGTTTGTAGCCGGCTTGTTGAGCTTCTGACGTGAGTATTGTGAACTCAATTATCTATACGGAAAAGTATATGCGTTTCAGTGTTCTGCTGTCAAATTCTAAATATTATTTTACTCTTATTCAGGCACACTTCCCCCTCAGTGCTTATTCCTGCTCTTCGTACTGTTGGAAATATTGTCACTGGAGATGATTTGCAGACCCAGGTATTAATTCATTAGTTTATCATGACTGTGTTTGGCTATATCATATACAGATTACAATGTCACTGGCTCTTTTTGTGTTAATCCTAGTAGTAGCAGGAAGCAAACTGATAAACAAGAAGAGAAATATTTTAATTGAATTAAATGGATATTACAGAAAATAGGAGAGGTATGTCCTCCAAGGTATTCCATCACAGAGGATTAGTCCTTTAAGAAAGACCAAACTCGACCCTCAAATCATATGAGACGAATGCCTCGTTCTATGCATCGTCCTCCTATTTATTTGCCTCACAACACAAGCACATAGTATGTTGTTGTGTTCAACACTTGTTGGACGCACCTTCCTTCAACATATATCTGAAATTTCTCAACAGTGTCACAATTAAAAAATATCCTTTCGAGCTTATACACAAGTAAAGAAAGTGAGCCAACACCTATTCTTTACTAAACACTTCTTAGACAGTACTATCATAAAATGGTAAAACAATGTATTTTTTTAGTCTTGTTTAGTTATTTGAATTATTAACATACAGTTTTCTACCAAACTCCTGACAAACTGGTACCGTGCTGAACCCAAACTGTACTCAAGGAGGAAATCTCCTTTAGGTTATGTACGGTTGGGATGAATTTACTATTCACAATAATTTGCGCGGATGGAATTGGAAAGTAAATGATGTTCGTTTGAATGATTTTGAAGCGATGGAAAAGCAATTGATTGTGAGATTGGTATTTTTTTTCATCCTCTCCTATGTGTTGTGATTTGAAGAGATTATATTTAAAATGTCTCTTTTGCCCCGAAATGGTGACACTGTGAGAAAAAAAGAGAGATTGTTGTCTCTCCATTCCAATCCAGGGAATAAAGCCAATAACCAAAGACAGTATAATGGGTTAAAGTTAATTTAGGATAGTAAATTATATTCTTAAAAAATTAAATTTTAAACATATTTGACTTAACTTAAATAGAATTTATTTTATTTTAAAAAATAATTTTTGATTATTATTTTTTCCTTATATTTTTTTATTAATAAATATTATTTTATATTACTTTTATTACTAAGGATATTTTGGTAATTTTTATTTTCTATCAATTAAAACATTTTTTTAATTTGACATATTAGTCCCATCCTACATTAATTTTTACAAACTTTACTTCCAAATCTACTCTTATTAATCTCCAAATCCCTTAAAAAAAAACAACACTCAATTTACTCTCAAATAATCTCAAATCCATCCACTCACTCTCCTTCAAATCCATTCCTCAAAGTGAACACACCCTTAAAAAAGAAAAATACTGCAAAAAGAAATAGAGACACCATAATGGAATAAATGCTAGGTACGTCAGTCCCTAGATTCAGCCCCCAATTTACTAATTTCCATCCGATCCTCACTCATGTTTTCTTTCACCCCCCAGTCATTACACCATCATCGTCTCCAATACCTTACTTCCATATGAACATTCTGTTAAACTCTCCCACTCCGATTACTGTTTCCTATCCCACCTTGTCCTAAAAGACACATAATTTCCCATCATCTAACACTTTTGTGCAGCACTACTTGTTACTAAATGACATCGCTAACTTTTTGGTCAGTCATGGTTGTTTTAGTGCTTTTTGAAATTATCACTTGTTAATAAGTCCTATGTTCTTGTTAGACTTCTTGGGTTTTCTTTAAATCCTTTTAATATGTTAAGTGCCAAGGAGAGGTGTTATTACTAAGATCAGGCTTAAACCTTTTTTCAGACTGGATTGACTTGTTCAGGATATGCAAAAGGGATTTTTGTTAGAGTACAATATAGTGAATTCTCTTCATTTTTCTGTAGAGACTTTATTGCTGGGTTGTGTGTAATCGCTGTATGTTTATGCTTTGAATAGCTAACTCTGCGTAGACACACAAGCACAGTAATATGCAATTTTTGTTTGTACTGATTTTTTACTTTCTTGCTTAGGTCATCATCAACCATCAAGCTCTTCCCCGTCTCTTGAATCTCTTGACCAATAATTATAAAAAAAGCATAAAGAAGGAAGCTTGCTGGACTATATCAAACATCACAGCTGGGAACAAACAACAGATTCAGGTATAGACTATTTTGGGGGTCTTCATTGTGTTGTAATTGTGCATTTCTGTTAGTTAAATTTTAGGGGTCTTCTTTTTATCTTTCATTTCTGGATATCTGCAGGATGTAATTGAGGCTGGTCTAATTGCTCCTCTGGTCCATTTACTTCAAAATGCTGAGTTTGATATCAAGAAAGAGGCTGCTTGGGCTATCTCAAATGCTACATCAGGTGGATCTCATGAACAAATCAAGTATGGGAGATTCTTTTGTTTAGATTTTAGAATGTTCCCTTGAGATTTATTGGTGTAACAAGGTTATGAATCTTTTTCCCTGGTTGGCAGGTTCCTTGTAAGTCAAGGATGTATTAAGCCCTTGTGTGATCTTCTCATATGTCCTGATCCTAGGATTGTGACAGTTTGTATGGAAGGTCTTGAAAACATCTTGAAGGTAGGAGAAGCTGAGAAAAACGTGAGTAATCCTGATGGTGTGAATATATATGGCCATATGATTGATGAGGCTGAGGGGTTAGAGAAAATTGAGAACCTCCAGAGTCATGATAACACTGAGATTTATGAAAAGGCAGTAAAGATTCTTGAGACATACTGGACGGAGGAAGATGATGAAACTGTGCCTCCAGGGGATGCTTCTCAGTCAGGCTTCAACTTTGGTGGCCACGAATTTCCTTCAGTGCCTTCTGGTGGATTCAACTTTATTTAGAAGGTATTCTTGCTTTACTATAACAACATTATGTTTTGTTTTGTCTGCAAATTTTTTATTTGAACTAGTAATGTTTGGAACGTTTGCTTTTGTGTGCTGTTCTTTAACTTTGGGCATTATTTTGAATTTTGTTAACTGCAGGCGTTTTGGTTGGTCTATCAGTAAAGTCTGACAGCCAAACAGTTGGGGTGAAGTGAATGCCTTTTCATTGTCCTTGGATCCTTCAAGGTTCAGCCTTGGTAAATAGAGGGTTGCTGGACCGGCTTGGGTTATGGCTGGGTTTACATACATTATGAGACAGATGAGTTGTGGCTTGATTTTCTTAGCCACTTTAGATTTATAGATACTAGAGTTTGCTTTCTGCCAAATGATCAACTGATCATTCCGCGAGTGATTTGGTTTCTAGAGAATTAATGTTCAGTCGTGATATTTTCTGTCATAGATTGGAGTCAGTAAGCACCATTTGTGACTCTGGATCTTTAGGCCCGATACCATCACAAAAATGCCACTATCTTTCCTTCATTTTATGATCGAGTTTTTGTTTTACCGTTTTAATTTCTTTTGAAGTTTACCGTGAAGTTTTATTCGTTATGTTCTCTGTGGTCCGGTTGAGGTTCGTCAGGGTTTAGGAAAAAAGTCTTAAACAGAAAATTCTTTGCAACAATGTCTTTTTTTCAGAAATCATATTTTGTATCTTGTTGAGATTTTCTCACATTGTTTTTTCATTCATGCTTTATGTCATATGTGCACATTTACTATAAGTGTACACCCGTGCCCGCACGTTGCAAATATATAGTATAGAAACTGTTAAATAGGTTTGAGTATGGATAAAAGACATCAATGTAAGCATCAATATTAAGAATGATATGAAACGAAATAAAGGCCATACTGTTAGTGGAAAGTTATGATTAAATATATTAGAATTCATTATTTTAAATCCATAAATTAAACATAACTAACATAATACAAATTAGAAAATTAAACATAATTCATAAATCATCCATGTTATTTGAAGAATGAAGGTTCAAGTCGGTTTCATGGAGCATAACAAGTTTGCAAATATGTTTCCCAATTTGTTGGTCGTATTTTTAACCTGGCTTTGGAAAAAAAAAATTAGTTACAAATTTAAAACGAAGTATAAGCAAAGGAAAAATTGCGTTGCGACTACTTTAGAAAACAATTTTTAAAATATTTGAGCCAGGATGAAGTGGGATGTTGTATAACAATATTTGTAGAAAAGAGAATAATAATAATAAGTATGACGTAGCTATTTAATTAACATGAAAACATGAGCCTGTGATTTTTTTTAAGAATGGAACAGTTAGTAACTGAAGTTATATTAAGGAAGTTTGCTCTTGATACTGAAGATCAATGTTATTCCACATTTTAAAAGACGTTCACCATGAGGAGATTGACATTGGATAAATGAAGTTTGTTTTAAGAGGAGAGAAAAGTTTATACCGCATTTTAAAATTATGAGAAGCGTTGAACTGAATGAGTAATCAATAATAGCGGGATGACTTGGAAAGTCCTACAGACGTCCTCCATACATCAATTGATGATGTCCATAACTAAAATTATGCCTCTTTATGAAATCCTCATTCCGTATAATATTTTCATTTATGAAATATTTAGATCCATATCTGGTGTTCGGTGTATAATTCTAATCGATTGCTAAATGATTTTTTAAAAGATATATAACATTTTTTTTATAATATTTTAATATCATCTGTGTCATTTTGTGATTGGTCCAGGTTGATGTTTATGATATTATTATTGATTGTAGAGTAATTTTGAATCAATCACAAAATGATACGTAAAAGATGTTAAAATATTATAAAAAATGTTGTAAAAATATCATTATCCATGTATACAGAAATTATGTCACCTTTAGATAGACAATAAATGAAAAAAAAATTGATATTTATCCACATAAGAGTAAAACAAGTAAGTTATCTTTATTTTAAAAACCCCTACTTTCTTATTCTCGAGTATATGTCGTACTACTTCAACTAATTTACTAATAGTACGAAAATATAAGGTTCACTTAATCATAAAATTAGAAAGAAAAGTGAAAAAAGTTGATATCATTTTTTTTACTAATACTAGAAAAATATAGTATGGGTTTAATGAATTTGGAGGGAAGGATGAGAGAGATGATAGATTCAATTCCTCCCATTAATAAATACTAACCATTATCGATGCCAATTCAAAAAAAGAAGAAAAAAAAACAAATCTAACAATATCATTTCACTTAAACTGAATAAATTATTCATATAACTTTGTACAAAGAGTAATTTTATAATCATTACCTTTTAATTTCACAGGACTTAGACACAAATACCCATTAGTTATACAAGGATTCTTATTTAATTAAATATTATCTTCTAAAATATATTCTCAATTAAATATGTATAATTATATATTTTTTTTCTCTCTTATATAAAGTAGAAAGTTAATTAACCAATAACATTATTAATTAATTCTTATTAAAGTTTTTACCTTTAATTTAATTTAAGTACATTATTAATTATGTACAAAGTCATTCTATCACATGAATTTTTTTTAAATTTAATCAAAGTAAATTTTAAATTAAAATTAAAAACCTTGAATTCATACATTATGCTAATTTTGCTATAATGTAAAAATTATTACTTTTATTTGATTAAGAAGAAAAAAATATAGATAAAAGTAAATCACAACAATAATAAAAAAAACAAACCAATTATTGCATTCTAACATTAAAATCAATTAAGAAATGACCTAGAGGCTTAACACTTGAATGTAGAAATAAAATAAAAATAGAAATTAGACTCCCAAAAGGGTTCCTAAACTCTCCTAAGATGTTTTCCTAAGTCTTTTTATATATAAATTAGATTCCACTTTGTTTTGGTCTTTTTTAATATTCTTTCTAATAATGTAATATCTCCTCTCATCATCTTCTAAATAATCAAATATCCTCAATATATATTTGATTGTTGTGAAGATCCAAAAAGACTTAAGAAGATCTTCCGAGATTCAAAAAGATTTGACAAATATTATTTTTTTATATTTACTAATATAGTTAAATAATATAATTATTTAAAAATATCAAATAAAATATCTAAAGATATATTTTTCCTAAATTATTGTTTATCATAAACATTTATTAATTATCAAAGTATTTTTGTAAAAAGAAAATAGAGAAAATCACAAGGTCCAATTTTTGTTGCTCGATCCTCTTCTTGGCTTAACTAAATTTCTTCACTTTTTTCTTATCTTCTTCATGGAATGCTTGATTGACTTCTTGTGGTTTTAATTATTTGTATTATTGGATTTGTCATGAAACTTTAATCAATTTTTTCACACTTTTATGAACTAAATTTAGCTTTAGCTATTTTAACACCTCAAAATATCCAAAGAACATTTATATAAATAAAAAACTATTTTTAACTTGTTTTTGTATCTCATACTAAATAAACTTAGTTATAACAGATCTTAATTAAAATATTTTTTAAAGCATAAAAACCAATTAAGGATCTAAGATTAAAGGCTAAATGAGAACATAAATATGTCTTCATTAAATTGGAAATCTCACATCGACTAGAGATAAGATCAATTTAAAGTGTATAAGTGGGTGAAAACCTCACCTTACAAGTTAATTTTGTAAGATTAAATTAAGCTTAAAATTTATTTTTTAACAGAAAGAAATGGGGTACATGGGACACGTGTCTCCTCACCTTGCAAAACCTCATCGTAATGAAGATGAAAGAACTACATAAAAATGAGGAAGAAAGATGCTAGACACTGAAATATGGATATTATAGGAAGAGTTATGTAAGAAGGGTTAAAAGTCTTTTCGATTGATGGAAGACTCATAGAAGATATGAATTGATTTGCAAAAAGAATGATCTCTTAGAGCTTAGGTGACCAGTTAAATATATGAAGTGCATGAAATGAATGATTTTCAACTCTTCTCAATGAAAATTTTCCAATAAGCTTGTATCACAACATAATGTGACAACCAAACAAATAATGTTCATTTTAATCATTGGTGTTGGCGACTATTACTTACTTCAACCATAATAATTTATGATGGTCTTAATATCCTATTATGACCTACATAATTCTTAGTGTTTTAATTCCTTACTATGGTCATATGATCTTACATTGATTATAACACCTTACATTTTGACCTTAACATCTTATTTTGAACATCACTCCTTAGATTGACCTTAGTGCATTTAGCCATAATATCTTATGTTATGTTGATTGTTGTCTTATTGTTTATTTTTAATATCTTATCATGAAAAAATAATGACTCATAAAACAACTTATCACGTACACAAAGATTATCAACCTTAGACTAAGCATCCAACATACAATATTAATCGATGTTGGATTGGCATGTAACTCATCATAAAACATATTAATATTGCTGCAAGAAATATGATCGACATAATTAAATGTCACCAAACGAAGGATAGAAGTATTAAATTTCAACATTGACAATTTCAGTATCGTTAAATAATTTTATAGCTTAAAATTTAAGAACTGTGTTCTGATAGGTTTTAATAGTTATAAATAGTCTTATCATTCAAAACTAAAAAATGTATATTCTGATAGACATTATATAAAATTAAGTAACTGATGAAAATAAATAAAAATTAGTCTAATAAAGGTAGTTGACTTCCCACTATAATCTTTAAGAAAATATAAGATTTGAGTAAAACTGAAATGTGATCCTAATTCTATAATGAAATGAAAATAAATTTAACAAAAAGTAAATTTATTTCGAAAGAAAAAAAACGCATATATTATAAAAAAAGCTTTAGAACTAAAAAAACAAACAAATACTGAACACTCTATGTAAAGGTATTTATATTAGAGCTGTTAAAACGGATAATCTGGCTCGATCCGGCCCGGTCCACCACGGATTGCTCATTTAGTGAGTCAATCCAACCCGGTTCATTTATTAGCGAGTCAGAAAAATCTGAATCCGGCTCGATCCACCATGGGTTGGTGGGTAAACGGGTTAGCTCATTAGTCCATTTAATTACAATTTTTTTTAAATAAATAAAAATTACAAACTTTCTATATTCAAATTTAAACAAATTTCACCCCAAAAAATGATGTTAAACATAAGACAATTCAAAATAATAATAAAAACTACAATTTGGTATACACAGTGAGTGAAGAGAGTATTTTATTTTTTAGGATTTCATAAATAAAATAATAAATTAAAAAAACTTAGGTAGGTGGGTTGGCGGGCGGGCCAATCCGGCCCATCACAGGTTCAACCCACATGAGCCAAGTTTAAATCTGACCCGCATAAAAAAATTCAATTTTTTCAAATCCAGGTCCGAACTCGTGGTAGGCCGAGTTCGTTCGCGGATTATGACCCATTTTAACGGTTATAATTTATATTTTATTTCCAGAACATTATCCAAAACCTGCTTTAGTAGATGTGTTCCTTCAATTCTGTTTAATTAAAGTTTTATATTTGAAAGTTTAGGTTGCACTAAAACATAATGTTTAATATGATGTGATAGATCGGAAAGAGCGTAGATCTACTCTCCCAATTCACCAACGCCTTTTTTTTCTCCTTAAATGATTAATTACTCATGCGTATAGCTCTGGAAATTCGTTTCACTTTAGTCTATTAATTATCAGAATAATTTTTAAATTATTTACAGTTTCTCATAGTAAAAATTAATTACTTAAAAAATAAAGTTAATTCCATGTATACAAATTATATTGTTAAAGTCTTTTTCTTTTTAAATTCAGTTTAGCTGCTAAGTTTCGCAAATTAATTTTATACAAGCCGACCCCTTTATGTTTTGATTATAAAAGTTTTTGTGAGGTTTTTAACTATAGAATATGATAAAAAATTAAATATTAATGAGTTGTTAATAAGTTTATATAACATATCAAATATTATTTCTAATCCAAACTTTAAAGTATTAAATTTGAGTACTTTTTTTATACGATTTATTTTATTATTTTTAATTAATACGAGACTTATTTCATTCAAATTTTTAATTTTTAAGTCAACTATCAGGTTTTCAAATTGTTTTTCGTCGTTATTAAAAGAATTAAGGAAGATAAAATATGAGCTTGTTTTATATAGTAATTGTAATTAATCATGGTCAATCTATTTACTAGATAATATTTTTTTGTTTCGAAGAGTTTGATAGTGTAACTTAGACAGGTCTTTCCATTATTTTGATATCTTTTTTGAAGAAAGTTGGATAAATGTTTGGCGTATATTATACCACCATGTAAGTTAAAAACTGCAATAAATTGGTGATAGAATCATGCACTTGATTCTTACATTCCAGCTACGTGTTTTATTTTTAAGCTCTTGTGTTCCTTTGTAATGTTGTTGTAATTAAAAGTCTTTTACTAAATGAATAACTGATCCATCTGATAATATTTGTACATAAAGAACATAAATTATCTTGTAAAATTTGAAAAGATTACAGTGAATATTGTATTATATATCTTTTCATGCCCTAGTTGATAGACATGGAGAATGGTACGTAATGGTAGCAGAGAAAATAAATAATAAAGTTGCAACTGATTACAAATATTTTTGGGTCCCATGCGAACCCAAACCTCATCTCTAAGACATGGTTATGCATAATCAGCTTCTGCTTTAATGCAATCTCCCCAGCCAATCATAATCCTTCATTCTCATTATGTACTCCTAAGATTCATAATACAATAATACAACCCTCTTGAAATTTCCATTCACCCACTGTGCCAGTGTGAGTAGGGGAACCAGACACGTCACACGGACACGTGCCAGGGTAAAGAGACAAGGGCATTTCGGTCATTCAAGGGTTTTTCAGGTACATTCACATAGTCGGTTGTTGTGTTGTGTGGCCATTTTCCTTTTTGCTGCATGCGATTCGTTTCGGTATTAGTACGGTGCCTCACTCATACTCTCTGGCTCATCCATTCGGTTACTGCTGTTTTTTTTTTTATTTTTTATTCATTCATAAATTGAGTGTTGCATTGCAGATTGGTAATGATGGATCTGAAGGAATGGTCTTCTCCAGAGCTCAACGAGAGCAAGAAATGCTGCTCCGATTGCAAAACCACCAAGACTCCTCTGTGGAGAGGAGGACCAGCTGGACCCAAGGCCCAACAACACTCAATCCTATTTCATGTTTCTCATCTTTCTCTTCATTATGGCCTCAGTTATTGATTGCTTTCTTTTTTATTTTGCCGATGCAGACTCTGTGCAACGCCTGCGGAATCAGGTACCGGAAGAGAGGGAGTTGTTCCAGGAAGAGAGAGGAGGTGGTGGTGTTGCACCGGACATCCTCTGTTGTGAAGAAACAGAGGTGGAAGATGTTGGGAGAAGAGGAACAGGCGGCTGTGTGTTTGATGGCCCTGTCCTGTGGTTTTTTTACCATTCCTTCACTTACCGCATTCCAGGTAACCTAATTACCAGTAATCCACAATCCGACAATCCTTTTTTCATGTCGTATTATACCTAACCTCGTATCTCTGTTTGTCTTTGAGCTTTGTAAAGGTCTTATGTATTGTTGATGATGTTAGGGCCTAGAGGGAATGGTTTCCTCTTTTTCTTTTACGCTGTTTATAGATAGGTTTAGTTAATTAGTGATGTAAGTATTCCATGATCAATGGCTGCACTTTTCTCTTTCTTCTCTGTTCCTTTCTGTTCTTCCATTCTCTCAATTCTCTGTTCACACAGTTTTTTTTTTTTTGTTATTTTCTATATAAACTATGCTGGTCTGTATTGATACTTCTAATTTCTAAATTCATGTACCATATCTTCTTACTTTCTTTATGCAACACTAAATATTATAAGATATTACATATATTTATTATATTTATTGATGAAAGGATATTTATTTTGGATTAGATTAGTTAGTTTCGTCTTTTGAATAAAAAAAATGTGTTGAAGTTATTTAATGATTTTTGTTACTTTATTGCGTAGAGTCAGGAAAATAAGGGGCTGAAGTTGTATGGTATGGTGGAATCCTTTGTTTTAAAAAATTGTGTTCATCTACTAATTTCTTAACCAAAGGATGATATCTTTTTTATTTATTGTTTGGGTAAATTATATAGTTTATCATTTTTTTAATGCTTTATCTTAACTTAAAGAGTTTATTCAAAAAAAATGAAAATTATGAATGATTAATTTAATCGTTTATCCCGTAAAATAGGTTAGGAGCTAGTAAATAAATTACTACCCTTAAAGATAGCTGTAAATTAGTACAACGAGTAATTGAACTTCTTTTTTTTTCTTTTAAAAGGATCAACGGCATTTGTATTGAAGCAGGGGAATTACAAATTTTGCTTTTAGAAAAGAAGCAAAAGTATAAAATATTAGGACAAAAGTATGAAATAATAAGACGGAATTAAGATAAACCTACTGTGCAGTTGGAAATCCTAAATTTACTAGAACATGAAAAAAAAAAGTATTTAGAACTACTATTTAAACAACAATAATTATGCAAAACTTCTTGTTAGAATCGATTTTAAATGTAATTTAAAAACATCTATGCTTGCTGAAGAATTTTTTTAAAAGAAATGAAAATATTTAAAATTTATAAACGAATACTTTAATTATTTAAAATTAAAACATTTTAAGTATGTAATATAATCTGTCTATTGAAATAAAATAACATATTTTGTACTTGTATTAAAAAAAACAATTGTCTCCTCCTTTTTCGTATAAATATTTTAATTTCCAATTAATATTAATTAAACTTTTATAGCTTTAGATATTTTTTAAATTATAAGGTATTGATATATATATATATGTGTATGTATGTGTGTGTGAATTTTATCTAATATTATATTATTTATGATATTATTTTAAAAATAAAATTTTCCAATTCAATCATCAAATTGTAATCGCATATTATGATGGTAATTTATGTTTAATTTTTTTAAAATTACTAACAACAATAAAGGTATAAGATAATTTATGTTATAGTATATTTTGAAAAAATGTATTTTATATTGATTTTGATTTAATTAAAATAATGTATAATGGAATTGAAGATATTTAATGTCACAGGAGAATAATGTGTAATTTTATCACCTCATATATATATATATATATATATATATATATGTATGATGTTTGTAAAAAAATTCTTAAAAATGATAAAAGTTGGCATCAACATTATTTCTCAAAATTCACGTTGTTATTATTAAATGCATTTAATATATTTTTCTTCTTTTTCTTACTGGTTTATTTAAGTTTTATATTGAGTTTTGTGTGTTAATGAGGGTATAAAGGTTAATTTTATTTTACGTATTATAAAAAGAAATATAGTATTATTAATGATAAACTAAGAAAACGATTTCTATATATTGAATACTATATATATATATATATATATATATATAGGTTAATAAAAAAATATTCATTAGTGTAAAAATGGTTGATCAAGGTTGAATATATACTTAAAGAGAAAATAAAAGTTATACGTTTATAAGATATATGATTTCATAAGAAAAAGAAAAGATAAAAGAAAAAAACAAATATGTGATAATCAAATGTGTTTGTTCTTAAAAAAATTTATTCACTAAAGTCCAACAAATTTGGATTCTTTTTTTAATTTCAACATGAATGGTACCAAGTCAGTTGATGCAATTGACTTTCAAAGTGTGTTATCATTTACTAAAATTAAAATAAATTTTATTTATTATTTTGTTAAAATTATATCTGTTTTAAGTTGTGTAATAAAAGTCAAAATTTCTAAGGTTAAGTTTCAACTACGATTAGATTAAAATATACAATAAAGTGTTTGCAGAAAAAATAAATCCTCTTTTTCATTGGTACAGGAGTAAAGTTTAACCGTATTGATTTCAATTAACAATTTATTTGTAAACAAAATTAATAGTTATTTTTTTTTTGGTTAAATTAGCTCATTCATTTATATTTCAACATTTTATGTGTCTCAGTTTGGTTTTTATTTTAAAATTTTTGATATAATTAGATCATTTTTGATAGTATTATACTAACAACATTAAATAGGTGTTACATGTTAGTTTATTTTTTTATTTTTTTAAAATAAAATTTTATTTTATGTCACATGGTACTAACAATGTGATAGGACAGTGACAATGTCTTATATCACTGTCATGCTATGTATAATATGGTATCAGAGTCAAGTTTAGTGTCCACTTTGTCTTTATCTCTGCTATATCTATTTTTAATAATCTTGGTTATATAATGGTAGTAGTCTTTCTTAGTTCTTGTTCTGATGGATCAAATGGATCAATCTTTAAACCCCTCTAGCCCCTTCTACCTACATCTTTGGGAAAATCTAAGTCCCACTCTTATTTCTTAGACTCCAAATGAAAATAACTAAAAGAAACTATGCAACATGATGGTTCTTTGTTGGATTACCAAAATTCTTTCTTCATAGATTGTAGAAAGTGTCATATGCAGAAAACGCCAAAGATTTATGGGATGAGTTAAAGGAAAGGTTATCCAAAGGAGTTTTCTTCAAGATTTCATATTTGTTTCAAGACATTCACTCGATTAAACAAGGTGACAAAAATGTAGCTCAATCTTTTACTGATTTGAAAATTCTTTGAAAATAACTAGAGTTTCTTAAACCTATATTATGTTGTACTTATGATGTTCTTTGTAGTTGTGATTTATCTAAGATTCATGTCAATTATAGAGAAATAAAACATGTCTGTTTTCTAAAAGACCTAAATAACCTCTATAATATTGTTATAACATAAATTCTTTTAATGAAACCCTTCTAAAGATTAATCGGGTCTTCTCTCTTACCATGCAATAAGAAAGGGAAGTTATTGACATCTCAATCAAAGTATAAAGACAAAAATCTTGACCAACACTGCTAATAAATAAAAATCATCAGAAGCAAAAACAAAGTTGAAAGTCTCAAAGGTGTAGTGTTGGCTGGCGTGATCTATGAAGAGAAAGGGGAAAAAAATCTCAATTATGGAAAATAATACTCCTATTACCACAAAATAAACCATATTATAAATGAATGTTATTCCAAACATGGTTAACATCACGGTATAAGAAGAACAATTATCATAAAAATCAAGACAAAGGAATTCACTTATATCCAAGTTCTAAGAATCAATTATTTTTCTTATGCTATTTATATGTTCGTTGATTATCAATAGAAAACGTGTCTTCGCTGGAAGAAATGTGCCGCTGCTGGAAAAGATGCAGGGAATGAAGAAGAGGGCATAATTATAATTTCGTTAAGTGTATATAGGTGCAGGAAGAAAAAAGAGAGGAGGAAGAAGAAACAGCCCAATGCTCAAGAAAAGAGATGAAAAATATACAATTAGGAGAATTTGGATGGAAAATTGAAGAAAAGTAAAACAAATCTGTTAGCAATGCAAACGGATTTGCTGTAATTGTGAAGCAACACGTATCAACAACGTAGGTAAGCATCTCAAGTCAAGCAACGCATATTCTCATGTGATTCTTTTCCTCTATTTGATAGCGAGAAGAGAAACGCACACCATTTCTTAGCAATGGATCCTAAAAGAAGAAAATATTTTTGAAGTATACACATGCATTACTTATAATACCCAAAAGAAAGAGGACTACCATATGTGAATTTCCTTCCTCCATTTCACTTCCTAACCCTATTTGCTTATTTGGGTAGGCCAATTAAAAGTCATTCTTGAATTTTATTTATAATAAGAATTTAAAAGTAATAAAATAAGTTTTTCCATTTTGCAGTCAATAATTCTACACTTAGTTTTAATAAATTTCTTTCATTTATCAAAAGACATTGTTTATGTGTTAATTTATTAGCTTAAAAAATAACTTAGCATAACGGTATAATATTTGGAGTTAAATTTTTTCCTGCGTCACACATGAGACTTAGGATAATATAAAAAGAGGGGAGTTGAGTGCAGTTACAGGGAAACCATAGGCGATCCGTAACTTACGTTGTTGTTGAACGGAGCACGTTCCCTCTCTCTTGTCTGATTTTTTCTCTCTTCTCTCTGTATCCTTTTCTTTCTCACACACTATAACATAACTACGTCCTCCAAATTCTTTTCTTCTTCAATTCAAGTCACACCCTTTTTCAGGTAATTCATATTCTCTGGCCACACTTTCAATCCTTCTTCTTCGTTCCCTCTTTTACCTTCAAATCTTTTCCAATACTATGCGACTACTTTTCGGAAAATGTTTATCTTTTTTGAGATTTCTTAGAAAGTGTTGTTCTTTTATTCAAACTGGTGCCATTTTGTACCTTCTTAATCGTGCTGCTAGCAGTTTGTTGCTGTTTGAGATTATAAGCCATAGAAAATGTCTTGGCTTCTTTTGTCTGATTACCCGAGATATTGTTGTATTTGGTTAGAAAATTAATGTATGCTTTTGTAAGAAGGTTGTGCGGGGCTAGTTGATGCAATTGATGCATCCATCATGATTTCTCTCTCGTAAACCCTTGTTAAATTGATTGGTGTCTGTTCTAATAATACATGTTTAATTGATATAATGTAAGCTTATCGTTCATTATTTTCGCTTGAGGGTTAAACACTGTTGCAGTCATTCCAATCGCCATTCCAATTTATTTCGCATAATAAAATGCATTATTACCTCACCACAGTTCGCTTGTGGTTACAAACAAATGTGCCTATCGTTTTGTGAAGTGACACCGGAAAACTTTCCTTTTAATACAGTTTTAGTCCTCCTCGCTCAATGAATTAAGTGATGATAATGATAAACCTGTAAGAGCTTTCCCTGTCAAATCAGCTGAATTCATTTTTTAAGTTCATTTATTTTGTTCTTAAGCAGTGATATCTTGTATTTTTCAGTGGTATTTTGTTGCTGGTCCTGTGTGGAAAAATCCATGCGCTATTGTAACTACGCCATTTAGTGTGTGGTGGTTGCTTTGCCAAGGTTTCTATGTAATTATTTATTCAAAAGGAACTGCGATTTGATATATAATTATATATGGGATAAATCCTTTGGTCCAATCCCTGATCTTTTCTTTTTAATGATATCGTTCTTAATCCTTCAAAATTTTGCAAGATGTGACTACCAACTATATATTTATGACACGCTATTATGTTGGATTTAGCATTATAAGATCAGACTTATATGATAATGTATGCCTCAAGAGTTTTATTTAGCTTGTGTTTTACATTTGCTGTGTTTTTTCTTCTTTCAGGTTGTAGCTTCTGACTCATTGAATGAAGAATTCTTGATCAAATAACTGCTTTAGTTGTCATAGTTGAATTCAAATGAAGACGGGCTCCATGATTTTTTCATTATTAAATCTACCTAGATGTAGAATACAAAGATTAGCTAATTACTGGGGAGAAACCTTCCACAGTTTCAGTACGACTTGTGGAAACAAATCTAGCATTAGGCCGGTTGGTTATAGAATTCATGGTCTTCAGGGAGGTCAGAGAAAGAAGTGGACAAGACCAATATCCACAAATTCAGAAGGCAAGGGGAGCACCAAATCAAAAAGTATCAAGCATGAAATTTTGAGTGAAACCATTATAGCAGGTGCTACAATAGATGTAAATAAAACACAGCTTGATCAGTTCCAGGAAATTCAGTACCGTGACATAAAACAAGAGATTGCCCAGAATAAAGATTTGTCTAGTTTAGTTACTGTTATTGTTTTTGATATTGAAACCACAGGGCTTAGCAGAGAGAATGAAAGGATTATTGAAATTGCACTTCGAGATCTTCAGGGTGGTGAGAACAGCACTTTTCAGACTCTAGTCAACCCTCAACGCGAAGTTCCTAATTCACGTATTCATGGCATTACTACTCATATGGTCAACAAACCTGAAGTTCCAAGGTAACCTAAACCTCTAGTAGTCTTTTATATCTTGGGTCAGTAGATCAAACTTGCGTTTACTAAATGAAGTATTTCATCTTGTCTTTACAACACAGCGACATATTATGTGTTAAATTTTATTTGATTGAACAATCAGCAATGGTGGAAAATTTTAAAATTAGCAGAGGGAAAGTCTCAATACCTCAAATGAATTAGTCTACACCCAAAGGACGAAACAATACCTCAAGCGAAATAACACCCCCACCCCTAAAAAAACTTGTAAATTTAGACAAAAATGTTGGGAACCAACAACAGGCTTTAACCGATAAATCCTTATAGGTCTACTACTGAAGGGGAGGTTTTATGTATGTAGAGACAGGAGATTAAAGGGTCATGTGTAAATACTTGTTAGTTTTGGCCTTTTGGTAGCCAAGGGCCATCTCTGGAGCTTTAGTGTTGCTCTTCTTGTTTCTTCCTCGTTACTTTCATGACTTTATATTTTAGTTTTCATCTGAAATTGAGAGATACACTTTTTGTTGCTTTGAACCCCTACTCTTTTTTACGGCCATAGCATGAAGCCATGAACTTCTGTGACCAAGTTTAAAAAAGCTAAGCCCTTCAGTTTCATTTGTTATCATATATTCCGTCTTATTTCAAGCCTATGGCAGTAAATTGTATTCCTGTCTACTACTAAGTGTTAGAAAACAGTTCAAACTTGAGAAACTAAGGCTATAAACTAGAAAAGCAGCATATTAAATCATCTCGTCTATCTTTATCGGAAAGGCATTTGAAGTATGCTAGGGTGGTTATTGGATCATTATGCATTTTTTAAGCCTTCCCTCCCAAGGTATTCATCTTTCACTCTGACATAGATGTAGAATTGTCCTGAAGTTATTTATGGCCACTTAACAGCTCAATATATTGGGGGTTAGTGTCACTGTCACTGTCAACTTTACATTTCTTTTTCCTTGTTGATAAAGCACATGACTGGGAAGAATCTACGGTTTAAACTGACAAGACAACTACTGGAATTGTTGAATAAGGTCTTACTAACCATTTACTTGGTTGGAATCGGCTACCATCACTTGTTCTATTGAGCGAGTTGATTTTCCTTTTGGAAATTATCATGGAAAGTTCACATTTTTGTGTTTGATTTTATGAGAAGTTCATGTTTCCATAAACGTGAAGATCAGGTGGTAGAAATATGATTTTTAATTGTTGATGGATAACAAATTTACGCCATTAGTTAATTTTTGGAAGGAAATTATTGAGTATTTTTGCGTTCTTGTAAATTTTTTGTAGGATGGAAGAGCTCATTCCTATCTTATTGAAATATGTTCGAAGTCGTGAGAAACCTGGGGGATATGTGTTATTTGTTGCTCATAATGCTCGTTGTTTTGATGTCCCTTTCATTATCAACGAATTCCGACGTTGTTCTGCGAACATTCCTGGCAATTGGTTGTTCTCAGACACCCTGCCTTTAGGACGTGAACTAATAAAATCTGAAGGTCTCCTTCTCTTGTATTTGTTTCTCTATACATGTGCACACATGCAGCGTGTGCACAAAACTTGCTGTTTCTCTGTGAAAACCTTAACTGTTTGATGTGTTAACAGGAACTAAACTTTTTTCATCTTCCCTTCCTTCCCTTCGTGACCTCTACGGAATTAAAGGCGATGGACCAGCTCACAGGGCTATGGAAGATGTGAACTCATTGTCCATGATTCTTCCTATGTTGATCCGTGATCTGAATTTGAACCTATCTTATCTTATCGAAAAATCATTCAAAGAATCAGATATCATCAACTCCAAGAAGAAGAAAAATTCAGACTAGTTTTCTGTCTGTGTTTTGCATTGGTGTTGTGACAATAATTATTTATGACAAAAAATTGGACTCTAGATTTGTACTAAAAGGAAAAAGGAAATTTGTAATTGTTGACTATCAATGGAATCTCACCAATTGGTACCAAGTTTTGAAGCTTTTACTTCACTGCAAGAATTATTCATTTGGTTTTAATAGAAAGCAAGCCAGTAAAACAGGACAGTGCAGTGCATGTTTAGAACATTGAACAGGATTATTTGATAAATGTAGGAGGGAAAGGAGATAACATGAATGAAACTAAAGATAATATAACAATTTACACTGTATAAAGTAGTCTAAATTTTATTCTAAAAACTAATTTTATATGATTAAATTTGGTTTAAATTCCAAAATATAGGGCTAAGAATGTGATTATAAAAAATAATATGATTAGGATTTCGTAATTTAAATTTTAATGAATTTACAAAATTATGAAATTATAATCTGTAAAATAAATTTCTGAATAAGGATTTCACGTATTTAAAAAAAAAAAACTCTGTAAATTTATTTTTTCTAAGGGTGAACTACATTTTGTCTATTATTTTACTCAGTAAAATTAAGTCAATCAAAATACATTTTAATGATAATAAATGTTTATATTATTATAAATTATTCAAGATACAAATAATATTTGATACTAGGGAATTTTGTTGTTTGTATGTTATAAAATGTTAAATATCAAGTTAAAGAAACAAAAAATATGCTACATGTTTAGTAATTCTAATATTAGTATTTCTAATAATTTTAAATTTTTTAGATTTAAATGTCAATTTTTGAAATATTAGTATATTTAGAATATAATTATTAACATAAAATATTTACTAATTATATTCTAATAATATCTTAACAATTATATTCCATTTAATAATTGAATCCAAGAATTATATTCAATTTATAATTAAATCTATTAATTTATAATTGAATTTCAGAAATAATTAATAAAAATGTCAATCTTAATAAAAATAATAGTCAAATATTTATATAAAAATTAAATTTAATTTCAAGTAATAAAATTATTTTATTTTCACAAAAATTAGATTGAATTGAATAAAATAACAAAAGATTAAATTGACAAAAAAGATATAATACAACTAGGAATTGATTCATGATAGTAACATGTTACATGATATTAACTTATACATGAATACATAGCGTTAACTATTTAAATATTGTTAGAAAAAATATCAAATTAACAAAAATTAAGGTTTAATTGAAAGTGTAAAAAAAGAAGAAGAAAATAACGTAAAACTAACATTTTGAAAATAAAAACAAGAAAAGTATTTAAATTAGTAAAAAATTATCATATTGATGTTCTTAATAAAATGTTTGTACATGCTAATACAAGTTTTACCTTTATTTAACAAAAAAAAAACTAAGGTTCATAAATGTGAAAATAAAATAAATCAATTAAAATATTAGTTAAAAAAATGGGTTAAATATGTTTTTAGTTTCTATACTTTGGGGTGATTTTGGTTTTAGTCTTTCTGGTACAATTTAGTCCTTCAACTTTAGAAAACTTTGGTTTTAGTCTTTTTTACCAAATTTTTTTAACTTTATTTGCTGACTTTATTTGTTTGAAACAACAAATAAAGTTAAAAAAATTTGGTGAAAAAGACTAAAATCAAAATTTTCTAAAGTTGAAGGACTAAATTATACCTTAGTTTGAAAGAGGGACTAAAGCAAAATCGTCCCAAACCCTAAAAACATATTTAACCCTTAAAAAAAGTATATAAATAAAGAAGAGAAACATTTTATGTAGAGAGTGAGAGATGAATAAACACATTTAAATGGTCCCATTTACAGCTTCATTTAAAATGATAAAACTTATGTAAACACTCTATACTAATTTATTACAAATGAATTGTAGTATTCTACAAGTTTATTAAGGAATTGAATATATATATATATATATATATATATATATATATATATATGACTTGAATAACGGATAATTATATTTTTAATTTTAATTGAATACTTTTATTATTCAAATTTTTTTATTAATACTATAAGACATTTTAGAAAGAAAAATAAAATCACAATTTTTTGAAATTTCGTTGGACTTGGAATAAGAAAATGCAAATACTGGGCATCCTTTATAAAGAACCAGTTTGCTATAAAAAAAAGAAATATACAAAGTTTGCTTTCGTTGAGAGTCGAACTCAAGACCTCCCGCTTACTAAACGGGTGCTCTAACCAACTGAGCTACGAAAGCAGATGAAATGATAGTCATTAATACTATATTTAATTTATTTCAACACTACATGCTTTGCTTCAAGGATTTGAATCCTCCTTTTTTCTTAACAAAAGCTGAAATCAATATAAAAAGAATATATGAATGTATTTGTTTATGTTATAAATAATTTTAATATAAATTTTAACGTGTTTAATATAAAAAAAATCATGTTACATAACAATTTTTAATTGAATCACTATAAAAAATATTTTAAAACTGCTACTAGAAAATTAAATATATTAGTAATCATTAATTAGAAAATTAATAGTTACGAGTCACAACAAAATTAAATAAAGTACACAAATAATAAAATTAAAATTTTTTTTGATTTAATTAATAATTACGAGTGTAATTTTGTTTTCTAAAAGGCAATATCTATTTAAAGAAGCCATGCATTGTTTACAATAAAATACATATACTAGGTATTCATTAACACAGATCATTTAGGTATTGTTTACTTGAATGAATTTGAGAAAGAGTAATTGAGAGGATTTGAAAATAATTTTTTTTTGTTTATTTAAATAGATTTGGAGATAAGTAAGAGTGAATTTAGAAGTAAATTTTTTTAATCTCTCATATAAATTAAATTCTATACTAATTCTCACAAATTTTATTTTCAAATCTACTCCCATTTACTTCCAAATCTATTCAAATAAACAACAACAAAAATTACCTTTAAATCCCCTCAATTACTCTCTCCAAATTCATTCAAGTAAACAAGGCCTTAGAAAAAATAACTAGTGTCAAAAGTTAAATTTTCAAGCAAATAATTTGTACAAAATTATTCTTCCACATATTTTTTATCCAAAAAATAACTGTAGTTTTTATTTAACAATTAAAATAACACAATGGCTTTTCAATTTTGTTTTTTCGACACTAACAAGATAGTTAGGACAACCCTTTTGTTTTCCTAATCGTTTATATGCCATTTTATATAAACCACAAATGACATCCATAAATGAATATATATATATATATATATATATATATATATATATATATATATATATACGTATTTTAAATGTATTATAAGAATTTTGTTTGAAGTTTTGGAGCCTCTAATTTCATTTTTGCATGGTTTAAGGATTTCTTCACAAGTGGGAGCTCAACACATGCACCAGTACTTAGTAAACCCACTCACTTATAAATAGAAAATTTTACATACATGAAACAACTCACAATTATAGTCAACTCATCATTAAAACTAAATTTGTTTTTTTACACAAATTAAATTGTCTCCGAAAAGGGAAAGAAAGTGCGGATTACTTACTTCCATAAATAGCATTTAGTTTCTTATTTTAGGAATTCATTTAATTGTTTGTCAAAGTCACACGATCCATTAAAACAATATTCAATGGTTATTCTATATTTAAACTTTTATCTTTTATTTTTACAATTTATGTACATAATCTGAGCTGTAATGGTAAATTATATTGTAGGTGATTTGGATAAAGAAGAAATTTGTAGCATTTTATGATCCAATAAATACAAAGGAATAAGTGATGACATAGCGGGAAGGTCGGAACTAGTTTGGGGTTCGCTTTTGTACGTTAATATAGACACGAAACTAGAGGGAGAAAATGCAGAGAACCAAGAGAAAGCGAGAGAAAGGACTAGAAATTCCAAACCCATTTTCTTTCTCTTTGCTTTCTTCAATTCCTTCACATTCTCCCTCATTCTTTTCTTTCTTTTTCAACCTTTTTTCTCATATTTATCCACCCATTTTCTTTTCCTTTCAGAATTCAGCTAAACCTTTTTTCACTCAGCTAAATTTTTTGAATTATTCTCCTTAAGATCAAACTTTCTTTAGATAACATTTGAGTCCAAGTCTGGCCCCACCATCGGCTTGGTGTTTTTTCTTATGAATTTCTTGAAGCCAGAAAATGGCAACTGAACCAGCTTTAACATTCTCTTTGGCTTCTGTGGTTGAAGAGGTTCTTCAACAGCATGCTAGTCGTTTAGACGCAAACTCGGCATCCAGAAAAACTGAAGAAACCTGTATATATAATAATCCTTTTTCTCCATCTTTTCTTATCAATTCCAAGCATATTATTATGCAAATCAATTCTTTTTTTCTTGTATGTGTGCACGGGACACTCACTGCTAATATTATTTTTCTTGGCCAAAAAAGATGTTGTTTTCAAGTTTCAACCAATAAATGAATCTTGTTTTGTTGAAAATTTTATTCTTTTGGCTTCAATAAAGGATCTTGATTGTTCCTACAATGATGGAAAGACATACTTGTAATGGGAAGAAAACTTATATATACTTTATTTAATCTTTTTCAGTATTTCAAATTAAAGTTTGTTAACTATATTGTTATCTAGTGCAAGCAATACTTTGAATCTAATTGAAGAACAACACCAAAGACAGTTGTTTTCAAGTTTTGTACATTAGTAATTGCATGAACTATAAAAAACCTAAGTGATATTCAAGAAAGAGCAACATGGATTTTAACACGGATATTTCACGTCGCGTGTTGTAGCCTTGAGAAGGTATGAAGCAGCTGGTTGGCTACGGAAAACAGTTGGAGTTGTTCGAGGGAAAGACTTGCCAGCTGAGCCTTCTGAAGGAGACTTCAGGATTGGATTGCGTAGTGGGATTATCCTATGTAGTGTTCTTAACAAAATTCAACCTGGAACAGTGAAGGTACCGCTTCATGTTAATATACATGTTTGATGTTTCAATTACGTTGACTCCTCAAGTATGCACCCTGTTTTAACATTTATTGGACATTTGGAACTATGTTGTTAGGTAGTTGAAAAACCTTGTGATTCTGTTATTATTCCTGATGGAGCAACATCTGCATATCAGTACCAAGAAAATATAAAGAATTTTCTTGTGGCTGTGGAGGAAATGGGGCTTCCTACCTTCGAAGTTTCTGATTTGGAACAGGTGGTTTTTAATGAGTCTGAAAATTTTCTATTCAGTACGTCGATGGATTCACTAGATTAGAATAATTTATATGTAGCACAGTGTAATTTTTATTTTGCTTTAACCATTTTTTGGTTTCTGCTTCGTTGTTGTACTTACAGGGAGGAAACTCTGAGAGGGTAGTGGATTGTGTTCTAGAGCTAAAGTCTTATGCCGAACGAAAAGTTGGAGGAAGTGCATCTGGGAAATATAGTGGGGTTGCGAATGCAAAGCCACCTATCTCTGCGAAACGAATTATGAGGAAAAACTCCGAACCATTCATGAAGTCTATGAGTCCTTTGCCATCAGGGGATAGAGATGGTGGTTATATGAGTGATCCCGGACAAGATCGAAGCGAAAGGGTTAGGAAGCTTTATTGTTTATAATATTTTACTATTTTGTTTATAACATCAAAGCTTTTTGAATTGCTATCTGCAGGGTTCTTTTTCCTTAAATTCACTGGTTCGACAATATTTGTCCGACAAAAATCCAGAAGAAATTCTCACTGTAAGATTCTTTAATAGATATATGTTCGTCAAGTCCTGTTATACATTAGATTCAGAAGAAAATTTTTGAAAAACAAGTACAGTGCATTATAATATATGTAGCAAAAAAAACATTTCTTTTTCTTTGGTGCTATACCACATCGTTAATGATATGAAATGTTTTGCTATAACAGGCAGTGGAATCCTTGCTTAGCAAAGTCATGGAGGAATGTGAACATCACATGCAAATTCGATGTAAAATGGTTTGTGACTCTCTCTTCTTCCGATGTTCAATTTCATACCCCCTGGCAAAAAAAAAAAAAGTCACACTTGTTAATTCATGGCAGTATAAAACAACTGGGGAAGATAAAGGACCGTGTGAAACTGAATGTTCAATTTCAGAAGCTGCTTCTATTAATGAAACGGTAAAATTCAGATTCATAAATGCTTTCTTCTTACAAGTGCGCAAATAAAAACGATTAGATTGATCGTTATCTCGACCTCAACTGCTCTACTTTTTTCTTGTTTGATAATTATTAAGGTGAAAGAAAAGGAAGATGAACATGCTGTACAAGAAGAGCATGATCTACAAGATAAACATGATGTAAAAGATGACCATGATGTAAAAGTTGAGCGTGACATTCAAGATGAACACAAGGAACAAAATAAACGAGAGGAAAGTTGTGAAAAGATGTGCAATGAACATGAAAAATCAATCGACAAAAAATCGATTTCGAAGCAGCAAAATATAGTTGCGCAACAAAATAGAAGCATCCAGGTAATTTTCAGTATATAGCAGAATATGATGTTGACTTTGTCAAGGAACTAAAGAGGTAAAAAAACTAATTCAATGCAAACTTTCTCTAGGAATTGAAAAACATTGTCCATCAAACAAAACTAGGAATGCAGTTGATGCAAAGTGAACACCAGAAGGAGATCATTAATCTAAGTAAGTTTAATGACAAAATAAACCCGTCTAAGTCAATATTTAACGAAAACATATCAATTATCTAATTACTTGTCTAACCTTAATAGGCAAGCACCTATACAGCCTAACCTGTGCTGCTTCGGGATACCATAAAGTTCTTGAAGAAAACCGCAAGTTATATAATGTAGTGCAAGATCTGAAAGGTGAATTGTAATGATCAAGACCTTATATCTATGATTAGTCTCCTTGATTGCTCATGTTGTAAATGAGAGTGAAGGTTAAATAAAAATTTCATGTTGATAGGAAATATTAGGGTATACTGTAGAGTCCGACCTTTCTTGGGTGGTCAACCAAGTCATTATAGCTCTGTCGGTAACGTGGAAGATGGAAGTATCTCAATCATAACACCTTCCAAATACGGTAAAGAGGGGAAGAAGACATTTAATTTCAATAGAGCATTTGGTCCTTCTGCAACCCAAGGTTCGTCATAATTTGTCCTTCTTGTTGCTACTCAAGGTTTTGAAAAAAAAAAAAAAAACTGTTTATCAGTATGACAACTTCTGTAATTTCCTTCAATATCAAGGAGTTTGATGAAATTGTGACTGTGGCCACAATTTAGAACCTTCTTACTCATTATATTTATCATCAGTGTGGATATTTACGAATTGGTTACAGGAGAAGTTTTTGCCGACACACAACCTCTTATTCGTTCTGTTTTGGACGGTTATAATGTCTGCATATTTGCCTATGGCCAGACGGGATCAGGAAAAACATTCACTATGGTACAATATTCAAACAACCTTGTTTTCACCCTCTTATTCAAACAACTTAATTTTTAATGTAACTACGTATTGATACAGTCTGGGCCAGATGAACTTAACGATGAGACCATAGGTGTCAACTATCGTGCACTAGGAGACCTTTTCTATCTCTCTGATCAAAGAAAAGGTACAATTTCTTATGAAATCTCTGTTCAGATGCTTGAGATTTACAACGAGCAAGTTAGGGACCTACTTATGCCCGATGGCGCTAATAAAAGATATCCTTTCTTTGACAATATACTAATAGAGTTATATATATATATATATCTTCACCAAATGTTCAATTGTCAATTCTCTTTCGCTTAATGTAATTCTTGACACCTTCATACGTTAGACATCCGCAATAGTTCCCTTAATGGCATCAACGTTCCAGATGCTAACCTTGTTCGGGTTTCATGCACTTCTGATGTCATAAGTTTGATGAACTTGGGACATAAGAATCGTGCTGTTGGTTCTACTGCCATGAATGATCGTAGTAGTCGGTCTCACAGGTAATTAGAAGATTGTAATTGTAATTGTAGACTTTAGTTATATCCTCTAACTATTTATGGTATATTATTGCAGTTGTCTTACGGTTCATGTTCAAGGAAAGAACTTGACATCAGGAGGCACAATTCGTGGTTGCATGCATCTGGTTGATCTGGCAGGAAGTGAGAGGGCTGATAAAACTGAGGCTACAGGCGATAGACTCAAGGAGGCTCAACATATCAACAAGTCACTTTCTGCATTGGGAGATGTAATTTCTGCCCTTGCCCAAAAGAGTCCACATGTTCCCTACAGGAATAGCAAACTTACTCAGCTACTTCAAGATTCTCTTGGTATGTTTTTTTCTATTCATTTGACCATATACGACATTTGTTTTTTCTCCTTTTGGCTACTAATGAAGTGTTTTATGGGTCCTAGGAGGGCAAGCAAAGACTCTCATGTTTGTTCATATAAGTCCGGAACCTGAAGCTCTTGGAGAAACACTTAGCACACTCAAGTTCGCCGAACGAGTCTCCACTGTCGAACTCGGTGCAGCGCGAGTTAATAAAGACAATTCAGATGTGAAAGAGCTTAAAGAACAGGTTCTTTGCATTAACTATTTTATCACGATAACTTCAAATTGAATGTTTAGTGTGTTTGAGTATTTTTGTGCAATCATATTTGTCAGATTGCTAGTTTGAAGGCAGCCTTAGCGAGAAAGGAAGGAGAAGCAGAACAGTTTAATAATTGCAATGAAACACCTAAGCATAAATCATATGCATCTTCTCCTCCTATGCATCGGCCTTCCAGTGGTGGATCTCGTAGGCTATCAAAAGAAGATTCTAATGGCCTGGATGTAAGTAACACGTTACTTACCTTAATTCCTGCAATTTGATAAATTATTACGGGATCTCCAACCATGTGATCGGATCAATATCTATTTAACACAAACATTATATTTAATTTATGGAAAAATACTAATAACATATCTTGTATAGGATCAGAAAAATGTTGCTTCAACGTTGAAAAGACAAAGCCTAGATCCCCATGACATGGGTGCCAATTCACCTCAATGGACAACTGTTACAAGTGAAAGAAAGGAGGATGATAAAGAATCAATTTCTGGAGATTGGGGTGATAAGATTTCCATGAACAGAAATGACAGCATAACTAGTGATGATAGTGTTGTGGGAGGGTGGGAAATAGAAAGCAAACAATCTTCTCCGAGGTTAAGTCTCAATTTTCTCTCAGAGCCTTCTAAAATATCCCTAGACAACTCCTCTCATAAAAAGGACAACCAAGAGAATGAAGATTTACGGAGACCCAGTTTTGATATGACTACCACAGATGAATCAGATGAACACGAGATTGCTACTGTAACTAGTGATTCTTCTGAGTCAGACTTGCATTGGCCACCACAAATACCTAAACCAATCACCATTTCTAGTGGATTAGGCATTAAAGCAAAGAAAAAAGCAAATCTCAGATCAATAAAGAACCCAGACAGCAGGTAATTTACCCTCTTGGTTACAGTTTATGTCAGTTACTTATTGTAGTTGCATATAAGCCTCTCAGAAGATATTAACTATAAGATTTGTTCATTTGGGTTTCCTACAACCTACGATGCAAATAGGAGTATGATCCCATCATTCATTCCTGCGCCCGTGCCTGTGCATGTGCCTGTGCCTGTGCCTGTTCCCGTCTCATCGAGGAAACAACAACCAGTTACTCAAGGAAGAAAGCTCCCAGGCTCTTCTGATGTAAGGAGAAGATTTGGGAACAGTGCCAAGTGAGAATATTGTGTTCTAAGCCTTTTCTCATTCCTTGCTTCACTGCCTTTGATGACATTTTTATGAGCTAAATCATCATTAAAGATATACTTCACATTCATTTTCTTCTTTAAATATTTATGGCATCAAAGTGATCTTCTAAAGATTTAAGAAACATGAATTGGTTTATGTTATTGTCATCGACTCTGACAGAGAAATCATTTGAATGTTGCAACTCTTTAGCACTGGACCAAATTGATGTAGGTGTATGTCTAGACAATTGAACTGATAGTTTAGTATTTTTTTTTTATCTCCTTTTTGTATCTGTAAATTTGTTCAGGAATTGAGGAGAAGAGCTTCTTTCATTTTGCATTCTGGCCAAAACATCAAATCAATTCCTTGAGTTCATGTATTTATTTAGTATTCAATGAACTGTTCTCTACATCATTAACTTGTGTATCCTTGTATGGAAGTATATAAAACTAGACTTCTATAGTGGGGGACGCATAGGTAAGAATACTTTTACTTTTGTAATATTATATGTTTTTTATTTTCTATTTTTATTTTATCAGAATAACCCTATTATTATTATTATTCGCAATTTTGCAATAATAAATTAGAATCAGATTTTTGAATCATTAAATTATTTTAAATAATTAATAGTTTACATATTATAATATAAATTTGAAGATCTCAGAACTAATTAAATTTTAATCTGGATTACTTCTGGTTATATGATTCAAATCTATAATTATGATTTCTCATAGAAATTATACATCTATCACTTCATCTTCTTTGAAGGCCCAAAACAATTTGAAACTCACCAAATTTTCCAATTGAAATAATAAAGGATAATGATACTTAGACAACATTTTTTTGACAACATTTGAACATCATCTACGTGTCATTTTGTGATTGGTCTAAAATTACTCCATAGTCAATAATAATAATCATAAACATTACCATGAACTAATCACAAAATGACACGTAAACGATGTTCAAATGTTGTCAAAAAAATATTATTTAAGTATCATTATCCAATAATAAAACATTGTTATATAAGCTTTCACTCTCTACTCCTTATTTCTTCAACCTCAAATCCTACTTGATTAGCTGAGATTGAAATTGCATGGCAAAATCTCTTGTTACAACCTGTCACATACATGTTTCCTGTTCACATAGTATTTTCATAGAAAATAAAGTAAGTGAAGGACACACAAGTAAAACAAAGAGTAGTAAAGTGTTATATTAAAGTTAATAAAAGACAACTTAAAAGAATAATTAATTTGATAAACAAATTCATTTTAAAAAACTTTTGTTTTATTAATTTTGGAAAATAAAATGCCAATATTTGTGAAAATCTTAATAAAAAGTATTTTAATCAGTTTTTTTTTTGGTTGAGAATTTGTTACCAAAAATGTTTTCACACTCGTGTTACAATTTTTTAAAGATATTTTTAATTTAAAAGTGTGTAAAATTGTTAAGAAAAACATGGAAAGAACAGGATTACCCTCATTGGTTTGGTTAAGAGTTTTATGATTTAGAAGGAATATTAGGACAAAAAAGTCATTATGAGATTCCTTCCTGTAAGAAAAACCAAAAAGGACTACTTTGTGCGCGTTCTCTATCTACCAATCAAATCACAGTCACGGAGCAAAGCTCTCTTCTTCTCCGTCACTGCATCTGCCACACTCCTTTTCTCCTCTCTAGGGTTTATCGGCATTTCATCTCAACCTCTTTTCTTCCCAAAATGCCGTCTCCGCCGCTTCGGAAATCCAACCCCTAGTGCGTCTGCTTTTGCCGATGTGCAATGTACTTCATTCTCGCTCCTCGATCTACTGCATTTTCATCTCTTACTTAATTTTCCTTGTCATTTCCACTTTTAGACTGTACTCATTCAATGCTTTATGTAAACCGTTTTTCACACTTTTCCTGTCCTGTTTTTTTTCACCTAAATTGAGCTGAATGGCGAACAAATTTCAATAATTCCGTGTTTCTCTTTAAACTACGTTATCTTTAATCACAAATTAGGTGAGACATTGGCTCGCTATTAATTCTTCTGGTGGTGATTTCTCCTGATTTTGATATTTTATCTGAGACACGTGATTTGTTTCACCGTAATGTGCTTTATTATGCATCACAACTTCTGTTCTTCGAGATTTATTGCTTCACACGTTGATCTTATTTTTAATAGTAAATAAATCGCGTCGATTGATATATTACACGTAGATCTAGTAGATGACAGCTAGTGTTTTGTATTTTTATTGATTTTTCCTCGAATTCATTTGGACGGTTAGGAATATCTTATTTGCTGCCGTTCCAGAAATGTTGAATTCTGAACTGAGGTAAGATGAGTAGGACTGAATTATCGAGGACGAAGTCATCGCCGGTTCCATTGGGAACTCTGATTGGCCGTGAGATTCGAAATGGAAGAGTTGAAAAACCTTTCGTGAAGTATGGACAAGCTGGATTGGCCAAGAAAGGAGAAGATTACTTTCTGATCAAGACGGATTGCCTCAGGGTTCCGGGGGATGCATCAACGGCGTTTTCTGTCTTTGCGGTATTTTTTCTTCTTCTTGGTTTACGCCTATATTCACTTAAGTTGATTGCATCGTTTTAGACTTTGGGAAGATTTTCAATGTTAGGAAATGAGAAAAATGGCCTTAGTTAATGTCTTAATGTGATAAATTTTTATGTAATCATTAATGGGAGAAGAAGAATAAAAAAGATAATTTTTTTTTTCAAAAGTAAAAATATCAACCTATGGGGATTAATTTTGTGTAAGTTTTCTCATTTAACTTTTCTATAAACTGGAGTGCATAAATTGATTTTAACCTATGGAAGAAGTTTGATTCATTTTGCTTTTCATGTTTTCTTTTATAAGTATTTATGAAGAACTTTGTCGAAATAAAGCCTAAGACTGAATTGGTGGTTGGTTTTGAATGGTGCTTTCTCTGGATTAGTAGGTCTCAAATGGGAGAAGAGCATTATGTTTCTCTTTTTTACATGTCTCAGTGATAAAATGGACCGTTGATTTATTCCCACATTGTTACAATATTCATAGGAAATTCTTGATTGCAGATCTTTGATGGGCATAACGGGATATCTGCTGCTATTTTTGCAAAGGAAAGCTTGCTAAGTAATGTTTTGAGTGCAATACCCCAAGATATTAGCAGGGATGCATGGCTTCAGGCCCTTCCACGCGCACTGGTTGTTGGCTTTGTGAAGACTGACATAGAGTTTCAGCAAAAGGGTACGTACGCAATATTCTTTGCTTGCTTCATAGATATTTTGTGCTTTCTTAAGCTGATCTTTTTTGTTTCATCTGCAGGGGAAACTTCCGGAACGACAGCTACATTTGTTTTAGTTGATGGATGGACTATAACTGTCGCATCTGTTGGGGATTCACGCTGCATATTAGATACTCAGGGAGGTGTTGTTTCTCTCTTGACAGTTGATCACAGATTGGAAGAGAATGCGGAGGAAAGGGAGCGTGTGACTGCCAGTGGTGGTGAAGTAGGAAGACTCAATGTATTTGGAGGCAACGAGGTATGATGCAAGCCTTTGTTCTTTGTAATAAAGATTGCTTAAACTTAGTAGTTTTGTCCTGCAAATATATTCATAGGTTGGGCCTCTTCGCTGCTGGCCTGGTGGATTGTGCCTATCTAGGTCAATTGGTGACACAGACGTTGGGGAATTTATTGTGCCAATACCACATGTTAAGCAAGTGAAGGTGAGCTAGCTTCATTCTTTTTATGTTTTTTGTTTGTTGATCTCGGTATGAGTTCATAAACATTTGTCTATTGATCTCTCAGCTTTCAAATGCTGGTGGGAGACTTATTATTGCCTCTGATGGTATTTGGGATGCTTTATCATCTGATATGGCTGCCCAGTCATGTCGGGGTCTGCCTGCAGAGCTTGCTGCAAAACTAGTGGTTAAGGTGATGATTTGTTCAGACATTATTCCAATACTTTTCAGGAATGGATGTCCAATATTTAGTAAATTGATTGTTGTGTTCCTTTTTCCCAGGAAGCTTTAAGGTCAAGAGGGCTGAAGGATGATACAACCTGCCTTGTTGTAGATATTATTCCTTCGGACCTTCCTGTATTACCACCAACTCCAAGAAAGAAACATAATATGCTAACCTCGCTACTCTTTTTTGGGAAAAAGTCTGAGAACACAGTGAACAAAGCTACCAATAAGCTTTCTGCAGTTGGTGTTGTGGAGGAGTTATTTGAAGAGGGTTCTGCAATGCTTACTGAAAGGTAAGTTCTTCCATTTTGGAGCCTTTACGATTACTGGCTTGCATGCTATTTCTTGAAGTGCAATCAACTTAACTGACAGATGAATGAAATGATTCCCTTGACATGTGGGTGTATATGCATGAGTAATTCTTAAATTCTATATTTTCTTAAAATGCAGGCTGGGTAAGGATTTCCCGCTTAATAAGAATTCTGGCATTTTCCGCTGTGCGGTTTGCCAAGTGGACCAACCCCCTGGTGATGGTTTGTCGGTGAATTCTGGACCTTTTTTCTCTCCTGCATCGAACCCATGGGAAGGCCCATTCCTCTGCACAAATTGTCGGAAGAAGAAAGATGCCATGGAAGGAAAAAGGCCCAGCAAAACCACCGTTGTAGCATAGTAATTATCTAGTATTACAGTAACATAGTAAATATTAGTATAATTTTTCTCTGGCAGTGTGAGCATGGTTGATTTTATATTTGCGGTGATTGTCATAGATGTGTAAGAAATGGGTTGAGAATTGACATAGGTCTAGTAGGTGTTTTGGAGCTTGCTGTAAGTTTGATTCTGGCTTTTGCTCAGCTGTTGGACTGACTGACAGAACAAACAATTTGTCTCTCTGGTAGATAAAAAATTCTAGTGGAATGTGCTAACGGCTTGTGTTTGTAAGTAACTGAAGCTTTTGTGGCTGGCTCTCTTTTGAGAGTACTTCAATGCTACAGCCCAAATGCATTTGTCTCTTCCAACCTGTGTTATACAAATACAAATATATATCAATTGTATCCGAATCCGGAGGCTGGGATTCTTGTGAACCCCCTACCCCCAAAATGCTTAATGGACTGTCGCACAGGATAAATTGGTAAAACAGTGTTTGCATTTGTTAGAAATAATGATACTTTCTTAGAAGTGTTGAGTTTGTTGGGTTAGTAGAACAAGTGGACAAAATTGCTACCGATGACAGTATTGTTTGATGCCATCGATTGTTTACAGATAAGTGTTCTTATGTAGGTGTTTTGAGAGCTGTTTTTCTGAAGTTATTTTCTTTGGTGGTTTAGAATAGGCAATAAAATGATATGACATCTTTGAGGAATAAACATTATAATTTTATTTAAACATTAATTTTATTTAAATATTAGATTTTTGAAAATACAATAATAAAATAGAAGGGGGACAGCATTTTTTTAATCTCTCTGAGTGTGTGTATATATATATATATATATATATATATATATATATCTATCTTCCTGCACCTCATCCATATCTCATCCTGCACCTATTTTACAATTTTATCCTTCATTGATTAAGTTTAATGATGATTTAATGATGTTGTAATGACCAACAACCCTAACTCCTATTTTTATAAATCCTACATGCACCTCCTTTCCCATTTCTTCATTTTTTTTCACTTTTAAATTGTCATTTTCTTCACTGGTTCTTTGTTTCACTGAATTGAAAGGTTTTTTCAAAAATATTAATAGAGTAAAAATATCACATTAATTTTATACCATAATTTAATATAATAAACAATTAACATCTATAATAAATATATCAAATTATTATTTAATTCTCAAAAAGTCTTAAATATTTAACGTCAACTTTGCACAAACTTTATTTAATATATATTGTTAAAATTATCTAATAATATTAATATATATATATATATATATATATATATATTATAATACTGTCTCATTTTATATGACTTCACGACTTATCTAATAAAATTGTACCCTTAGCCTGATTTATATTTTAATTGACTTCTGATTTCAAGGGCTTATTTACTCTTATATCCGATTATTGAAACATTTTATTAGTTTAAAAACATAAATTTAAATGTAACAAATTTAAAATTAATTTTTTATTTAGTTATTAATGAAATTGGTTTTAATTTTAAATATAATAATTTGAGATATAAATTAGACGTTTTGTTTGTTTTAATAGAAATATTATATTTAACTTTTGTAAAAGATATACATTATTATATAAAATAAGTTGATTCATAAACTTACAAATTGGTTCAATTTAATTCTATTTAGATTGCATTTATGATTCAATTAAATTTATCAAATGCTATTTAAACCGCTATTTTATGTTTTAATTTAATTTATTTGTAATATTGGACCTGTTCATTAAACTAACCCATTTTCATAGTTTGTCATTTGTTAAATTGTTGGCTTATGTATGAAATATGGCACATTTAAAAGGATGTATGTTTTAACTGATGAAGACATTTTTGAAAAACTTGTATTTTTCTGAATTGATTTCCAAACTTTATAAAATAATTCTTATAATTAATAATTTTTAAATATATAATAAAAATTTCCTCTTGTATTTAGTGACCTGAAGACATGGATGAGCCGAAACGGGTGACCAAAACGATGCGAACCCTGGGAGGTCATAGGAAAAAGAGTACTTTGAGAATATAAAAAATTTGAAGAAAAGTTTGAAGAGAAAAGGTGATGAAAAAAAAGTCTGAGTACTTTGGACTCAACTAAATCTCAAATGGGTGTTTTATCCTACACCTCCAAAGCTTCGCACCTCCAATTTTTTAAAAAAATTATTTTTAACTTTAATAAATATCTTTTTTACTTTTTATTTTTTATTTAAAATAACTTTACAAATCTTTAACTCCACACCTTTTTAACAAAATTTTTAGAATTTTATCTTTTATTTATAATTTCATAATCATTTAATTTAATTTAAAAACTTAATATTATTTAATATTTTTTCATATTTTAATAATTATTAAAATATAATTTTTTTCATTTAAATTAAATTATTATTAAATTTTAAATAAAAAATAAAATTTAAAAAAAAGTCATCCCATATTGATATCCGATATCGGATTTTCAATTCCAACACAAAAGTTTTTAATAATTTTTTTATTTATAATTTATTAATTATTTAATTTAATATTATTTAATATATTTTATATTTAAATAACAATTAAAAGATAATTTATATTATTATAGTGGTAATATTAAAAATATTAAACTAAAAATAATAATAATTAAGAAATGTAAAAATTTTGAAATTCTATTTTATTAATTTAATATTTTAATATAATTTAGTATATTTATATATATTAAATCAGTTTTTATATAATTATTTTTATTTTTATTACTTTTATTTTAATTATTTTAATTTTATTTTTTGTAATATAAGTATTATATAAAAAATTAAATTATTATTGAATTTTAAACAAAATTAAAATTTAAAAAAAAAAGTATCGGATATTGGTATCCGATAACTATGTTATCGGATTTCCAATTCCGATAGGAAATGTTTTTAAAAATTTGTGTTTTATTTATACTTTATTAATTATTTAATTTAATATATTTTATATTTAAATAATTATTAAAATATAATTTATATTATTATAGTATTAATATTAGAAAAATAAAAATAAAAATAATAATAGAAAGTAAAAAGTAAAAAAGATATTTATTAAGATTAAAAATAAATTTAAAAAAAAGTTAGAAGTGCAGGATAAAGTCTTAGAGGTACAGAATCAATCATTCATTTCAAATTTGATGTAGAAATTTCCAAATGGAAAATGATATATGAACAACACTTTTGAACAACATTTAGACATGCCACACGTGTCAAAATTTGATTCGTCCACGTGTTAAAAAGAGAGAAAGTGATAGATTTTGAAAATAAAGTGAAATGCTTACGTGTGACAGATAGAAAAAGTGATAGATTTTGAAATTTGAATCTGAAATTCATTTTTCTCAGACTTTCCAGAGAGCTTGAGCCCCATCTGAAATCGCGAACGTCGTCGGCTAGTCACCGTCTCAAAGTCACCGTCGTCGGAGAGTCACCGTTCATCGGAAGAGGTGTCTTCCGTCCACCCACTGACCCACCCTGTCCCGCCGCAGTCGCGCCTCATTGCCGGCGTAAAAAGGGCAAACCCTAGACGACGTTCGTCCGTCGCCGTGTTGTCTCCTCCCAGCCCACCGTGTCGCCACCGTTGGAGGACGAAATTTACACATTTTCTTCGATCCTCCCAACCTCCTAGTACCGTCCTAGTGTCGCCGGAGTGCCGCCGGAGCTCCGCCGCAGTGTCGCCGGAGTAACTTTTAGGTTTTTCTTAACTTCTTTCCTCAAGTTTATGATGAATAATTGTCTTTCGATTTATTATTTATATTTCCCTTTCCGTTCTTGAGTAAGATGTCGATTTGGACTACCTTGTTATGATGTATATTATCACTCAAATTGTCATGATGCTTTATTAGTTGCATATGAACACCGGTATATGGCTTTACAGAGGACATGTTGGCTTTACGATCGTATCTGGGGGACTCTGTAAAATTGTAATTTCGAAGAGGAAGGAAACCAAGAGAGGTGCATGGGGTGAACGAATTGCAAATCTGTTTTTTGGGTTTTGGATATTTTGCGACATTTTGTATTGAATAATGAAAATCCTATCTTTATTCATTTTCTGGTTTCTGCCTATTGTGTACAGGTGATTAAAGGATTTGAAGCTCAAGAGCGTTGTCTGCTTCTTAAATTTGTCACCAGTTGTTCTCGTGCTCCATTACTCGGGTTCAAATACTTGCAGCCACCACTAACCATCCACAAGGTATGTTCTTAATCATTTATGTTTGATGGAAATGCAAAATCATTTATACTAAGTCTTCTTTGTTGCCATTCTTTTTTGTTCTTTAATGATTAAAATATATTTAAGGAAATCTACTCAGTGACAAATGGATCCTTTATTGTTGGCAATTTTTGTGACAAGGTGCGTGAGTATATGTTGCAATCTCTTCCCCAATTTTTTAACATGTTGTTTGGCCTTTAACACAGATTAAAAGAAACATTTGATTATTCAAATCATATATAAAAATTAACCTTGCTTTTTTAGAAATAAAAATAAACAAATATCACGTTAAATAAATTTTAAATTGTATTGATATAACCAATTTATATTTCATAAAATATCAAGCTTAGTATATATAGATACTTTTGTAATTTACAATCATGGAAGAATGATCAAATTTATGTGTATTTATATAGCTTCGGAGTAAAGCTTATGGCACCTGAATTGCTTCTTCAAAGTGAAGCCATTAATGTCACTTTCCTTGCCCAATCTTTGGGCGTCCACACTCATCTTTATTCTTGTTGTACTTCCTCATGCTTTAGGAAAATTCCCACCTTTTATTTCAAAAGTTGTTCTTGTGAAAAGACTATTTACATGACAAATATATATTTTTCATTGAAAAGTCAATCATATGTGTGCATTTCTTCCATCATAAGTTGATTGTTGTATGTGAAAGGGAAGGAGAGAGATTAATGATGTCTTGAGTTTGATTAAGATGTTAATTTTAACCGTAGGGGGTTTAATATATAACAATGCACTGGCATATTTTGTTGGGGTTTGAAAACGGGTGGCTTGTAATTTTAAAATGTGTTTAATTTGTATGAGCGATTATTATGTAGTCTTCTATTGAGAAAGAATAACTGAAGATTTTCCCTTTTTTGCTGACAAATGTTAGTATGTATGTATTAGGTTTCATTCGAAGATATCCCCTATATTTTTTATTTTTTCATTCTATTGTTGGTGTTGCGCATGATTTGAAGTTCACTTGTATTATAAATAAAAATTAGAAAATGTTTAAAATAGGAGACACATATTTGAATTCTGAATGATTGTAATTTATTTTGTAATGTATATTCTTGATTGATATTTATTGTTTGAAAGTGAATGTTATAGCACTAATAGCAGTAAACTTGTATGGAAAGAACTTGTGTTTGCCACATATTTGAAGATGATTGGAGATGAGTGAAATGACTTATTCCAAAAAGGATCTTATCTTTGCTCCGTGCTAGGGAAAGTTTCCTAGGACCTTTGTGTGTGTCTTTTGGCTTTGATGGTATCTTTTTGGTTTTAATAAAAAGTGTTTATTACCCATTTTCGAGTTATGGGATTTTATTTTGGCAGCCATGATTTTTTCTTTTAATACCTTCTTTAATCAATCATTCATGGTTAATATGAAGTTTGTATGTGTTGTGGTTTTTGCACTATTCGTTATCATTGTAATGAATCATAAGATATTCTGTGGCATTTTCGTTTTCCTGTTCCTGCAGATATTGAAATGAAGGTGGTATTGAAATGAAGCAAAGCACGATATATGACCGGATGAAAGTTGTTCCGCGAAAACGGATTATTTGTGTGGCAACAAGAACTTCGTATACTGATCATGTTGGAAGAAAAAAATGAGTGCTTGAATAACTTGTATTAGAATAGGAAATGTACATTTGACTTTATATGACGATGTTTGGAATGTTGTTGAAAATTGTTGTTGATTATCACAAAATTTTGGAAACCTTTAACCATTGTCATAATGTGAGTCATGCTTTCTATTTTTTTTGGAATGATTGATGGAATGAAGACATTTTGAACGTGATTATGATTATTAGAAGTTCAAAATCTGTATGAAAAAGGCAGTGTAGCCTTCTAAAACTTATAACAGGTGTGTGTGCAAATCTGATAACAATATTCAATTGATACACAAAATTTGGTAGGTTGAAAGATGAATTTAAAAGTCAATGAACCCCGTTGTGCAAAAGTTATAACATAAGTACCCAGTTATTCCAACTAAAGTCCCACATAATATTTGAAAATTTCATATGTTGTTTAACTTGATAAATTGGTGTCTTAGGTTGAATGTTACCATGAGGACAATGCATCCTTGTCTAAAGAAAATTTTATTGGACATGATTTTAAATTTTTTGAGGTTGAAAGAAGAATTTAGAATTTAATGAACCTCTCTGTGCAAAACTTATAATACAAGTACCCACTTATTACAACTAAAGTCTCACTTTATTTTTTAAAGTTTGGAATGTTGTTTAACTTGATAAATTGGTGGCTTAGTTTGAATGTTACAATGAGGAAAATGTATCATTGTGTTAACAAACTATTATTGGACATGATAATGATTTTTTGTGAATTTAAAAGTCAATGAACCCCGTTGTGCAAAAGTTATAACATAAGTACCCAGTTATTCCAACTGAAGTCCCAAATAATATTTGAAAATTTCATATGTTGTTTAACTTGATAAATTGGTGTCTTAGGTTGAATGTTACCATGAGGACAATGCATCCTTGTCTAAAGGAAATTTTATTGGACATGATTTTAAATTTTTTTGAGGTTGAAAGATGAATTTAGAATTTAATGAACCCCTCTGTGCAAAACTTATAACACAAGTACCCACTTATTACAACTAAAGTCCCACTTTATTTTTTAAAGTTTGGAATGTTGTTTAACTTGATAAATTGGTGGCTTAGTTTGAATGTTACAATGAGGAAAATGTATCATTGTGTTAACAAACTGTTATTGGACATGATAATGATTTTTTGTGAATTTAAAAGTCAATGAACCCCGTTGTGCAAAAGTTATAACATAAGTACCCAGTTATTCCAACTGAAGTCCCACATAATATTTGAAAATTTCATATGTTGTTTAACTTGATAAATTGGTGTCTTAGGTTGAATGTTACCATGAAGACAATGCATCCTTGTCTAAAGAAAATTTTATTGGACATGATTTTAAATTTTTTTGAGGTTGAAAGATGAATTTAGAATTTAATGAACCCCTCTGTGCAAAACTTATAACACAAGTACCCACTTATTACAACTATAGTCCCACTTTATTTTTAAAGTTTGGAATGTTGTTTAACTTGATAAATTGGTGGCTTAGTTTGAATGTTACAATGAGGAAAATGTATCATTGTGTTAACAAACTGTTATTGGACATGATAATGAATTTTTGTGAATTTAAAAGTCAATGAACCTCGTTGTGCAAAAGTTATAACATAAGTACCCAGTTATTCCAACTGAAGTCCCACATAATATTTGAAAATTTCATATGTTGTTTAACTTGATAAATTGGTGTCTTAGGTTGAATGTTACCATGAGGACAATGCATCCTTGTCTAAAGGAAATTTTATTGGACATGATTTTAAATTTTTTTGAGGTTGAAAGATGAATTTAGAATTTAATGAACCCCTCTGTGCAAAACTTATAACACAAGTACCCACTTATTTCAAGTAAAGTTCCACTAAAAAATATTCAACTTGTATTTCATATTTTCAAGACAAATTTTATACTTATATTTCATATTTTTCACAAATTTTATTACTTCTAAGTAATTTTTGTATTTTTAAGTTTAAAAGAATAATAGGAATAAAGAAACTTTTTCCTATTACTGTTTTAAGTTTAATTTAATTAAATAGGTGAAAAAAAAATTCCATTTCATTTTATTTTATTCATATTTTGTGTGTAATTACTAATAAACCTATTACTTATTACAAGATTTTAATACATCTTCCACATAAATTATTGTTCAATATTATAACAAATGTTATATTGGAAGGCTTATAATTATTTTATTTTTTTTAAACACACCAAATGAAGTTAAGTTTAAAATAATTTAGTTGAACTAAAACAATGGTATAAATACGTTTGTAATTGAGACAAAGATGTAATCATTTGATTTCCATTCAAACATAAATATTGAAATACATGAGATGAAATTGATTATGTAGTATGTGGTTTAGACTGAAATTGGATCTATAACATTACAAGGACATCCATTAATATAAACTTCAATTAGTAATTCATCTCGGTGATTGTCAACCTCAAACATGAGAACATCTCCCTCTTTCAGGCCATATTCGATGCAAAATTCTTCCATCCTTTTCCAAACTTTGTTGAATTTCGATAATCCGAAACTAAAACTTTGCCACCCTTGTGTCCAAGGATGAAAACCTCCGTCAAGCCTTTTCTACTGATGAATTTCCCAAATGCACTTTGCAAGTCCTGTGCAATATCAAATATGAAGTCAATGACATTGTGAATTTTGTGATAATTTGGTTAAAACATAAAATTTGTTTTCACCACATAAGCCGAAAAAGTTGCATGTATTCTCTTATTCTTTCTATGTCTGCAATACTTTGACTCTAATATATGTTTGTAGGTCTAAGGAGATGTGGAAAAAGTTGCACATTGACATGGCTTAGCTATCTTAGGCCCAAAATGTATTCTTATAGCATTTTACAACGTCATAGTCTTCCTAAGATGGAATGGATAAAAGGTTTTGGCTTCAAGAAACATCCTAGGTCTAATTGTAGCATGATCCTGAGAAAAGGTTTTCCCATTAAAAATAAAGTAAAATTGCAGGTACATTAAAATTAATTTTACATTAGATATGAATACACCAAAACTAATTCCATTAAGTGTCATGAAATCTCATCTCATCTTAAATAAAAATTCATTTATGAAGAGGTGGCTTTTATTTGGTTGTAGTTTTAAAATAATTAAAAGAGATGGAATAAAGTGATTTAATTCAGTCATTCCACACAATTTACTATGTTTTCCTAGAAGGTAAAAGATGGTTTAGAACAATATCCTTTACTAATCTAATGCAACTTGCAATGAGTGGAACGATTCCACAAAACCATATACATAAAAAGGAAGTAGTTTAATAAATAATTGAATCCACTAAAATTTATATTCCAGAACAAGACTCACGGCTCAAAAAAATAATGCATTATACCGTAAAGGCCTTAAAGCTTAATTAATATTGGCATCCAAATTCAAACTTGTTCTATATAGTCCGAGGTTGACAACAAGCATAACTCACGGCAACCACTCATGGCAAACTTTCACACATATGGTAAGAAAGGATATATATATATATATATATTATATATATATATAAGATAAGATGAAATGTAAATCTGGAAGTGAAACTACCGTATAGCAATAACAACATGAGCAAAAACATATATTCAATCAAACATCACCAGGTAATCATGCATAATGGAGTTTATTTAATTAATTGAAATGATGCTACAACAAAGTCACTATCGTGACTTGAGGCAATATCAATTTCTGACAGAAACAGAAAAACAGAATACAAAAATACAGAAAACAGAAATTCAAAATGAAATCAGCAGCAAAAATTAAATTGTAGCAGCAAAAATTTAAATTACAGCAGAAACAAAACATCAATCTATTATTCATCAATCAAAGATCTTAAATTACAAGAGAAAGGAAAAGAAATTTTAACCAGAATTGAAGTTGGAAAAGAACCTTAGCAAATCTCTTACAAAATGCCCCTCAAAGGGAAAGAATATGAAGAACTTCACCTAGTCTACCTATTTTCTATAAGAACTCTGGGAAGAAGAAGATGTCTTCCAAATCTGAATTATTGGTCTTAAACACCAAAATTCCAATTATATGAGAAAACTATGTACTTCTCTAGAATATCTGTCGGTCAACCAAAGCCAAAGCATGTCAACCAGCCCGAATATCACTAGGTTACACTATGTCACTCAATGTCACCCTAAGTGTATCGTATTCTGCACTAAATGTCTCCAAATTTGCCTTCCAAATGCTCTTTTATAAGAGAAACAAGAAAGGAAACCAAGGAAACCCAAGACCAGGTTCTCTTCCGATGCAGACCCCTATTCCTCGAACAAGGGCTTCTCTTCAATTAAAGGGGTAATGTGTTCTATTTTGGCTCGTATCATCATCAACAATGCAGACAAAGGTTGAACCAAATGCATAATATAAAATTTGACATGCAGATCAAGTAGGAGTGTTGCAAGACAATCGTGCTACCAACAACATCACCATAGAGAAAGCAAAACACAATTATTCATCATCTACCTGAGGAAAAAAGTGAAGAAAATACATTTTTATCAAGGTACTCCGGCGGCACTGCGGCGGAGCTCCGGCGGCACTCCGGCGACACTAGGACGGTACTGGGAGGTTGGGAGGACCGAAGAAAATGTGTAAATTTCGTCCTCCAACGGCGGCGGCACGATGGGCTGGGAGGAGACAACACGGCGACGGACGAACGTCGTCCACGGCAATGAGGCGCGACTGCGGCGGGACTGGGTGGGTCGGTGGGTGGACGGAAGACACCTCTTCCGATGAACGGTGACTCTCCGGCGACGGTGACTTCGAGACGGTGACTAGCCGACGACGTTCACGATTTCAGATGGGGCTCAAGCTCTCTGGAAAGTCTGAGAAAAATGAATTTCAGATTTAAATTTCAAAATCTATCACTTTTTCTATCTGCCACACGTCAGCATTTCACTTTATTTTCAAAATCTATCACTTTCTCTCTCTTTGACACGTGGACGAATCAAATTTTGACACGTGTGGCGTGTTTAAATATTGTTCAAAAGTGTTGTTCATATATCATTTTCCTTTGCAAATAGTCCAACTTTTGTGACTGTATTTCGAAACACAAATCACAATAATTAGATTGACATTCATTTAAATTTTGAATCTATTGTTTATAATTTCATTATTGAAGTTTAGTTTGAATTGATTCTAGAGATTAAATATTATTTTTAGAAATTATTAAATTTTTTTTTCAGAAATAGTAAATATATAGTTTTTTCTTTGTTCATTTCTTTCAAAAATTTTGCCTGTTGGCATAACTGTTTAATTTTTGTATAGACAAACTAATAAAGAGACACATCATAACCCTAATTTCTTATGTTTATTTTAATATTTTAATATATCTGCAAATATTCATTAATAAAATTAAATTTAAAGTTAATTTAATTTTGATTGAGTCTAATTTGTTTTTCATAATCAATTCTTTAATTTTCTATTCATCAAACTTGTCTAGATTCATTAATTTATTAAACTTGTCTAGATTCATTAATTTATCAAAATTTGTCTAGATTCATTAATCTATCAAGATTGACCAAGTTTAACACTTTTACACATATTGTAACATTTTTTAAAAATTCATTAACTCATTATCTTAAAATTTTTTTTTAAAGTGATGTTAATCTCTTATGTAGTTGGACTTAAATCTTATTGGTATTGTGTCTCCCTAGTTGACCCCTTCCTTAATAATATTTTACAAATATTAAAATAATAACTAATAAGTGTTAAATAGGAGTTGAACTTAAAACCTCCTTTATTAACAAGCTCTAACCCATTAAACTTCCACATCTGTTTATCATATTACACAAATAATTATTTAAATATAAACCTTTATCCATTTAATTTATATAATCAATTCAAAATATTTTCTTTTATGTTTTAAAAAAGAAGAATATAATAACAATCAATTTTACTAATTTTACTTATTTATATTGATCTTCATGTGTGTAACTAATCATTGCTCTCTCGTGGTTGGTTCCTTAGCTAAAGATTTATCATCAAAGTATGACGAAACATTGTGATGGTGGTGCTTGGTGGTGTCTTTGTGGGGGCCGAAGGTTCATCAGTAATATAATAATCATCGGTGATGTATAGGTAAGAATGTTGGCAACAGTGACTCTCAAAGTTAGAGAAAAATGTGAGGGAAGAGAAAGAAAAAAGATGAAGAGGATTACCAAGAGGTAACGATAGTGGTATGGTGGCTTGACGGAGACGAGGAGGAGAGAAGGAAAAATATGAAGACGTAAGAAAACATAAAATAAAGATAGGGAGGGAGAATGTCATACAATCACATATTTCACTTATCACATATTTCACTTATAAATGTTACAAGCAATATGTATTGATAATTATTGATAAACATTTACCAACAAATTTGTAACTATTTTATTTATTAGTAATTTTTTGATAAACATGATTTATCAATTAATTTTGTTTGGAGGTAATTTAACTATTTTTATTCAATATAACTAATGCATAACCTAATATTATATATATATATATATATATATATATATATATATATATATTTTAAATTAAATAATTGTTATTTTTAAAAATAAGCTTATTATTATTGTTATGAGTTATAATTATATAAATATCAAATAAAATATTAAATAATATATATATTTAGAAATAATTTATAAAATTAAGGATTAAACCCAAAATTAATATAACTTTAAAATCATTTGATAAAATAAATATGCTTTATTAATTTAAAATAAAAATGAGTATAAAAATAAAAATAGATACTAAATTTAAAATATTAGATATTATTTATATTTACTTTAATAGGAATTTTAATATGTAATTTTGTGATGATGGATTGAAACAGTACTACTCATAAAGCGTGTTGGCTTATCTTTCTGATTTTAGGAGACGTGATACGAGGATCCACGTATTCAAGTTGCTAAGACAGGTGTTGCATATTAAAAATGAGATTAAATATTTTAGTGAATAATTATGATTAATCATAAAATGGCACACCAGACCCACTATCATATCAGATGCAACTTGCCTCTTTTAATGTCCTCCCATTTTCACCACTGCTACCTAATAATAATATTAAACTATTAAAGGACAACCACTTCACTTTCAAAATGGGATGTTAGGGTTTTATAAAATTTTAGTTATTTTTTTTTCTGTTTTGGTTTACACGTACAATATTCTTCTTTAACAATTAATTAATTAATTAAATATCAACCATACACTTATATTCTTCTTTAACAACACCAGCAGTCAAATCTGTAATCCACTACTGCCTCTACTCATCATATATACTATCATAACACAAATTTCACAAAATGAATAATATTTAATCTCAAACCACAAGTTGACACCTAAGTCATACAAACCTTAATCATTAATACCATTATAATCTTAATCAGATCTTGTCTGTTTTTATTATCAGGAGGAGAGTAGAGTGGGATATTAATACCATTATAGTCATGCAAAAATTCATTTGCCTTCTTTATATATATTTGTTCTTTCTGAAAAAAGAAAGTGAATGATGTATTTAGTTTTAGAAAACTCGTCTATCTATTTAAATAAATATTTTCTATGTAAATTATTTTTAAAAAACACATTTACTTGAAATGAAAAAATAGTAAATCAACAAACTATTATGACAGTGTTGGCACTAATTGTGGTGTACATATATTAGTGGCAAAGGGATGATGACAAAAATAGTAATAAATGCAATTGTGGAAACAACAATGATGGCAGAAATAATTAAAGATCCTAGAATCTTTATTCTTTTGTTTTTTATTCATAAACTAATTAAAGATCCTCTCGAATCTTTATTCTTTGGAAAATACTTTTATTCCTAGAACATTTTGCCCTAATGTATGTTTCCTAATATTTCTACACTAAAGCCATTTAAATATTTGTTTGTTTTAAAAGCTTGAGTGGTAAAGTAGGTTAATTACAGATTGTTTCGTAATAAAAATGTGTATTACATATAGCAAATAATAAATTAGATGTTTCATAACATTAATAAATATTTATAAATACGGAAACACTTTTTTTTCCACGTAATATGAAATATATATATATATATATATATATATATATATATATATATATTTCCATGACGATTTTATTAATATTAGCTCTCATTACTCATTTTATGTAACTATAAAAGTGAAAAAAATGGAAAAACATTACTTTATATTTTTTAATGCATCAAATGTTTTTTCCTCAATAGAAATCCTTTTAGTTTTAATTTCATGAAATTAAATCTGATAAAAATTATGGAAGTGTTAAATGTTTTTTTTCCAATATAATTTAGTAAAACTCTCTAAAATTGAAAGTCATAAAAATTTGTAATTTTACGTGCCAAAAGTAATATAAATTTTTATATGAAACAGTCATATAATCATTTTTTATAAAAAAATTGTATAATTATTATATTAGAGCATTTGGATTCTTTAACCCATTTAGAAAGTATATAGTTGTATTATTTTCCATTTACATCACATTCAATATTTTTATCAACAACTTGATACTTGCTCTCATGTATTTAATATCACCTATGGTGATCAAATAAAAAACAAACCTACATAAGTCCTTTAAAAATTGATTAACTGGTGAATGTTTGCATTAATTAGTACTTTTTTTTTCAGAATCTTTGCAGCCCCATGGTATAGATAATAAATCTCATATATGTAATGACAGAACAAATTTTCAAAGGAGTAGTTAAAAAATGAAGTAGTTGACTTTTTTTATTGGCTTAGAGTAATTTTTGATGATTTTATTTTTTTAAAATTTTATGAAGAGAGATTCATGACAATTTTTTTTTAAAATTTGTTAAATAAAAGTTGTCAACATTTATGACAACTTTTAACTTAAACTAAATTCATCAAGATTAATAAAGATTTTTTATTTATAGTGAATAAAAAATATCGTAACTTATAACAATTTTAGTTATATTAAATTTTTTTTAAACTGAAAGAGTCATGACTATCTTTATTTAAATTGAAAGTCCTCATAAATTTTGATAACTTTCGTTTAATAAATTTATAAAGAAGTCATCATAAATCATGACAACTTTATTTTTTAGAATTTTATGAAAAAGTCATTAAGACACGTGATAACTTTAATTAAAAAATCATGAAAACTTATGATGACATATTCTATATTTATAAAAAAGAAAGTCAATTATTTCATTTTTGAGATAAACTATCTCATTTTTTTTTTAAATTTGTCGATGACAAGTGTGCCATGTTGTTTTGACCAATATTCCATGAAGCTTGCTTTCCTAAACGTAGTTTTCAAGTTTGAACTTAGAAATGTTTCAATATTGAATTTTGATATACATTCTAAACTCTAACACATATATCACACAAGTTTCAGATATTACTAGCTATCTTACATCTTAAGAATATATGATTAACTATTTCATGTTATATTTATACACATATCACATGAATGAAAGTATGTATATATGTTGAGGAACTTAAGTTGGTTAATTTTCAAGTTTTAATAGCTTTTTTTTTGTTCTATTTTGAAAATAAATGTTTTCTCTTGAAGGATTAAACTATTTTAAAATTTTAGTTTAGTCTTATTTCTTTTAAATTTGGTTAAATTTTCTTTTCTCATTAGTTTAGAATTATCATTATCAATATAGTATAATGACGGTTCAAACGTACTAGAATACAATTACTGCTTCACACGTGTATTTACACGTAAAATTACTGTAGTAATGGTTTTTAATAACTACAATAATATTTTTAAATCAAAGAATTTTAATTTTTTTGTGCTCGACTTTTCTCATACAAAAATCTCCTCCACCTTAAAATTAAATGAGGGCTTAATACATGAAAATCGAATATTTTCATGTCACAAATTTTATGAAATTCAGTTGATTGTCATCTAAGCATATGAATTGATATTTGTTGTAATTAATTTAAGGATTAAGGCTATCTCTCTCATGCAAGTAACATACTAAAAAAATCATAAAATGAAAAGCATAACATGTCTTAGCGAATAAAAGTGCAACAACACAACATATGCATAAAAGTAGATTGTGGAGGCTCCTAGGTTTCTTTATTGTGCAACTACAAAGGTTGGGACCTTTATTTGAATTTATCAGTTGCTATCAAGTTTTTTTTTTTAATACATTGAATAGTTATATTTGGAAGCTTTAACGATTTTTGCATATTTTGAAAGTTTTGAGTGTTTTTTTTTTATATATTTCAATGGAGTAACATTGATTGATTATTAAAATATGTTACAATATTAATATTGTAATAAATATAATAAAAGAAATAGTTGAATTATTCTTAACAATAAGAAATAAAAGTTTATACATATAGTAACTAAAAAATATATTCTAAAATTAAAAACAAAATTAAGAAATATAATGTAATAACTTAACACATTGAATAATAAGTTGTAAATAAAATCATTAAAGTCACATTATTATTGAGATTTATCTTCAACAACAGAAAACATCACATGAAACTAAAACATAATCTTAATCATCAATTAGGAGACATCCATTGTAACTCAATCCCATAATTCCAAGTTTGAAGAGGGTCATCAGGTGTGAAACCTACCAAACAAGTATAAGCTGTGCAGCTTCCAATTCTGACTCTGATCTTATGAGAATTCATAGCTGAATCCTTTAAGTAATGACAACAAAGAGTGTTCATACAACCAAATCCTTCCTCAACCTTTTTCTCATACTGTCTGCAAATACTATTTGAAGTGCAATTGAGTGGAAATTGAAGGATATTGCTAGTGCAATTAAACAACAACACTGTATTCTGTGTAGATATATTGAAAGGTAAGCTTTCATCAAGCAACAAACCTCCCATTAAAAGATCCGAAGAATAACAAGTGTTCTTCAAAATAGGAAGTGGCATAATTACAAGTTTATTAGCAATTGGATCAATGCTGAGGATCTTATAGTAAATTCCTGTTGCAGAAAGAAACTCTAATTTTTCATCATTACAATAAACTTTGTACCTTTTGTCTCCACAATTCTCATTTGTGCTAAGAGGATATGGAACAATGAAGTCTCCACAATTCGAGCAAGAATTTAGAGTTGACACATTGGTTACTAAACCAAAACTAGTTAGTAGAAAAAGTTGAAGAACTCTCATCTTTATTTGAAGAATGAAGGTAGAAAGATTCATCTCTTGATTTTGAAGTAAGTGATATACAAGAAATGTCATCTATTTATACTACCAAATGACACATTTCTTTTGTGGACTCAAGATTTTTTATTCCAAAAACAAACATTCTATATAGTTTTCAAAGAATGCAATGGAGGAAAGAATAAAAATAAAACACAAATCTTTACCTTTTTAAAGGCGTTGATTTATACTACTGAAATTATAATGATTAATCATTGCATATTTTTACAATTTTTGTTTTTTAAAATTTAAACATAATTAATCAAATAAATAAGATATAAAATAAAAGTAATGTATATATTTGGTGATTTGAAATGGACGATATATTTTAGTGAATAATTAATTGTTATGAATAAAATGGCAAACCATAGTAGGGGCACTATATGGGGCCCAACTTGCCCCTTTAAGGTGCTCCCATTTCCATAAGTGGTGTTCCAATTATTGGATGTTAAACACTTTGCTAAGCAATGTTATGGTTCATATGTTGAACACGTGTTGCTGCATTAACTTCAATAATCAAAATAAATGTCATCATCTCATTTTCTTTAAAACAATCTTGGTCGACAACTGTCAAATCGTATCCACTACACCATTTATACACTTTTCTCTACAAATACAACCTTTTCTAATTATTACTTTATGTCTAATGAAACATTAGACTTAGAATTAGATTTAGTTAGTTGGTTATAATTAATTTATATCATGATTTATCCAACAAATTTAATTACGCACGAATCCAGCAAAGTTACTGAGAGAAATATGGACTCGTCTTAAAATATGGACTCGTCTTAAAATATAAACAATATCAAACAAATCTAGCATAATTAACTGAGAAATATTTATTATACTTGTGAATTCAAACAATCTAATTTCACACAGCTACATTTCCGATCATGAATTCTAGTCCATATTTTCTTACGCTTCGGCCATGGGCTACTACTTCCTGCACCCCTTTTGTTTCCTGCACTTCCCTAACTTTTTAAAATGTCCATTCTACCCTTTTCGTAATAATAACAATGGTAATTATTTTTTTCTTCTCTTTCTCGTTCATCATCAGCTCTTTTCTTCTTTAGGCTTCTGCATTGGTTTCTCCCTCCAACTCTACTATTTCGGATATGGGGAATGACTTCCGGATTACGGGTTCTAAAGGGAGTGTACCGAAAAGAGAATTTCGGAATGGATTGTTCGGATCAAGTGATCTGCACTAGAGGTGCATTTTCCTGAAGAGAGAAATTTAGAATAATTATGAATTTCGTAATGTGAAATTCAGATCTGGAAATATATTTCGAATTTTTCTTTGCGGAAGCCATTTTAAAAATCACAGCATCTCATTCCTGCATTCAACCACCACATATGAACAAAGCACAGAGCAACCATTTTTTTACCCCCAACACATCGTAACTTTCCTAATTCTGTTAACAATTTAACGAAAAAAATCAAATTAACTATTTTTGCCAAAATAAAACCTACTACTAAATTATTAAAAAAAATTCAAAAATAATGTCCAAATATGAAGACAAAATATCTATTTAGCCTGAGATAATGAAACCGTTAAATATGATGGAATGACCTCCATCACCTATCACTCCATTCTATCTTTTTTATTATTTAGTCCAATCGTAGCCTTAATTCAAATCCCGTCATTCCTGTGCATTTATTTATATTTTATTTTGCCATACAAGTGTCATGATTGAAACTCTTTAAAACCTACAGCTGTTTCTCCCTCTTCACCTCACCCTCACATATAACAAATGACTTTCTTTAACGTCGTTGCGCTTCATGAGACAAACAACTGTCTGAAAAGTCAAGTCAGATTATGTCATCCAAGGAAGCAATACATAATCGATCTATATAACTAATAGATTTCATACAAATGAGAGGCGAATGGGCAGGATTCACATTGTGGACAAGTAAGAGGTACAGTTCATTATAAATAATGTAATCCAGTTGACTAGAATCAATTTAGGTATACAAGACATGAGCCTGCTGCTATATATCTGCCATTTTTATGTCGAAATTGACCCTGAGAAGACCTTGATTAGGGACAAATGGGGGGATAAAAATCTAAAAATCTAAGGTGATCAAATTACAGATGGAAAAAGAATATGCTGGGTATGGTACAATGAATGTTCTTATCTTTGTGCCTGATCTGGTGTGTGGTTGCTTGTTGTAGATGATGATGCCGTCCTACCGTTTACTATTCCATTATCTATAGGTGGACTGGTTCCCCATTTACCTTCTGATTCACTGGGCTCTATCACTTTCACGGACCCATCTGTCAATCCAACGGCAAATTGATTGGCCTCTGCTGGATGAGCCGCAACAACAACAGGATACACAGATTGATTCCTGCAATAAGAATTACAAAATATCATTCCCAAATTCACTTTCAATCCAAGGATTTTGCATATCACGAGATCACGAAATGAAAATAAGACTTCACAATACATTCTTGAATAAATTTCAATGTTTTAAAACAGTAAAGAGTTTAAATAAAATTCATTGGGTTTCATGTACAAGGAAGAAACTTACACACTTAAAGCCGCAGGTGAAAAGTATGTGGATAGTGCTATACGACATCTCAGTCTCAAGCTGTCAGCATCAAAAACCCCAGTGTTTCCATCGCAAAATGTAGCATAGATTAACTGACTATTGCAGGAATAAGCAGCATATGATATGGGAGCAGCCAGAACATCTTGAGGAACCCACTGCAGCAAGTTATTTCAATTTCAACTTTTGACAGCAACAAGAAGCAATATCAGTGCCAGATAGAAAAATCATTTTTACCTGCCGAATCCGGTCCATTTTAGAGGCGTCATATATTGCCAATTGAGTCTCGTGGGCTACCAGTAGCCGAATTTGGTCTAAATGGAACTGCACACGAGTATCACCTACAGGAGCCTTTCCTGTGGGCAGTTGTAGTGGAACTGATTTTCTTTTCTCCCATGTATCAATGTTCCATACACAGAGCTGTACGGAAATTATTTCAGTAAAGTAAACCGACACAAGCAAAAAAGAAAATTGATACAGTACAGAAAATTATGTATTGGCACCTTCCTTGTAAAATAATTAAATGAAGTTAATTGAGATTTAATTTCTTTAGTCCAGAAAATATAAAATATTTCCAGAAAATTGTTTTGTAAGTTGAGTTTGCATGGCTTATATATTATAATTTGATCATAGTTTTAGTCCACATTATAAATATGGGAACAAAAATTTATAGTGGTTCAATAATAGTTTAATAGCAAGTAGCACGATAGTCTAACAACTTTAGTTAAGAGTGACTTTAATATCGTCTTAGAAAAGAAACTTCAAACTTAATATTATAAAATCATTTTGTAAGGTGATATTTGTAATAACTTATATATTATAATTTAAGTATATCTTTAGTCAATAAAGAATCTTCAATAAAGGTTATCATGTTCTCTTTTATTATTTCACTAGAAAATAGATCTAAGATAACATTGAATAATTACAAAAACCGAAAAATGGGTAACTAATGGATGTCCCCAAAATAAATCATTATGCATAGAGGCTTTCCAAATCACTGAATCTAAAATGAACAGAAACAGTTACACGACATACTTGAGCATCAGCACCAGATGAAACCAGGATGTTAAGGCAGGTTGAAAAGGCAAAACCAGTAATTCGCTTTTGGTGACCCTTCAATTTGGATTTCACCTAGAAGATACCCAAGAGAAAATGAGATAATTTAAAAATAATAGCATAATGGTTAAAAAGAAGAAAACTGTTAAAGATAGTAATCACCTCATCGACTCTAACATTATAAATGTAAATTGTTGAATCTTCCATCCCAATGGCTATGATGTTATTATCTTGAGGGTGGAAAGCCAAAAAGGTAGAGGCAGGGGGTGGTGGCATGAATGTTGTCATTACCTACAATGAAAAAAAAAATTACATAAGTAAACAGTAAGCTTAGCAGCTGAATGAAATGTTGTGGTTGTATTGTATCCAAGGACATGTACCTTGAATGTCATCATGTTAAATAATGAAACCTTTCCACCACAGGCAGACAAAACATATGAGTCATTCTTTGAGAGTGCAATGCAAGGAACAGCTTCATCAAGGTTGACACCCGAGACATCATTAGTCATAAGAAGACCACTGTGAGGTTGCCAATGCAGTGGAACAACGCTGGCAGTAGCCTAAAACCATATAAGCTTGAGAATTCTGTTCTCTATTGAAAGGTGGGAAATAATCACGAGCATACATAGGACAAGAGAGCTAGAGAGAGATTATCATTACCTTCCCATTGAGATTTTGTTCACTACGAGCCCACTTCCACAGCCTCTGAACACCATTTGAACCAAGTGCCAATAGACCAGCACCAGAGTTCGTATACAAAAGTCTAACAACCTAAGTAGGACACTTAAGAGTTAAAAAAGTTCACAGGAACCAAGTTGTCAATACAAAATGGCAATCACACTCTGTTACAACCAACAAACCTTGCTGGAAGAATCTGTACTGTCAGGCATGGTAACTGACTGACATTGAACAGGATCAACAATTTCAGACAGCTGCCATGGTTTAGCTCTATCAATTCCCTCTTCCACAGTTATAGGTTTCTCTGCATTTCGACCTGTGGGATCGACTCCTCCTTTCTTCATTGAAAATGGAAAAACCAATCATGTGTTGTGAGTACATAATTCAAGACCAATAAAGTAACTCCAGAAAATATAATCAACGAAATATAATTTAACAAATTCAGACATTAAATTATATAAATATGCAAAAGATTATCAGTCCTCAACGATATGCAGGGGTGTGACACAGTGGAGTTAAGCATACTGGAAGAAGAAAGGATCAAGCTGATCCGATATTCTTCGTAAATATTAAAAGAAAGGAAACAGTAGTCATAATACTTCTAATTGTTAACCTATGACTAGTATATCATTGTCACCATGCTAACATCATAATCAGGAATACGGTAATTCACAGGGAAATTCATACAAGAATTGGAGAAGGCCTGACAGGTGAGCTCCTTTCTACTTTACAGTTGACAGGACTAACATTAACAGCAGAAGAGCCAGATGCCTAGATATAACAAACCAAATGGACAGTATTAATATGTATTTCGATCTAAATATCAAAATCAAAGAAAAGGTGAAGAAATATATCACAACCTTGATTGCGGCAGAGTCGATGGGTGACCTCAATGCTTCAAATCCTGGAGTTTCAACTGTTCTCAAGGATCTAAGACCACTTACATTAGCAAGAATTTTGAATCCATTGTCTGCAGTGGTGACAGCAAGAAGACTTCCTTCCTTGTTGAATCTCAAGAGTGGAAGGGCCTGACTAGATTCATACAATTATATATGGTGTGTCTTTATAAAGTGTTAGCTATACTAAAAACAACACAGGTAAACCCACCTGTAATCCACCCTCTGCATCAGTGCTTGTTAGAAGATTAATACTGTCCATCTCCCAAAATTTGATTTGGCCATCTTCACCAGCAGCCAAGAAGCGATTTTGGGTTGTGTCAAACTGCACAACACCAGCAGACTTCTTTCTGAACCCATTGTATGTTCTCTTAATAGCTCCTTCACTTTCATTCCATTCAACAAGAAATGACTCGCCATCTTTACTAGTCCCACAGGAAAACAGTCTACACAAATGAGGGTAGATAATTATGGAACATATTAATACAGTTCAATTTAATAATAAATCTCAATTAATCCAAACCCAAAACCTTCTTACCTACTTCCATCAGCACTATAGAGCAACGTGGTACACCAATGGCCTGGGGCATCATAGTCAACCCTAGAGCCCGCATTATCATACAACCAGGCTTTTATTTTGCCATCAATGGCAGTTGAAAATACAAACTGCAGAGTTACACTAAATATCAAATGTGTTTACCAGAATAATTCAATCATGAACAATATGTACACATAATTCATTTAATTACAAGGAGCACTCTTGGGCTTTGCTAGAACCAAATTATAACTCCTACAAAATCCAAAGAATAGACTGATAGAGAAAATAACATATAATTCTTCTACCTGAATGTTCTCCTTGTGATGAGGGCAGATAGAATATACAGGTGCCTCATGACCCTCAAAGTTAAATAGTCTCCGTCCAGTCAAATCCCATACCTATTAAGAGTCTCTTCTTTAGACAATATAACATTTATAAATAATCCAAAATTGCAAGTAGATTTATGCACCTTTATCAACTTATCATCTCCACAAGTCACAATACAGAGTTGTTTATTTGGATGAGCAAATGCCAAATCATTAACACCACCGATATGGGCATCAACCTGCATTGGCAAGGAAATGTAAAACAAATTGCAAAAACAACTTCGGTTACTTCTTAAAAGAATAATCTCACCTCCATACGCTGAACCAGCTCATTTGATCCAATGTAGGAATACAAGTGAATCAAATGTTTAGTAAATGCAACACCTACAGTAAAGAAACCAGTAAGAAATTATATTGTGACAGTTTCAAAATGGTTTTAAGGACTTCACATACCCACAAAATTTCCATCCAGGCTCCATGTGACACGACTGACAGAAATAGAAGCATCTTTGGCCATAGCTGCCTGAGAAAATTAAGACTATAAAATTCCAAAGGATAAGAATTATCAAGCACCAATGACCACCGTAACAATACACTTATTGTCTGGTTAGACCACAACCAACGGTACCGTAGAAAAGCAAATATTGAATAGTATAAAGACTCGTTGAAAATTGAAATTAAAAACCTGAAATGGTAATGAGCACGCTGAGATATCCCATATCTTGAATGGCTTTGTGACCAACCTCTCTCGCAACCCAAGTTCCCAAAGTGTAATTTCCCCATTAGTAGAACCAACTGCTCAACATAAATATGTAATTATGTTTGTGTCAGTATGCTGAACAAGATATTACACAGAATGCAATAAAGATAGAAATTACCAAGAAGTAAGGTTTGATGTGAAGGATGAAAGTCCATGCTTGTCACAGAGTATCCTTGATGCAATGTCATTGCCACTGTTCTTGGTAGATCATCCAATGACCAAGAGGCTTGTCGAGAGGCAGGATAGGAAACCTAAAAGAATAGACATGAATCATAGTAACAAAAATCACCAAAATGTACAATATTAGGACTCCTATACAACTTTGGAGAAGAAAAACCACTGGCTTCAAGGATACCCAAATCACACTAAAATTAAACAGAAAAATCATCAAAATTACCTCCTCCAGAGAAGGAGCAGGCCGGAGTCTTTTCATTAACTGCTCATGATCAGCATTCTGATAGTCAACCATGCCAGGAGTTGTTGGAGGTGTTCTTGGATGCTTCAAGATAGACGCTGTTTACAAAAGGGCATAGCATTAAAGTCATGAAACCATCTTGCACCGGAATACAAAATATGTAAAATTCTAAGTAAAATTTGAGAGATAATATCCTGATGGCATATCCAGTTAAATAACATTTCAGCTGCCTGTCCACCAATAACAATAATTATTTCCAGATGAAGGTAAACAAGTGAAAAATTCTATTGTGTGTAACACGTAAAATTTAATAAAACTTACTGTAATATGTATAGACAAAAATAAGGTAATCACAAATCTTTCAAAATGTTGTGTGGGGAGAGAGTGGAATTTTAACCTTGATTCTGTGGGACAGGCATGGTTGATGCTGTGACAACAGCTGCTTGGACAGATGATGAAGCTGAGGCATTGGCCATCCAACCAGCCAAAGCATTAGCATTAGCAGTTGCTGCGGCAGGGGGAAAGGGCTATATATACAAAAAATTGATTCATTAATAAATAGGATAAGTTAGATTGTAATTGATTAAAAGTATAAGAAACCCAATTTATGAAATGAAAGATATCATACACCATGAGCTCCAATTGAAGTATAAGCTGAAGGCTTTGCAACGGCAGCAATTGGAAGATTGACAGGAGTAGGGGCTAGAGGACCATTAGGAGGTGTACATGTGTGGTCGGTGAATAAAGTCTTTATATCTGGGTTTGGCCTAGGGTTTTTGCAAAGCTGGTGCTGCCAGTTTAAACTGCATTGATTAGGGACACAAATGGCTTAATAAAAGAAAAGGCTAGAAATAACAAGTTAAAAAACAAATATATCTAATCAACAACCAATAATAAACAACATATAATCAACTAGTACCATATGCAAAAGTTTATCAGATATAATTTTTGTACATTATAGAAAGAAAAAAGCCACACAATTTGCTTTGCATTTGCCAAGTAGAAAAGAAACCACTTAACTATAAACAAGTGAATTAAGAAAAACCGTAAGTCTAGTCAGGAGAGAGAGAAATAGAATCAGTTGAAATTATAAACTCACATCTACTTTAGCATGTGACAGAATGAATAAATCTACAACTATAGCATTTACACCTTTGATTGATCAACGTCCGCAATCTTGATGACCTAAGGGTAGGGAAGATAAGTTTGTCACGGAAAAGAGGATTTGCCTCTATTAGCTTTTTTAGCTCTATCAACATGATCCCTCGAGCAGTTTTGGTGTCACCATACTTGGACAATTGCTCATTCTCCCTGAAATTTAAAATGCAAAGGGAAAACCAAATAATCTTAGAAGTTAATTAATCTTGTAGGTCTACCGGTCATAAAAGGCAACATGACACAATTTGGTAAACTTAGTTCTTCACAAACTCTATGTTAATCAAGATTTAAGAATATTGACATTTGACTGAAATCACTTTCAACGACATTGTATTATATTATTAGACTGTATGTTCAAGACAAGATAATACCTGAAATTACTTAGAGTTAAAAGTTGGGTGATTTCTTTGTATAGTTCCTCATTGAACGTGGAGAAAACTTTTAAATCACCCACTAATATCTCAACAGCCTTTGCCTTGTCTTCCCTAATTTAGCAGCACCAAAGAAAAAACATGTTAAGTACCACCATCATAAGCACAAACATCATCAGAAAATCCCCAAGCAATTCCAATTAATAGATACCTATCAAGTGCTTCAAGATATTTCTGCTTCCTGATTTCAAAGAATATTTTCATGGAGTATCTATTATCGTCCACTTTAGTAAACCCTCTTAAGTACTTTTCAACTTCTTCCCATTCACCAGCCTGTACTTTTTCCTCAAAGTACTTCATATTGAAGAAAAACCCAGATTCTTTCTCAAGCCTGGACCAAAAGAAACATTCAAGAAAGAGATAACCACCAATGGTAATGTCAAAAATAGGAGGATACGTTTTGCAAAGGAAGAGAACGTGTTTCCGATTAATTTTATTATCATCTAAATTCCAATTTAAGTGATTATGCATCTCAGCCTTTCTACACAAAAAGAAATCTCGTAATATTTGCAAGTTCAGCTTTCATATTCAAGTAATTCATTGCTTTTCAACTTCAGAAAACCATCTATAGCAACTGCCAGAAAAAGAAGTGCAATATATTTTGTTCTTCCCAATTTTAAGTCAACGGTAGTTGCAACCGTGGTTATAAATACTTCCAAAACCTCAAAAATTGTGAATACAGAAAACTTTTAAATTGTGGCAACAATGGCAGTGACAAGTCGTGATTGATTCTTGACATAGAACTCCTCAGTTGTCAATAATATTTTTACAAAACAAATGTGAACCAGATAATTCACTGTCACCTGGCTCTATAATTCATTTACCCACATCCAAATTAAGCTTCTTGGATGATTTACAAGGATATCCGTCAGCTTTAAGACATAAATTTGAAAACATTCTTCAAATCACTTAACTATTATTTTTAATTCATTTTGAATACAATTCACCATCTAAAAAATCATAGCTTAAGCTGAAAGCAAGGTTTTAAAACAAGGTTCGCAAACAGAAATTGCAACTCCAATGTCAAGATTTTAGGGATCTCATCGGCGGCATTGGCTGCATTTGTCCACAATTTTTCACAAAAATCAAGGATTGCGATAAAACAGGGACAGCAATTTAAATCCTCGGCTGAAAGCATTTCCACCAGCAGATAAATCATGAGGAATTTTGGATGTATCCGCACGTTCCCCAAATTAGAAAGCGACATGTGAGCAAATGGTGTCATTTTTTAACCAGGTGTGCATTTTTAATTTAGCAAAACTAGGATACACTGGAGAAATTATATGGAGAATGGACCAAGACCACCATACATAAGGTTTAGGCCAATTTACACGAAATACAGCTAAATTATATGGAGAATGACCAAAACCATAAACATGTGTTGATCTCATGCCATACAATAATTCCTCCATAGACAAACCATCAATTTGTAATGACACTTGAAATTTCAACAAGAAGTCTACCCATTATTAACAAGAACAACAGTAAAGTTTTAACAATTCAAAATTTTCCTCCGCTTTTTGTTGTAGTATTGCTGCCTAGTTTCATTTCACAGGATAAAACTTCCACAGAAAAAAGAGGAAGAAGAGATAAGGAGAACAAAGACAAAACATCAGCTAAAAGAATAAAAGAAAATTTCAAAGTATACTCGCTTACCTGTGCACCGACTCCTTGAACTTCTCCTCCTCCAAAAATTGGAGTATCAGAAACACTAATTCTCGGCTCAAAGAAGTCATGGCTGCTCCTCAGACTGAAAGGCACCAATAATCTTGATCTTCGAACCCCGATCTTCGAACACACAACACGCCAAAGAAAAAAAACAAGAAACAAGAAATCAAAACTAAAGAAAAGTACATAACTTAATTCCCTCACAAACAGAGACGAATCAGGGATGAAGCATGCAACCTCAACGTCAAAACTGAACCCGGGGAGGCTCCACAAGCTAAAATTTCCCAAGGATTTAGTGGTTGTTAAAGATTACAGAAGCTCGAAGTTCGAGAAATTCTAGGGTTTGAAAAGCTGCAGATAAGAAGAGGAGGAAGAAGAGAGAGAATGGAGAGAGACTGAGTCTCGCTATCTTCGATGTGTTGTACAGAGGAGTCTATCTTTTTCTACTGACGCATCAGACATAAGTACTTAGTCTTATTTGATAAGTACGATGACTTATCACTGGGTCCGTTATCATTTGGTGAGTGATAAAGTGATAAGCCAACGAGGGAGAGTGTATCGGATTCGAAACTGCAATTCAAATGAAGTGAATATTCTGAACACACGTCCACTCGGTCCCTCTTTTCTGTACTGTCGCTTTCCCTTTCAAGCTATAATAAATAATGGGATTTAATACTAACTCTTTTTCAATGTGTCTTTCTCTCATTTTATCGTGATAACTCGCGGTTTCATCTTTTCCGCACAGCATTCATTCTGGGACCACAAGGTTGTTGTTTTCTTTCTTTATTTTCTTTTTTAATTTTTCTATGCTTCAATTTTTCATTTTTGTCTCTCTGACTTGGCTGTGAGCCACTGTCTCTTCCTGGTATGCTACCAATTAAGTAACCAATTAAACCCATATTACCAGTCAAGCCCATTTTCAGAAATGAAAATACTATTTACCTTTTAAATTCATTTTTAATACTTATTTAACATTTTCTTTATATTTTTACACAAATATTAAATACTGATTAAATAATAAATCTCTTCCATATCATAAATGTATGCACTATTTCTTTTAACACACTATAATCAATTCACAATTTATTACAGAAGAGTCAACTCAGGAAAAACTTCAACAACTTAAATAGAAAAGTGAAAATTTTATTTTTAATTTATAAATTAGTATTTTACACTTTTTTTTATCAATATTATTATATAAAAAGATTTTCTCATTTTATGTATCCATTTTCACTCTTTTAATAACGACATTTTTTAAGTTAAAATAATTACTTTATATTTTAAGTAACCAGTTTAGAATTGATCATTTTTTTACTATTAAAATTTAATTATTTTTTAAAATAAAATTACCGTCCATGATAAAATTGTGAAAATTATTTATATATATTTTTATAATTATACATAAAAAAAAAGTAGATATAACATGTGTTTTACTATTGTTATATTTTGTTTCCTTTCTTTTTTATGTTTGCTATTCGAACATTTTGATACACTTTTGAGATTATTTCAAACATATTTTAATGTGATATAAGAGGAAAGATAAGAAATAAGAAAAAAAATTAACACTGTTATCTTTATTTAGTTAACTATTAAGATAAAATTTTAATGTCTTCAATTATTCATTTAGTTTATATTAAAAACTTTAATCACATATAAAAAAATTGTACATACCAAAATAGGTTAGACTTAATAATTTAAATTATGTATTCCGTCTCATTTAAATCACTGATCCAATAATTAGATGAGACCAGTTACTATTATAAATTTTCAATAAAACACACACACACATATTTGATAGTTTATTTTAATGATTCACTTATAAGGAAGTATATCTAAACCAAATTTACATTTATTTATTATACTTTTACAAACAAATATAATAAAAATAGTGTTGCACATCAATTTTTCAAGTTGCTTATGTGGCTAATATTTTTCAACTCAAAACGATAAAAAAAAAACCATAGCTTTTACATGTTGATTGACCATAAAATTACTATTTATTGTAATTGTCAACAGTGAAAATGAATAATAAATCTATGAATACTGGAATGCTGAATCGTAAATAAATATTTAATCATTTTCATGAAATTTACTTTTCAGAATTTTATTTCAAAAATTTATTATGTTGAAAACAACACGTAGTAAATATTTCACCACCAAATCTCGTAATTTAAGTATATATCCCTTTAACTAAAAACTTCTTAACGAAAAATAAAAAATATATTAGAAAACATTTTCATTTAACAAATATTTAACTAAAAAGATAAATATTCAAGAGTTAAATGAATTTATTTATTTACAACTGTTTATCAAAGTAATAATTATAAAAATAGTGGCAGTTGGTTATATATGGATGTTAAAATAATTTATTGTGATATAAAATATTTAGAAGGAGATTGTATTGAATTAGCTATGTATATTAAACAATTGATTGTCTATATTAGAACTTACTTTCAAATAGCAAGACTAAAACATATTTATGTAACTTATGATAAAATATTTGAAAGTGTATTTGTAAAGAAAAAAAAGTAAAATAATTTTGAAATAAAGTGATTAATTGGAATAAAATAATTTTGAAATAAATTGATATTGTAGTTTTTGAATGGATTGGAGGTGTTTGTGGTACATTCAAATCTGGGTTAATTCCTACACACACCAACATCAACATCAAAATCAACGTCTAACCAAACTCACCCTTTAATCTCTTTATACATTTATTGTGTTGTGTCTACAACAAATACTAACAAACTATCCAAACAACAACACAATTTGTACTCTTCATACCCCTACAATTTACTAACAACACATTTTCATGTCTTTTTCTCATTCCATTCCATCAATCATGCCAAATATTCATATTTTTTTCAAATATCCAACCAGTCCCTATCAACTTGCCACGTGTCAACCCTTTCCAATAGGCGTTTAGATTAATTATTCAGCCAGACAAAATTTTAGATGTGATTGATCAACAATTTACATCTAGTAACCATATAACAAAAAGAGTAAATAATAAATGAACTAATTTGAGTGCTTATTAATAAAAAAAAAGTATTACTTCATAAGTTTAATCATAAAATGTATGCAAATTAATAATAAAATACTATATTTAACTAATGAAATAAATATGATAAAAGTTTAAAATAGAATAATAATATTCGTTATTATTAAATGAATAGTGTAAAAGGCACTGTCAAATATCCTCATATTTTGGAATGGAAACAAAATCATGAAAATTACATACGGAAACAATAGTAGAAAATCATTCTCATACTATCCTCAAGAACAATAATATTTTGATACATTTTTTTTTCATTTATTTGATATTTTCTTTTCTTTTCTTTTATAAATAAAAATATTTATTTTTTTTATAATTATTTTATTCTTACTTGTGTCAAATAAATATAATGTGTTAAATAAACGTAATGTGTTTATGGTTTCATTCCTCTTTATTCGCCCATCTAAAAAAATTTCATTATTTGATTTGAGGTGATTCTACTCACGTGAAAAATCTAACTTTCAAAAATCACAAGCGCCTTTCATGCATTATTTTCTGCCGACAAAAATCTGCAAGAGTTTGAATTTTGAAATCACAGAAGTTTGGGTCTCTGTTAATTTCATCATAAAGGAGACCCTTTATTTCTAATTTCTCTACCGTTGTGCTCTCCAAAGATCTAATTTCCACCATTGTCAATTTAAACTTGGAAAACGCCAAAGTTACTAGATTTGGATGCATCCTTCTCGACACACAACAAGTAGAAACTAAGCTCGTGACACGTTTTAAGGTAAAACTTGTGGTTAAATTAGTTTAAACACAACTTTAATTAGTTTTAACAGTTTAAATTAATCTAATTTCAAAATAAACAGACAGTAAAGGATTCAGATCGTGCTTGTTTTTTTATCATCGCAAGGATTCATCTCGAGCCACATTCAAACATAGGTAGCTTGCCTATATTGTAGCATCTAAAATCTTGAAAGATTATATTTGAAAATGTGGAGAAACAAAATCAACATGAACTTTTAATCAATTTATGTTAAATGGAGCAATGGTGCATCAACTGAACATTGTTCAACTATGACATTTTACAGCATAATCTATTTCAAAGTGGCCACCTGCATAACTTAGTTTGATTAAAAGGAAGAGTGAAAGAAAAGACAAATGGCTGAAATGTCATCCACGGCAATGCCCCTTCTCTTGCGTTTCCATGCATGTTCCGCACACTCTACCAACCTTTTAGCAGACTTAGCTTTATCTGCTGTTGAAGATACAATTTCCACTGCTTCTTTGTTAGATATTACATCCCAAACCTGCATCAAGAAACCAATACAACGTGTTAACATTGCTAACAATGCATGTAAACACAGACATTTTCAAGGACAACATTCCCTACCCCATCAGTGGCTAGCACAACAAACTGGTCTCTACCACTTATATTTCTGTGGGTTACCTCAGGCACAGAAATTAGGCCATGCCCTTTAATGCAGTAGTCACCAAAGGCCCTAGAAATGGCTAGTCCTGGAGACTCTGCATCAGGCAACCATACCCTATGCACCCCTGGCTCGTCCTCTAGGCAGAACACACGCCCCTGGCACTGAATTATTCTCTCTGCTTCTTCTGCAGTTAAAGTTATGCATCACCACAATGAGAAGCCCAAACAGTATCATACAATAATTACATAAACCTACTGAACAATACTAACGGGGTAAATTGGGCTTGAAATCAACTGTTAGTTGAACCGCTACCAAACTTCCTTCATCTGATGTTGTAGCCAACACAGCACGAGAATCACCAACATTTGCTATGACAATGAGTTCACCCTGGTCATCATGGAATAGTTAAGGATTAGTTTCAAAGCAACTCCACAAACATTGCTCGGTCTGTTATGTATGCAAATTGCTATCATGAAACTCTTTTATTTTATATATGAAAAACAACATAGAAAACATTTAAGGAACCACTAAGTTTTGTCCTTGTTTTTACCTGTCTAACAATTGATAGGGCAGTTGTTCCGCTGTAAAACGAGTCTATCTTGCGGTGCTGCTTCAGTTCTTCATCAATGGCCGCACATGTCTTCAAGTAAGAGTGCTTCCATACGTTGAATCGGTAAAGTTGCCTTTTTCCTTCCTCTACATCAACACCGGGATCATCTGAAGTTTGGGCCAGCGTCTCCTGCCAGTTGCATAGCAAAGATGGTGGCATTGACTCTCTTACTCTTTTGGCCACAAAGTGACCCCATGGTCCATGCCCATCAAAAATCCCACAGAAGATCGTGTCCTCTTGGCATCCAAATTCCTATAAACAACATCAAAACATCCACTTTCATAAAAAACAAAGGGACCACAATGACGTGAACACATACCATACCACTCACTGAAACATGAGTACGCATGAATTGAATTCCGTTGAAGTGGGTTATTTGTATTGTTAGAGAACCAAAATTAATTCCTCCCATAACTATATGACAAAGAAGATAAAGATATTTTAGTACAAATATCTGTATACCTCCCACACTATGCAGCAATCTTGGTTCACTCCTTTCTGACCTCTTTTGGAGAATACGGAGGCAAAGTTGTTTGAACCATCGACATGAACTATGCCAGAGCTACACAGCATCATGTCATTCTTCTTAGCCTCCTTTGCCATTGCTTCGGCAGCTTCCCTCCCTCCGCATTTCTCATTCTTTCTTCCTTTCTTCATTGAAAACGACCGTGCCAACCCATTGAACATCGAGGAAAAATGCCCCATCAACTCTACCACTTGATTCCCCACACGACACCTTTTGTGATTTTCCTGTGTATGGCGTGGAATCTGCATTGAAATCAGATAGTGTTAACTGAACGTATATATACAAATACACGTATGTATAGGGAACAAAGAAAATGAGGAGCAGGTGAGAAATTCTACAACAGCCCATTGGAAGGAACCGTTTTGATTTTTTTTATTAGTATCTTTGCCTTTTCCTACATACTTCGTTCTCAAAATAAAAATGAAACGTGCAACAAGTTGGGGGATGCCGTGACTGAACATAAGGACAATTTCTGACTCAGAAAGCTTAGAATCTAAGAATTTAATATTTATCACAGATTTAAAACCTTAAACTACAGATTATGCAGAAGTAAAAATATTCATTCTCACGTTGAATTCCAGGGCTGAATCTGGAATTATTTCATCGCCTTGCAGAGGCATGAAAATTAAAATCCACTCACACATCAAAGTAAATATTAACAGAGAAAGAGAAAGGAAATTATTTAAGTTAAGGTTCCTTGATGGAGCTCCTATTATATTCCCACACATTGGTTTATTAATGATGCAGAAAAGCATAATAGATCAAAATCGAATCGTGTATTGGTAAGTGAACTGGGACATAAAGTAAAAGTAAAAATTGGTTTCTTTCTGGCTTGCTTTCTCGTTGTTGGATTCAGCGTCATGTAAAAAAGCATACTGCTCTGTTGACATCGGAAGCATATTTAAAAATAGATTCTGAAGATTAATGAAAGTTAGAGCAATAAAATCTGAACACCTGAAAAAAACAAATTTCCAAAGACGCATGATAAGTCACAGGTCAGACAACCCATACATACCGGAACATGTTCAAACACCATTTAAGAGAGGCCCAGAATCGACTTTAATTCAGCAAAACAAAAATGAAAGAAGGGAAAACACGTTGAGGACTGACTGACTGACTCTGTCCCCACCTCCATTAATTCATCAAAATAAGGACAGAGACAAAACATGTTAAAGAAACATAGAGTAGTTTGTCAAGGTTGTGTTGTGGCTGAACTTAAAAACTCCCATTTGGTTGTTTTTAGTTTTGAAAGAAGAAAATGAGAAGATTAGAAAGAAAAATAAGAAGATGAGGAGGACCTTGGAGTTTGTTGTTGAGGGAACTACAGAGGGTGAATCTGAGGGAGTAACCGGAGAAGGAGATGTTGTGGCCGGAACAGGAAGGAATTCCGACAGGGGAAGGTGGGTGTTGAAGAACGCAAAGGTGAAGAGAGATCAGAATCCATAATGAACCTTTCTTTTGTTTGGTTCTAGTTCCTTCTTTCTCTTCCTTTTTTATCTATGGCACAAGGACACACCAAAACAAACACATTTTTACAAACAAACCATACAATCCAACTGCACAAAAAATTGTATTTATGGCTATTATTCCCTTTCTACATCATTCATCATATAGTTAAGTTAAATATTCAGAAGAAAACATTAAAAGTGAGAGAAAAAGTGTGTGATGAGATAATCATTAACGACATTAGGGAAAAATAAAAAATAAAAAATATTGTACCTCTGATGTAGCTCTTGTTAATTCAGAGAAGAAATCTTAAATCTTCCACAGTAATCCGTCACCTCTGGCTGCCCCAGCTAGTCATTGTCAAGTTTCCTGGCTCAAAAGTGTTATGCAATGCAGCCTCTTTATTTTATTTTACCGTAAGTGGTATGTTCTACACTTCTACTCTTCCTCATAGTTATATAGTAGAAGTTATGAATTTCTATTATTTACCCTAAATATACATTGTATGACTATTTCAATAGATATTTTTTATATATATACTTTCTTTTATTATGTATTGATAGATATATGTATAACATGAATAAAGTCCTGATGTAGTATACATGTGATGATTTTTACTGTACAAGGTACATGTATGTAGGAAATTATTGAGTTGTCATTTGTTTTTCCCCACATGTAGGAATATAAGCATTATGCAATGTTTGAAAGAATATGATTTGGACACCCAAACAGTGGGAATCTTTTTTATTATATAGAAGAAACTGGACCAGTTTTATAACCTTCGTATTATTGAAATATTCTTATACTGTTCTGCAGATTCGGGAATTATTGTGTCTAATGTTTCAAAATCTTTAAAAATTAAGATTGCGACCCTGATTAAATATATATTCAGATAGTTATTATATTTTATTTTAATTAGAAAAATATTGAGGGATCACAAAATGATTTTGTATGTATTATTTGAATCAGTTTTAACTTCTACAAAAAGTTTTCATATTGTCTAAGTTTTGGTATTTAAATTAATAAAAAAAGCTAATTTATTAGGTATTTTGTAAATTTTATAATAACGTTTTTAATTTTTTAATTTATTTTTAAAACACATATTTGATATTTTTAATTTTTTATAATTATTAGACATTATTCAATTAATTTATTTTTTACTTTATAATAGTATATTCTCTTTCTTTTTTTTTGTAAATAAAACATTAAATAATAGAGAGGTACAAATATAGATGTACTCGTTTCCGATAAGATGAGAATGTAAACATAGTTTCATAGTCATTGAATAAAAAATGAGAGTGAAATTTTGTTTATATCTATTAAGTACATAGATAAGGATATAGATAAATATTTACTTGGAAAGTAAGATTGTCATCTTTAATAATAATTAAGTTTTCTTGCTCCTTTAGTTTAGATGTTACATAAAATCTTGAAGAAAAAGAAAACATTAAAGAGTTTTGTAGAGTGACTCAGCATCCATGGTTTGCAATGATATTAAAAAGAAATATAACTTTTTAGGTAAACCATGGAAGCTGTATTATAAAGGAAAAAGAGTATGTCAGCCATGGATTAGTGTTTGTTAAAATTTTGTCTCTAAGCACACGTCTTGGTAGGGTTGAATGACTCCTTAAGACCGCCCAAAATCTTAATTTACCATTATCATCTCATTATTTTAATAAATCAGCATTTAAAATCTATAAAATATATAAAAAGTGGTTCTTATTCCCAGTGGAAAAAAAAAATTAAATGGGTTCTGGGGATGACTATGGGAACGCCAATCATAGGATAACATGTCATTAGTAGAAAATGAAATAAATTATTTTAAATTACTGATAAAATAATTATTTTATTGAGTTTGAATCATGTTGATGATTGCAAAGACAATAGAAAAATGTTGTGCAATTGGTTTGGGAGGCTATCTAAATTTGGTCAAAAAATGAAAAGATAATTCATTTCCATTCTAATTAGACTATCAATTAAATTAGACTCTTTGAATATAGATAATGATTGCTAAAATATTTTTATTCAACTTCAATACCACCAAAATTTTAGTTGATATTAGACTAAATATTTTGTATATTACAGATAATCAATATTTATTGCATTGGTGTTTTATATTAATTATATTTGCTTTCATGCTATTATTCATCATTATGACATGCTATTAATTTCATCCCAGGATTGTACAATTTGATTTGACGGAATGCATATAAAGAAAGATTTCCAAGTCAATAAAATGGAAGGTTATAATATTAGATAGTCGGTCAAAACTATAAACATAACCTTATTTAAATGAGAAAAATAAAATAAAAGAATACCTGCAAGAATTTTCTCTTTACATACATACATATATATAAAAGAAAGTGAAACATGTATTATTTGAACTACCCACCAGCACACCATTGTTAAGAATGAGAAATTTACAGAATTACATAAGGTAAATGGGTATGCATTAGGAATATAAAAGACTTTTGCATTGGTAATAATTTTGTATTCGTTACTAAGCCTTAATTTAATTTCTACTAGAGAAGTTGTGGAAGTGTGTGTTTGTGTGGGAGCTCTTTTGAAAAGGCAGTGTAAGACAGCAAAAGTTAGTAGTCTTTCCTTAAATATACTAAAAGCTACCCTTTGCTTCAGTTGGAAATCCAACTCCATCTTAGCAGTTATATATTAAAGAGAAAAAAAACAATGATAGGTTAAGAGATATTTTTTTAAGATATTTTGATATAAACGATAAATAAATAGAAAATTAACATATGTATTGTATCAAAAGTAAAAAAAATTATGTTAAAAAATCTTAAAGAAAAATGGGCAGGAGCAGTGCATCTGCTTCTATGTTTCTGGTTTGACAGTCAAAAATGGTTTTCATAGTTTGATTGTGTAGCCTGGATGACTACATCTACTACCACTTTGTCTCTTGAATTCACTTTAACTTTAATGCTGGACAGCACATAACAGTACAACCTTTTTTATTTTTCCTAACCTAGTTACTGCTTACTACACATGGCTACTGTGATTCCTGGTAATGGATGATGCTTCTTCACCTTCATTCCATTAGGCTGCTATGCTTTGCTGTAGGTAACAAAAAGACAAACCTAAACTTCCAAACACGACAACTTCTTTCAGGATTTCCCATGTCAGAATTTTGCAGTAATTTTATGCAATTTGCAGTTAAAAATAAAAATACCTAACTCAATTATCACTAAAAATTCCACCCACTTTCAATGAACCAAGTCACTTCTTAATAGGGAAAGGAAATTTGCCATCTTTTTAACTGTCAGATTAATTATTATGATTTTGTTTTGCTTGATAGGTAAATTAATTATCCCACTTTAATTTAATCCCATGGGTTAGTGTAATAATTGGTCACTATGCACTTAAACCTTTGTAAGATACCAAGAAAGACGTGTTCAGTTTTTATTGTGCATTCAAACTTGTTAGGCTAATAACAGTTATATCACTGTAGGTAAAAATTAGTACATAAACTGAAAAAAGAAACTGATCATAATTAACTATGTTAAATATTCACTTTTTTTATGAAATATTATAATTATTACAGACGTTATTTTAATTCAATTAGTAGTCTTCAATTTAAATTCTAGTTAAATATTTTAATATTGATTTTTTATTAAATATAATAACCTTAATCCATTCAAAAATATCATCTTTATGTGTTTTCAGTGAAAATAAAAATATTTTAACCAAGAAATTATGATTACAAGTATTTTTTTATCCATTATTTTATCTTTTCTTCCCTTCGTTCCTTTTTTTTACTTCTTAATATATAACCAGTTTTCTCCTAATTTATTAATAAATTATTTGTTTATTTTACTCTTGTTTATAAGTTACAATACAAAATTTGCAAAGATACTAATTAAAAAAGAGAAGAAGTAACAATCACTGATTGAAAAAAATAAAATAAAAAAACACTTATAATCAAGTACTACTCAGGGTTTGAAAAACTTAAAACAAACTTAAATATGAGATATGTTTAAAATATATCAAATTTTATAATGCCTAATTCAAACTTATATTTTTTACCAATAAAACAATTTATTATAAAAATTAATAATCACTCATAAATAATTAAATTAAATTTTATTCTCAAACATAATTTTAAAATTAATTTAATAGAGAGATTTTAATACTAAAAAATATTTTTTTTTATAAGACTAAAACAAGGACTTTACCTACTTAGACTATTCAAAACATAGATATAATTAAACTATAGATGTTTAAAATATTCCACTTTATATAATTAAACTTTTATTAAAACATAGCTTCGTCACAATATACGATACATTATATATTGAATTATTTTATTTTTATATAACAATAAAGTCACAAAAAAATAAAGATATATAATAATAATAATAATAATAATAATAATAATAAAATATATAAAATTGCAGAAACATCTATATTTCTGTTAGATATAATAAAGTCACAATTTCCTACACTAATTATTTTTTTAACTACTTTATGTGACTTCCTTTACGATAAAAAAAATAAAAATAAAAAAAAACTATTTTTTTTATTTTTATTGAGCATCATTTTTATTTGGTGAATTTTATCCATGATACCTCTTTAGGTTTCTTTCATAATTTATTACTTTGAGAAACGGATCATATTTCTTTAGGAATATATTTTCTTCATCTTTCATCCCAATCTATAGGTAGTAAGTTCCACGAATTTTGCTTAGGCGTTGAGACCTTCTAACTATAATGTATAGAAACTTAAATTATAGCTTTAAATTGAAAGATAGTATAAAAAAAGACTAAGGCTAACAATACACACAAATTAAGTTTGGATTAAACTTTCTACTCTTTCTTTTTAGAATAAAATGTTAAATTTCTTAATTGAAAATAGAAGGAAGGAAAAAAGATTTAAATTAAAAAAAAATGTTTTTTTAACACAAGATGCACAATTTGGCAATCTACTTTTAGAAGGATTTTAATCATTAAAAAATTAATTTTTGTATTTATAAAAAAAATGTAATTATTGTTAGATATCGAAATAACAGTACTCTTTAAATTTGAATGGCCAAAGTTTGGGCAAGGCACGTGAATTTGAGAGGCCAGGAATCACGTGAGTATCACTGTATGTACCGATTTTCTTAATGGGTAGGTGTGTGCCCACCTGTGGTACGTGCTTCATACATTAAGGTGGTAAAATAAAATAGAGTTTTAATAATTGTGAAGAAAAGGTTACAATTTTGATATCCAATACTTAAATTATAAATGGTTAGTTATAATATTCAAAATATTATATATATTTCATATTTCAGTATATTTATTTTTTAAGTGTCACTTATATTAGTTACATACTGACTTAACAAAATGTGTTGTATAAAACACAAACCAATTTTAACCGTAACTTTTTTTTGTTTAAAAGAGTACCACTCTTAATTTTAATACATATCTGTCAGTTATGTATAAAATATATGTATTAAAATATACTTTGTTTCTACCTTTTGATCTCTTCTTACAGCTACTGAATTGTGTCTGTATGAATGAAGTTTCACCAAAATCATTTCTTCTTTTTTAACAGAATATGAAACCTTAAAAACAAGATAAAGAGGAAATTGTCAAAAAGAAAAAGAAAAGTTAAATCAAAACTTTCAATATTATGAGATAAGAGTACGATTTTAGCGTAAATTTAATAAGAGAAAACTCATTCGCGTGCGCCCATGGACTTTACCTTACGGTGTCTGCACGTTTATTCACCATCATATGCCAATTAAGTAACATCACTGTGTAAAAGATGAAACCAAAGTTACTGTTTTAATTTCCTTTCTGACTGCTTTTCCCTAACAAATAATATCCAATTTGTCATAATTTTTTCGGCTCAGTGGATGTGGATGCACAGACCCCACTTTTGCCTAATGCCAAAGCCATAATAATAATAATAATCCTCCTTTCACATACAATAATTTTCTCCTTATATTAAAATTCACGGGCTTCTCTATAACATTTTTTATAAAATAAGAAAAAAGAAAAATAACTTTTCTATAAACTAATAAAAAAAAACTTATCGTAGATTTTTAATTTGTGCATAAATTAACTTTTACTTGAAAAATGATAATTTACTTTTACATTTCTTAAAAATATTTATAAGAAATCATCAAAAGATTAACGCCAAATAATGGATAGACAGGCTCCACATAGTTTGACAAACATTAACGTTAGTGTTACGCTTAAAGGACAAGTGGAGTATCTATATAAACAAGATTGATCTGCTTTTGAGGACGTACAATTTATGCAAGCGCGTGCTCAACAAAGTTCAAAATCAAATGAACATGGAGTGATATGTGGGCCATAAAAACTCTGTTCCATCATTACATGGTAGATATGCATCTTCATCTTCAAATCATTGCATAATTTGCAAATTCAACACCCACACTACAGATGAATGGTGGATATTAATACGTAAAAACTCATTATGTTTAAGTTGTGCCTTTTCATTGCAATGTGTAGCACATGGAACATAACCCATAACCTTCCAACGTCAAACGCAACCACTAAATTTATGTAACGGGGCCTACCGACTAGATAATTGGCACTGCTATTTTTCCAACACAAATGGAAAATATACGACCATAACATTCAAATGCAAGAGATGTTAGAAGAGTGATGCAGCATAAAAAAGAGACATGGGATGCACTAAATATCTCATGTTTCCTTGAATATTCCACCACTCTTCCCTCTCCCTTGCCTCAATTTCCGATGGCAAAATCAGGGGTGACCAAAAGTTTGTTGCATAGCGTCACATGAAAAACTAATTGTCCCCGTGAAGAATGCACAGCTAAGCCCAATTCATACTTAACAACACTCTGATGTCATGCCCCATTTGCAGCCAAAAGAAAGAGAGAATAAAAATAAAACGAAATGTCATCATGAACTTGCTAAGATTCTGTTTACATGAAGAACATTGTAGAGTGCAGACACTACGTCTTTGTCCGAAAACACAGAAAAGCATATGCATTCAGTGTCCCTATGTGAGAACAAACATTGCTATACAATGGTTTACGGAGCAAATTTCCATCTTCTTTTATATTATGAGAAGAGTGCGTCTTCATATTAGCATGGTATCTTCTGCTCGCAAATAATCCTAGATAGTTTCTGGATTGTTTAAATGATTGGCTTGAAACTGTCTTAAGAGCAGCAGGGACTGATGGTAAAGATTGAGATCGATCCCATCAACGTTTCTACCAACACGAGCTTGCAAAACTACCTAACAAAGAAAAAAGTAGCATGCTCAAATCGTCTTAAAGACCGTTGTCCATGTTGTGGGTGAATGTGTATTACAAAGCACATTATGCATGTAAGTGTGTTTGCAAAGAAACGGAGAGGTGAGCCTTTTTTTTACCAATTCTTGACTAAGCATACCTCATTATCAGGTTGGATAAGGAGTTCACCAATGAATTGGTAGACAGAGCCAACTTGAAAGCTAAGGTCCCTCAGATGTTCGGTACTAACTTTTAGAATGTCATCGCCATCAATAATCGTTGCTAAGCACGCCTCTATAGAATATTCACGTAACCTATGGAAGGCTACACATAAGTTATTGACTGACACTCCACTGTCATCACTCATCACTGTCAAGTGGCAACAACAACCCCCAAAAGATATATAATGGAGCAATTTATTCTGTCAGAATGAAATCATAAACCATGTTCTACCAGTAGTGCATTTATGGAAAATTAGATAAGGAATTTAAATATCTCTACATGTATGAACTGTTTTCAATTATTAGGAAGTATATTACATGGTTTAGTATTCTGTTACTAAATTCAGTTTTGAACCCACTTGCTCTCAGTGATGAAATTCAAGTCAGTCTTATGCTGATTGTCACGTCAGCAAAAAATCATATCATGCGACCCTTATTGCAAAGCCAGAAGCTATCTAAGAAGTGAACATAATTGCATCAACTTAAAATCTACAGATGCTATTATTGCAACAGGAACTAGCGGGACCAAAACTGAACTTTGGTGAAACTAGAAAAACCAGAAATGCAATTAAACCTATTTTGTATGTTAGCAGTACACTCCAATTATGCAGCCACATGAAGATAAAAGAGATTTATAAATGCCACTCACAGACTGATCCATGAATGCAGAGATGATGCATTCTCACAAAATAGTTCTTAGTAACATACAATATTACTATGAATTACAACGATGGTAGAATTTAAAGAAGTGAATCACAACCAGAAAGTGTGTTTAGGATTCACAACTGAACACTAATATTCAAAATGTATTTTATCGTAGATTGTAGGAATGCTGAGAATGAAAACAGATGAAAATGAAATCCAGACGAACTACATTCAATTAAAAGTAACTTGCAGGGCAATTTTGTTATCTTCTACTGGATACTGAACATATGTTTCTTATATAGAAACGTGTCACTCCAATCCAAGTCTACAGGGCATGATTTGGGGAGATGAGTCAAACTATGTCATATGTTTACAGCAGCTTTGAAATCGTTAATATTTGAAATGTATAGATCTAAGACATGAAGTATGGCAATTACTACGGAGCTGGTTAAAATCTTCAGGCAGTTTAGCATTCTCACGTAACTTCCATCTACATGATGGACAGTAAATTTACCATACCCAAACTGCCATCATTTCAGAAATCTCAATATTGCTGTTCCCACTCTAAACCATGGCACTGATTGCTGCTATGCTCACCCTGCTAGCATGCCATTACATTTCTTACAAAAACAGTTTCACTAGTAATAGTATCCACATGACATTCACTACTAGAAGTCGTCTCAATGTGCATAACCAAATCTATGGTTTTAAAAAACTAACATAATGCTGAGGTGTTTCCACTCACCATGATTGGCAACAAAATACCAAGACACGAAATTTAACATTAACTTATATTATTTGACACTGTCAACTTGTCACCACTACAACAGTGAATCATCTTATTAAAAAAAAGTCACACACACATTGTAATTTGAAAGGTGGAACTCACTTTCCAGTTATTCTGAGAGAAGCTCCTTGCTTAAAAAATGGAGATGACGGGTGCAGGTCTTGTAAGGAAATCAATGTACCAGATTTTATTTCCAAAGACGCCATCAGGCTACCTGATGATCAGTAAAACTTCCACTTTTGACTGCAGTTAGGCAAACATAACATATGCAGTGATGACATTTTCCAGGCACAAATTCCTGTTAATGTAAGTTCCATATTACAAAAGCTTTTGTAGCACATCATCTACCTTGAGACAAGCTTCTAACTCAAACAGTTCCATTATTCCATATGACATCATCACAACATAATAATCACAAAATATTTTAACGAATTGTTTCTTTAACAAATCATTATTTCAATAAATTCCTATTCAGTCCAAGTTCAGCTGTTCATATTACAGTTATTCACAAGCAATTTCTACATGAGCAGTGGACAGAAAGCGTTAACTACTAAAGAGATTTTATTAGGGATTCTCTTTTATCAAAACCGTAGGACAAATAAAGAAAACATAAATGGCTCCAGTCGTTTTATAACATTTCATATTTAAGAAATAATTTAATTTAAATTAACCCAAAAATTTCGATTAAGATTTATTGATACATTGTAAATCAAAATCATTCCTGCAACAGTTAATCATGAAAAAGAACACATTCTTACTGCATTGAATAACATTTCACACGGTTATGATTATACAGAACTAGCAACTAAAACTAAAGCTCACTCATATTTATTAAAGGTTCAGGTTAGTCCAAGTATACTAGGTTTTAATATGTATTTCTACCCAAAAATATCATGGTTTTTATATTTTGGTCCCTGTAAAAAATGTATTCAATTTTGGCCCCCAAAAATGTCACAATTTTTGGCCTGAGACAGTCACCCTTCCACCTAACACATTTTCCCTATATCTGCCATGCTTCTCGCTCCTATGCAAGACTCTTTTTCTCAAGTCTTGAATATTTCCACTTTTCTAATCAAAGAAATCTTCCTTGTACTCTCCATAGTATAATGACCACTTGACCAGCATCAAGAATAAATATAAAATCTCCAACCAGTCAAATCCATCATCTTCTCCTCCCACCATATGACAGCTTACAGAACCAAAAGTGACATCTCTGGCTTGGTAGAACAATCAGTTTTTCCAGTCTCATACAGTGCACTCCAAACGGAAAATTTACACCGATAGAAAAACTGAACTAAATAGATTTTCAATAAGCGCCGTCAATGAAAGTTCAGGCCACTACCAATATCAACTACAACCAAATTTAGCGGCTAAAATCACAAACTGCTACCAAATTAATTTAGGGAAAATCATTCAACTCCATTCCACTAGACCCAATCTCTTCAAACAAACATGCTTAAAAGATTGTATAACATAACAAATTTTCTTAAGTAACATTGGAGTTCAAGGTTAAGCTTCCTTCCTATTCCCTTTAACTTCCTAAACAAAATTAGTCATACCACTGCGTAGTGAAAATTTGTATGTGACAAACAAACATTAACAATAAATAACACTCACAACGATTCGTTAATGGCTAACAGTCTTCAGTCGTTTAGCCCAAATAACTTGCGCTTTGAAGAAACCGAACTTCTGAGGAAACAAGAAGAACAACGAGGTTACGTTAAAACAAAATCAAATCAAAAGCATTAGAGTTTTTGAGGAAGAGAAACGTACAATGGATTGGGCCATTGCTCCATGACCCAGAGGCGAGAGGGAAATTCATATTCGCACTCCCTATTTATCATTTGAACCCCTACCTTTCGCTTTTATTGTATTTCTTTTGGTGAAAAATATACTCACATAAACACGTTTCTATTACGACTACCACAGTTTTAAAAAGTTTTAGCTGTTTTTAAAAGTTAAAAAATAATTAAAGTTTTCTTTCTAATATATTTATCAAATCCACTATTGTCTTTTTCTTCTAAAATAATGTATTTGTGCAAAAATAAATTATTTTAAAATTTTAGATATTTTATTATTGTTGTGAAAACAAAACAGAAACAGTATGTTAAAAAGGAACGTGAAAAAAAGAAATGGATATTCTGTTAAGTTTTTGAAAAAAAAGTAGTAAAAATTGGTATTCAAAGTATAAAATAAAAATAACTTTTTTGTTGTATTATTTTCTAAAATTGATACAATAAAATTAAGTTTCGGTTGAAATGATTTTTCAGAAAAAAATATATGCAATAAAATATATTTATACTTCTATCGCATTTATTTCACTCTATTTTATCTCGTTAAAACTTATTTATTGTAATAATGTTTAAGTTTATTTAATTTTTAAATAAGTGATAAATTAAGGTATTTTAATTAAGTTTTTGTTATTTTTTAGTTAGTATTCAAAAGTTTTATATTTTTTAATTGATTTTTTGTTGTTTAATTTTTCATTATCTTAGTTATGTGAGTGTTTGTTTGTCCTCACACTTTACTTATAATTATAATAAAATGTGAGATGAATAATATAAAAAATGATATTGTGATTAATATAAAAAAATAAATTACTTTTATTTTTTTATTAAAAACTTATCGGACAGCAGAGACTACTTTTATAATCCAACATGTTTCGGTGGAAATAATAAAAACCATTAATCTTTTTACATTAATCATAATAACATTTTCATATAATCACAAAAACTTATTCAATTAATTGTTAGTCAAAGAAAAAATTCACTTAACAAAAAGAATTAAATAGTGCAAACTTACTTAAAAGATACTAAAATATTGAATCACATTAATTTAAAAGAAAATATCATGTACTTTAGAAAAAAAAAATCAACAAAACTATTTTCTATCATTTTCAACTATTGATTAAGTCGTTTTTTTTATAATTCAATTTAATTTGAATTTAGGTATGTCATGATCGAATAAAAAATGTTATCACGGTAGTTTATCATTATTATTTTTCTTTCTATTAATGTGATTAAGTAACAAGAGTATATAAAAATATAAAAGAAAACAAGAAAATGATAAAAATAAAACTAAATTAAGATACAAACTAAGTTGAATAAGAATGAAAAAAAAAACTGTCAAAAAATAAAAATTACAAATGAATATTAATGTATAATGAGAAAGATTGGAAAGAAAAACCAGATTTTAGAAAAGAATTGCATATAAATATAAGGAAAAATAAATTTTGTTTGTTTATTAGCTTAACTTAAATATATAAAATGATACCACATCAAAATAAAACTAAAATCAAATAAAATGGAATATATGATATTTAACAAATAATTTTATTTACAAAGAAGTGAATTTTAAGTTTAATTAACTTTACAAAATTGATAAAGTTTATATTTATTTATAGTACTCTAAAATTATATACATCAATCAACCTCACCATACGTATTTTTGCGTAAATTCATTATGTTTCATTGCAAATCTCCATGCTTATTATGTCTTCAAACAACAAACTCAGACATGTCATTGTTCGTGTCTTTTTGGTTAAGATTATTTTTAAAATCCATTCCTCCATATCCATATTGTTGAACAACTAGCACAGACGAGCGTGAACCAAAATTGTTTGACACTAAAATGTCTCCTATAACTCCAAGTTCTAAGCACTCACACCACTCCAGCAAATTTGAGAAGACCTTAGAGTTCCTACAATTTCCTTGTCCAACTATGTAAAGATCACAACCAAATTTTTCTATGTCATTTAGGATTGCAGGAATATCTTCACCACTATGAACATCAATCTCTGAGTAGGATATTGAACCGTTATTGTGAACCCCGGTAAGTCTGAATGTGCTTATATAATCATCATCTAACTCTTTTTGCTTCTCTTTATCTATTACTGCAGATAATATCCCTTGTGCTTCATCATGAATCGATGCATCTGCTTCTGCCGCTTCACCCAATAGAAGAATTCGAACCACTGAGAGTTGTGTTCCTGAACATCCTGCCATCCTCCATGCAATGGCCAAGGCTTCACGATCATCAGGACCACCAACAAAGATCACACGAACATGAAGGTTCCTTTTAGGAACTAACCCAAAATCACGATCAACAAATATTCCCACAGAGCATGGAGCACCTTGCATTACATTTTGGTTTATATCTTTGTATACAACACTTGTTACTTCTAGAGTACCTTCTAAAGTTAATTGTTTATGAAATGGAAGAAGAATTAAGCTTGTGCGTTTCTCATCTGCTGAGTGGTATATGTCCTCATGAATAGTTGTATATGCTGACACCACATTTAAGGTCTCAACTCTAATAGCGTCATATGCCTCTCCAAGGGCATCAAATGCATTGTGAATGCTTTCTAACTCTTCTTGTGACCTGGTTAGGTTTTGTTCTCCGGGTTGGCTGCTAGGCTTCCCTATATGTGCAGCAACTAGGGCAGCAGCTCGTCCAGTAAGTTCAACAAGGTACAAGGCAAAAACATGGATAGGGGAAACTCTCATGGCATTAAAACACTCAACTATGCTAATCATGCTTGTAGCTTGGCGAGTATTGTGAACACATGATATAATTCGAAGCTCTGCATCAACTCTTAGTTTTTGTATTGTCTTTAGCTTGTTTTGTTCAAATCTTTGTCTTGGTTTGTAGACAACATTGATGATGGGAGACACAATTATGGTCATCAGAAGAACAGCAGAAGTTATAACGGCATAAGTAGGTACTGAAAATATCTGCAATAACTCATCACAAGAACTTACAGATTAGAATGCAATTGTATATCTAAGAAACTAAAGTAATTGATTACAACATTTTAAATAGATCAATACCGTTCTATCCCAAGCAATGTTCAACATTATTAATGCCATGGCACCTTTATTATTCAAAATTAAGCCCAAGGTTAAACCATCTCGAATACGCATACCGAAGAACAAGGTGACAATTAAAGTGCTTAAAATCTTTAGAGCACACAATAAGAGTATAATCACAACTATAAAGGGCCAACTTTGTTGGGAGAAAATTGCGGCCAAAATAAGTCTCATCCCAGTTCCAGTAAAGAAGAGGGGAACTAAAAATCCTCCAACAAAATCATCTGAAATTGACATGACCAATTCAGCAAATCTTCCATGAGGTAAAATTAATCCAAAAACAAAAGCTCCAACAATGGCATGTGCACCAAGAAAATCTGAAATACATGAGCAAGCTAAAACCCCCATGATTATAAAAAGCAATTGATTATCATTCCATTCATCTTTGTCTGCCTTGCGATCAATAAACCATTGAATGATTGGACGTACCACAAATATGCACACAACAATGAATATTATCGTGCATGGCACAGTGTAGATAGCTCCTTTACCATTAGTTGAAAATGGAACAAATAAAGTGAAAAGAATCCAACCATAGGTGTCACCAATCATGGCTGCTGTTAAAGCCGCTTTACCAAGACCAGTATAAAGGAGCTTAAGCTCAGAAAGCGTGTGTGCTACCACAGGAAAACTTGTGACAGTGAGAATTAAAGTCCAAAGTATATAAGTATTATTTGTACTTTCCTCAAGGGGAAACATCATAATATGCCCATAAACTTTTCGAAACAAAGCATATAAGCATGGTGCAACAAGTATGGGAAAGATGATCCCAACAATAGTGATGGTTGCAGGTTTCTTTTTCATGTGTAAAATGGTATTTAAGTTCATCTCCAATCCACTAAGGAATGCATAATAAATGAGGCCAATATGGGAAAGAACCTCGACATTGACAATCCCGTTTACTGGAAAAATGAACTCAAAAATGGGTGTGAATCTTCCAAGTAATGGCGGTGTTAATAGGAAACCAACCTACACAATTATAATTTAGAACGTTCACACATTACATTGTTAGAAAGCACATACAAGAAATTTTGAGATAATTTTAATAAACAAAATAACTTTTTATTTACTTACAGAGATCTGTGAAATGAGACGAGTTTGATGTAGAGGTCTGTAAATTATGAAAAAGAGACAAGATAACACAGCAACAAAAGCAATTTGAATGGCCAGGATAGGGAGATCTATTTTCAAGACTTTATCAGTTTTCCAAAATTGATTAGGATTAACTATAGATACGTTGTAACATGCAGGTAGTGTGTCCGTCATTGTTCCTTCGATTTTGTATTTGATACACTTACTCTCAATATTTCTTCTACTATGATGTTTTCAATCTTTATATCTTTTTTTCTTTTACTAACAGAATTTAAGAATAAAACGCATTACTAGTATGTAACAACAAATACCTCATCGACAACATAAATTTCACCTACACATTTCTATTTATGGTGTCACTTATCTTATGATTATTGTCATTGTTGAACACAACAAATAGTCAAAGTCTTTTATAGTTACATAACTGTATTATAATTTTATACAACTACTTTATTAATATCTTATAAAATATTTAAATTTTAAATATCTTAATTTAATATTTTTTTGTTAAAAATTAGTTATTGTTTAGAAAAAATGTGTTGTAAATACATACTAATTTTCAATTGATAGCTTATTTGGTTATAAAAGAACATACAAAGAATTAGTATCTTGTAAGTTGGAAAACAAATCGAGTAAATCATTTTTAAAACAAGCATGCAACATCTCGTCCATACAAAGATAATAACATGCAATCTTTATGTTGAAAAATAAAACTAAAATTTACAACTTTGACTTTAATGAATTTTTTTCACATGAACCAACAATGCAGTTATTTCAAATAAACTATTACATTAGACTAGATACTTTCCTGCTTAAAAGATTAGGAAGTACATGTTTGAACCCACTGAATTGAAATAGTCAAAATTAATTCTTTTATCCAAACTTCATTATAATTAAATTTCTAGATTTTTACTATGTAATCACTTTCTATATTTTACACTGTCAGTTTACAACAGCTTCTAGGTTTCAGTTGAATTCTCTTTAAAAAAAATAAAAAAATCTTACAATTCAATCAATCAAATTTTTAAGGAAAGAACTATATATTTATCTTGTAATCATAATCAATTGAGTGCAGCTTAAAGTTTCTAAATATTATGTCTTGCCCTCACCACATTTAGATAGATTATAGAATTAATGATAAGCCCTTGTCTTATACACAGGTTCAAATAATACCTATAAAAGTGTAAGTCATCTTCACTCAATTAACTAGTGTTTATATTTATAAAACAATAAAATATTTCAAAATAAATTTAAAACTAAATGTAAATAACCAGCTATTTTTGCAAAACTAAACCTATATAATAAAATGTTTAGAGTTATTACTGTTAAATAATTTGTAAGATACTTATAATTTCATGATTTTATAATTTTATATTTTTATATTTTTATAACTTTATGATTTTGTAATTGTGTAATTTTATATTTTTATTATTTAAAATTTTTAATTTTACAATTCTATAATTTTATAGTTTTATAATTTTAAGGTTTGGGAATTGAATATTCTGGAACATAATTCTAACTTTTTCATGGTAATATGTTCTTTTAATTAAATAAAAATATGCTGCACCATTTCTGAAGTGATGATTGATACTTGCATTCTATATATATATATATATATATATATATATATATATATATATATCAGGGGATGGTTTGGACATTGGCCCCTTGACGGAACTAATTTTTTCATTTTTTATTAAAAATAATAATTTAATATTAATAAAAAAATGATTACATAAAGTATGATTTGAGAGACAATAACATTTAAGTATTACATTGTCTTCTTTCAAACATACTGATATTTTCCTTTTTCTTGTTAATACATTTTCTTTTTCACGCAACTTTTAATATAGAAATAAATTTAGAATCAATTCAAAAGTAACAATAGAAGACTCAATTAACTGATTTCCTTTAGGAGATTTGTATTCCAATTCGAACCAATTTTGAGAGGAACAACTTTAAAATAAAATAAATAATACTGCCGAAAAAGGAAAGACTAGAATGATTAATAGTACAGGCATGAAACTCTACGCAGTAGCAGAGAATAATTAATAGTTGCTCTCAAAGTCCACAAAAAATATGCTAATGTGACAAGTTTCTGATAGAGAATGGCAAAATTTTCATTCTAAATAACAGTATTTCACAGGAGGATGGGTCGATCATAACCTATTTGTTTTCGTATTTCTGAACTCTACATATGTTTGAAGTTTGACCAGACAAATGCCGTCTACAATATCCTACCAAAACTTTAAGCTGTCTCATGAATGGCACCATGGTTCCTACATATTTCACCAGCTGCTCAACTGTTTCTGGATTTTAGAATTGTGAGATGACCTACCACCTTTGTCTTTGTAGGAATTTCTGCCTCCAGCAGTCTTATGTCCCTTACGAACTGCTGCCACAGCACGTCCACAGCACGTCGTCTTTGCTTATTTAAGCTCTTAACGAGTTCAGCTTCATTTTCCGTGGCTTCTTCATTGTTTTCCTCCTGTGAATCAAAATTACCACTATTGAGGCTTTCATGCAATGGTCAAATAACATGCTATATATATAAACTTGAATAATATAAAAAAAGGAAGCAATACAAGGAAATAATGTTCTACACTACGTCACTAGCAAATTTACGTTAACAAAATGAGCCTATGGTTGAGAAAATATGACATCAAGGTTAGAGAAGAAATGCACTATAACTCTACTCTAGTAGAGGATATGCATAACATTTCTTGTTAACAAGCCAGACATATACAAGCTATTTCCCAAAAAAATCATCATGGATCAGCGTTTAAGACTATAAATTCTTTGAATTGAATATTATGAAGAGCAAAAGGAAGCAGTACAAACATAGCGTTGAGATAACCACCCAATAAAATAAAACATTGCTCACGTTGTCATTTGCATCTTCCTTTTCAGATCCACTGCTTTCACGTGCTTCACAAGTCTTCTCTATCCACTGACTTTCATATCCCTCATTCTGATTAAAACAAAATAACAATCCTTCAACCAACATTGCAGAATTAGACTTACACAACTAATGAAATAAGCAGAAAAAAATATGGCAGCGTATATAAGCCCGCTAGTCAATGGACAAACTATAACTAGACCAAATACTGGATATTCGAATTTAGATATCAAAGTTCACTTAGATACTATATTTAATGATATATTCAGAAAAATTAAAATTTTCCAGCTCAACCATCTCTAGTGCAGAATGTTTAGCATTGTTCCTAAGTTTTCAGCATGGATCTGCTAAACAAATACCCATAATCTTCCATCAGCATAAATCATACATGCTCGCTATCTCTATGCTATAGTTTTAATTAAAATGAGTTATCAGCTGCCTATGCTATATTAAAGTTTATGTTTTGAACAAAATGCTCATTATCAAGAGCACATCTCAGTTCTTAGATTTGCTATGTTGTTCCTTGTAGTGCTTTTGTTATGAAGTCACTTCTTTATTGGGGTACAACTTTCTCAACTCCCCGATTCATAGCTCAGTTTCCCATTGTTAATCTCCACTGCAGGTAAGCCTATTCGTTTTATGTTAGCTTGTGCTAACTACTGTTTTACCTCTCTTTACATGTACATCTTTTATATGTGATTTTATTGAAATAAAATAAATAACAGCACATTTTTACATAGTTTGTATCTGTTTTATGGCATTACCTGTTCCAACAAGTCTGAAGAATTACCATCAATAGTGTCTGCTTCATTCAGGTCTTCTACTAAGTAAACCTCTTCACCGTCTGAATTTGTATCACTCTCTGCCTTTCCTTCAATGAACTGCACATGGAGATTTGAATACGTTTGAGGCGGAACCAAATACAAAAATGAAAGCTTACCGATCTACGCACAATAACTAAAAGCAGACAATTTTATGCTTCGCCAGAGGCCAAATGGTGGCCATGCTGGGTGTCAGCAGTAAGCCAAAAGAGGTGGAAAATATAGAAGCAAAGTTATGGTGCCTTTTGAAAAATGATCCCTATATTTTCTTCCCCGTCTCTAAGAACAAGAAAAACACTGTACCCTTTGAATATCTTCTTCATCCTTTCTAGTAAAGCCACTGGCAGCAAGTTCCCTATCTAGGAAACCAGCAGTTCTTTCTATCGCAGAAAAACAGGGTTTTCCAGCTCCATCTCTTCCCTCATCAGAACCGTCCATATCATCGAAGCTTTCTTCAAAAGAAAGATTGAACCTGAAACAGACAAGATGGAATGATATGAAGATGATTATTTTACCAGCCAAATATAGATCCAAAAACCTTTCAACAAGTTCAGAAACCAAAGATCTATCAGCCGTGCAGTAAAAACAGGAGGTGAAAATGAGATAGGCATAAGATACCAAAAACCAAATGGAAAATGAAGAATATTAAAATTATACTAAAAAATACAGGAAAAAAGAATCACATAAATACATCTCCATAAAAGGATAATTTATAGTAAAAAGATACAGATTGCATATAGGTTATATATAAATGCAAGTCAGACAGAAAAGATTCAAGAGCATAAATTCCAAAAATTTCCCAACATGTACGACCTTAAAGGAAACTCCTTATTTAATGAAAGCACAAGAGAGTGGAAGACAGACTTAAAAGGATAGAAACTAGCCTGGTGTTTGGTAGTGAAGAAAGTAAAAGGAAAGTAAAGTCTAAATTGTTATTCCTAGCAGTCAACTCTTCTCATTTTTCTTTCACTTTCTCTCCAAACGAAACAAAGAAAAAAGGATACTTGTGTGTTGTTTTCCTCTTTATTTATTTTCTCCCACTTTCATCCCTTCCAAACATAGTGTAAGAATCATGAGTCCAGGTCCTTTGACCATGTCCGTTATATTTTTCACTAAATGCACTTTCTAACAAGGTATACTAACTTGTAATAACAGACATACCTAATTACTTGCTACTTTACTGAAATTAACTCTGCAGTTCGGGCAAGTTATGTGAGAATATCATTTATATTTTTCCCTAACATCATTTGAATAATAAAGACAACAAAATATTAAAAGTGATATGCAAAAGCATCGCTAAAGTTGACAAATACATGATTTCAAATAACAACCTACCTTTTCCTGAAAAATTTAAAGATGCATTCAACATCACGGTCAAAGTACCTGAAATAAGGATAAATAATATATGGTTAAACTAGAAATAAAATATACTCTGCTTTTCCACTAATATAACGCACTTGGACATATAGCTTCAGCACTTTTTTACTATTTGCAAATTTTCAAAATCTTACTTTTACTATGAATATTGATTTTAAAACTTAAGAAGTATGAAACTAATATACTACTTATTTTCACATACTAATTCGTATGATAACAGAACTTATATAAGGGTGTCCTAAAAAAAATGAGAAAAGTTCTATTAGCATATTATACTTCATAAATTGAAAAGAGATGTCATAATAAATCTAAAAAACGTATTATAAGGCTTAACATGTGGAATTTATACCTCGCAAATTTAAAGACTACATGACTAAATTATAAAAAGATTCTTTTTCAGGGACGACGAAGCAGGTTGAACTATGGAAGAATAATTAGTTTCTTGAACACTATATATTAGCCCTTTAAATTCTTAATAAGTTTGATCAAAATGCGAAATGACCTGCAAATTTTGTAAACTACATAAGAAATAACAAAAGAAAACATGGAAAAATGACAGGGTGGCTAGGAAGTGTGATAACAAGTCAAAAGAAAATCATGACCAAAACTATCACAAAAGGAGACCCTTACATCTGTGCATTACGATGTGACACGGATACCATTTGAGGAAAATCAATCATGGTAATTTTTTCATCATCATCAATCTACAGTGAATGGAATTCAAAGTGTAAATTAGATTTGAAAACCAACAAAAATTGAGAATCCTCTTTGATCATTATGCAAACAAGTCAAAGCATACCATGATATTGAATTCATTGAAATCACAATGGATAAGGCCACGCTCAGCCAACCGAACAACTAAACCAATGATTGTCTCAAAAACTGTCTCTGGATTTTGCAACTGCTTCACCTGAACACTGCATTTGAAAAACCAAATAGACAAATCAAGCAATTGTTTACCAAAATCAGCAAAAGAAAGAAAGACGAGAAACCAATAAAACCAGCTTAAGAAAAAGAAACACAAGAAAAAAAATTTAAAAATAGCACAAGTAATGAAGGATACCTACAGAGGATAACCTTGAACAAGTGACATGACTACACAATGTCTATTGTGCTCTACAGCATTTGGAACAGGAAAGCCATGGGTTTCCAGAGCCTGCTCATGCAGACCATGTGTGTCAGTGACTAGAGAATCAAACAACAATAAAATAATTCAAATATATAGCAACTAGATAGCCGAAAGGGGAGGAAGGTAAAACCTTCATGAAAGCAAATTCTTTAAGGGCAGCAAGGCGAGACAAGTAGAGCCAATTATAACTACTTCGATGTCTCAAGTAGTCACGCTTAGATTTGACAGCTCTAAAAGAGACTCTACCAAGTCTATGCAACTTCATGGCTAGAACAGTTCCATCTTCACGGGCAACCTCAAATATATCTAGCAGGGCACAAATGCCAACGTAATTAGAAAAAAAAAAGTATGAAAAATGATTGAATGAAAAACACAATATTAGAAGAGCATTAACTACAATACCAGATTCCTTTCCAACACCAATTTGGCGACCAACAGCAACAAACACTCCTTTGTTCACCATAGTTTTAATGGCAAGAAAATCATAACCAAGATAGGTAAGGCGGAATCCATCATCTAAAATCAAATTAAGCTCACACAAATTAGAAGGTCATTCAAAAGAAAATATGATCATAAGTGTTCTTTGTTAATACGAATAATAATAAACAGACTAGAAGGTACCAACATTTAGAAGAGTCGTGATGCAGCAATTTGTGCTTGAGCAAATTCTTCAAAACTTTGTACGTGCCTCCATGCCTACAAACATTAACATAAAAACTAGTAACAAAAGTGAAAAGAAAAACAACATAGTAAAGCGAGTGGTAGCGGAAGAATATTGAGAGGTACTTGAGACGCGCAATTCGATCGATGAGTTCCGTGGGTAGGATTTCATGCTGCAGCCGGGGGTAATCTTCAAAACATATGATATTTAAATTGAAATTATAAAAAAAAAATTAAATGGCGTAGGAGATGAAGAGAGAAAAACGCACATTCCGCATGCCCAATTCAACAGCGGTGAGAACCCTAAAATCATCTTTGTAGAGATATCTCAACACATCTACGTCGAGCTTCATTCTGAATTGAGGTTAGTGTGCGCGTCTGGGGAAAAAATAATGCACCTTGAATGGGATGGTGGCTTGGGTATGGCTGGTCGGAGGAAGTTTTGCTTGTGGAGGAGGTGCTTGCGGCGGTTACGTTGTGATATTTGAGTGAGTGAGAGAATTTACCGATCTGGGCTGGGCTTAAGATGTGCGTAGTATCCTACAAAAATTTATTTTATTTTTTTATTTAATTAAGTTTTAACTTCAACTTAAATTAGTATATTTTTAATTTATTTTTTATTAAAAAAATCGTTTCATTAAATATTTAAAGTACTTTTCATTTTGTTTGAGTGGGCTGTTTTAATTTTGTTGATAGCTGACTTTAACTTCTTTTTACTTATGATTCATTGATAAATTTGTTTCTTTTTACTGGTTAACTCACTTTTAAAATAAGAGTTGATGAATGAATTGAAAAAAGTTAAAAAAATAAAAATGAAAAAATATATATAATCATATTTCCTAGTTATTGATAAAATCAAATAACACAATATATTAATAAGAAAAATATTTTAAGAATAATGCCTTTTGAAATCGAAAGAACATCTTCATCTTATAAGTTCTACTAACTCACTTTTTAAGAGATTTTCTACTTTTAGTTCAGTATAGTAAGACACCTTCATCCATATTTTATTTAATTATTAATAAAAACTTTTTTTCAAAATAAAATTATTTTTATTTTTATAATCAGAATATTCTATTTGAAGATTTCTAAGTTATTATCATTTAGTCTTATATTTAGTGGTTTTACAATATTAAAAACTATCTTCAAATATTGATGATAATCTTATATATTAATAATCAATTTATTATAAGATTAGGGTCAACAATAAAAGTGATAATATTTATATGAAAAAATTTGCTCATCACTCAGTTTTATTATTTATCATGTATTTCTGAAAAAAAATATCTGTGATTTTTTTTATACAGACGGACCCTCATAAATTTCTACATGCATTTTGATATTTTATTTTTCATCTTTAAATAAAATATCTAAAAAATACTTTTAAAAAATTTAAAACTGGATTAAAAAAATAAATTTTAAGAATAATTTAAATCAAATTATTCAATAAAACATTAATGTCCATAAATTTGACATTTTTAAGAAACAAATTTAAATAACTTGTACCAAAATATATATTTTTTTTTTACAAAATAATATTAATAGTATATTTATAAATTATATATATATATATATATATATATATATATATATATATTTAAAAAATAAAGTATTATAGTTAATAGGTGTTTTTAAATAATGAAATCGATTATTTTTATGTTAAAAATTAAATAATATAAATAAAATTTTATAAGCACATCTTATTATCATGAACACGTACCATTTCTTTAAAACTTTTATTTTAAAGTTTATATCCCTTGATTTCTAACCTTTATCCGATCAGCTTTAATTATATATTACATTAGTTTCTATTCATTTTTTATTTGATTTTATATTTAAGTCATACATATAGGTATTATACATGTGTCATCCAACCTCTTTTTCTAGTTTCTCGTCGGTCAATAGTCTTAGAACCTACCTTGATCTTCATTATGTGGTCTATAGGTACCATTAAAGTGATTTAAGTTCAGGCAGGGGTTTTGAGGCTATTAGAGTTGTTTAAATTTTCTATCATCTAAGGGAAGCTAATGTTTCATTTAATTTTGTTTTAAGATGCATGAATTTGTGTTTGAGATGTTATGAGAAATCATGTTTGGTTGAATATGCTATGGTTGAGATGATTGTGAGTGATACTTATATATTGATGTATATTGTGTGTTATATATTTTGTGTTATTGTGTGTGTCTGTGTGTGAGAAGTGACATTTGTTTGAACATTTGATGCCATTGTGTTGGAGTATAATTAAGTGCAAAATTGATGTAGGATATAAGTTGGTAAAAAGGAATTGTTTCAGGGACTATTTTTAGTCTAAAATGAAGTTTTTGTGTAGAATTCTAAGAAAAAACTTTGGAATGATAACTAATATTTGAAATCTGTTTTATGTCATTTAAAACTTGTTAAGGATCTTAGTTAACCAAAAATATGATGTTAATTTGGGAAGTGGTAAATATGTAGAACTGTAAGTTGAATTTTATGCTATTTTGGTATATTTTAAGGGTTTTAACAAGTAAGAATCAAAAGGAGAAGGTATGTGATGAAAATGAAGGTTTAAGACTTATTTTTGAGTTAATTAATACTTGTATAGATTCTTAGTTTATAATTTTTTTTTTGTTTATAATGTGTAAAATTGATCATAGATGTTTTTAAGTGGTTAAGTGATCTAGTGCATCTTATTTCTGATCAAATGAGTAAAATAGTTTTCACTTTCATCCATAAACATATTTTTGCATCAATTTTAGTGTTAAGAAAGTGACTTTGACCATTTAAACAAGTTCAAAGTGTATCTAAATTACTACAACAAATTATTATTATTTGGTATGACCAATATAAATATAAATATATTTAATCTTATTAAAAATATTTAATAAAAATATTTGTATAACATGTATAAAAAAATTAAATAAAATTTTAATTTGAAAAGAAAAATAATTAGTTTATTTAAAAAAATATTGGACTGACAAAATAAAATTTCAGAAACTAAATTATGACCAAACAATAACATCTAAAATTATAGTGACACATGATATAAGTGATAAATTTTTATTTTTAAAAAATAAAAAATAAAAATAATAATCAAATAAATATTAAAAAATAAAATAAAAATCATGAAATAACAAGTGACAATTTTTTTAGCAGTGTTATTGCATAATTTTTTCAAAATAAAAATCAAATTGAAACAGGTAAGAATGAAAATTTTCCTACATAGATAGGATAAATAACGTAATATAAAAAAAAATCAAATTAAACAAAAGAAAAATAAAAGGACAAAAGTTGTATTTAAGCTTCTTTCATCTTATCTTTGAGTATCCAATCTCCAAACCGTTTATTCACAACTATATTAGAAAGGGAGAGTTTTCTTCTGTTAATATGGAGATATGCACATATGCAAGACACTGAAAATTCACGCCTGATCTGGATGAAAAGATAAATTTTGCTCACAGATGAATGCTTTTATGTTTCAGACCAATACAGCATGTTATGATTCACATATTGGTGTCCCACAAATCAGGACATGCAAAAGCATGCGAGAATTGAAGCAAGTGCATGCGTTTTTTGTCAAAACAGCACGAACCCATGACACCACAATAGCAACAGAGATTCTCAGGCTCAGTGCCACGTCTGATTTTCGTGATATTGGGTATGCCCTCTCGGTGTTCGACCAAATGCCTGAGAGGAATTGCTTTGCTTGGAACACTGTGATAAGGGCACTTGCTGAAACCCAAGATAGGCTCTTGGACGCCTTCTTTGTTTTCTGCCAAATGGTGACCGAGGCAACGGTGGAGCCTAACCGGTTCACTTTCCCATCTGTTCTGAAAGCGTGCGCAGTCATGGCCAGGTTCGAAGAAGGGAAACAGGTTCATGGGTTAGTTCTTAAGTTTGGATTGGTGAACGATGAATTTGTCGTCACTAATTTGCTAAGGATGTATGTGATGTGTGGGAGTATGGAGGATGCTCGTGTTTTGTTTTATAGGAATGTTGAGGGTGTTGATGATGTGAGGAGGTTGGTGAGAGAGGAGAGGAGGGGAGAGTTTAATGTGGTTCTATGCAATGTGATGGTTGATGGGTATGTAAGAGTTGGGAATCTTAAGGCTGCTAGGGACTTGTTTGACAGGATGGCTCAAAGGAGTGTGGTTTCTTGGAATGTGATGATTTCTGGGTATGCTCAAAATGGGTTTTATAGAGAGGCCATAGAAGTGTTTCGTAGGATGACGCAGATGGGAGACATGTCGCCGAACCGGGTCACTTTGGTCAGTGTGCTGCCTGCGATTTCGCGTCTTGGAGCGCTTGAGTTGGGGAAATGGGTGCATTCGTATGCAGAGCAGAATAAGATTCGGATTGATGATGTGCTTGGTTCGGCTCTGGTTGATATGTACGCCAAGTGTGGGAGCATTGAGAAGGCTATTCTGGTATTTGAGAAGCTACCTCAAAACAATGTTATAACATGGAATGTTGTTATTAGTGGTCTTGCCATGCATGGTAAAGCCAATGATGTGTTTAATTATTTGTCGAGGATGGAAAAATGTGGAATATCCCCGAGTGATGTTACGTACATAGCCATCTTGAGTGCTTGAAGCCATGCAGGCTTAGTGGACAAAGGAAGATCATTTTTTAATGACATGGTTAATAGGGTTGGATTAGAGCCTAAAATTGAACACTATGGATGCATGGTTGATCTTCTGGGTCGTGCTGGTTATCTTGAAGAAGCAGAACAGCTTATATTGAACATGCCAATGAAGCCAGATGATGTCATATGGAAGGCTTTACTTGGTGCTTGTAAGATGCATAAAAATATCGAAATAGGTACGCGTGTTGCGGAGGTTTTAATGGAATTGGCTCCTCATGACAGTGGGGCATATGTGGCTCTCTCCAACATGTATGCCTCATCAGGGAATTGGGATGGAGTTGCAGAGGTGAGGTTAATGATGAAAGACATGGACATAAGAAAAGACCCTGGATGTAGCTGGATTGAAATTGATGGTGTTACTCATGAGTTCCTTGTTGAGGATGATTCCCATCCTAGAGCCAAAGACATACACTCAATGTTGAAGGAAATTTCAAACAAGTTGAGCTTGGAAGGTCATATGCCAGATACCACACAAGTGTTGCTCAAGATGGATGAGAAAAACAAAGAAATCGTGCTGCACTACCATAGTGAGAAGATTGCTGTTGCTTTTGGCTTAATTAGTACACCCCCGAAGACATCACTTTGTATTGTGAAAAATTTGAGAATTTGTGAAGATTGTCATTCCTCAATGAAATTAATCGCAAAAATGTATGAGCGAAAGATAGTTATTCGAGACAGGAAGCGCTTTCACCATTTTGAACATGGTTCGTGTTCTTGTATGGACTACTGGTAGACTGCTAATCCTTGCTGTAAGTGCAAATGTCTATTGTATATCCTAACTTAAGCTAACTTCCTTTACGTCTTTGTGAATATAGCTTTTAAATTTAATGAATTTACATAAAAAGTGCTTCAAAACTGAACGCATCTCTCTTTGTTTCAGTCCTAATACACTCGCAAGTGATTGCATTAAATATAAAATAAGACTGAAAAGTTATTTCATTTAATTTACTTTTTCTTTGAATATATTGAATTTTCTATTGTGTATGATAACTTCAGAGCATTTGTTTCCTTCATCACTGAGAGCAAGTAATCATAATAGTGAGTACCACAAGAATCAAGAGTTTACGTTTTCTAAAGCATCTTCTTGCACTACTATTATAGTTTTTCTCTTTCTTATTTCTGTCGATTGATAGATGCATATTGGGTCACACTTGGTTATAATTCTTAATTCTCGTAAAATATTATAATAATATGGCATTATTAAACTATAGGTATAATCCATTAAATGTCATGAATTTACAACATGTAATTCCTGACACATGATTTGGAGATATTATTCCATGACAATTATTGACTATTTATTATTTTGAATGCTTCATAATTTATCACAACATTCTAAAATTTGTAATTTCAATCAATATGTATCATTAATGACCGAACTTATAGTTTTTACCACTTTGAAAGAATTTCCATAGAGGTGAGAAATTACTAAAAATTAATTATTTTGAAAGAATTTTCATAAACGTTAGAAGATACTAAAAGTTTAATTATTGTGTCTTGGTCCAAATACTTCTATTTTTGTCAAACATAATATCTTCATTTTATCTTTTGATGTGGTGATCTAAAACTAATTGCATTATTTATATAAATTACCTCCACCAAGGAATCACCATGCAATTGTAATGTTTTCGTCAAGGATAATAAAACAATTTTGATTTATAAATTTAACAAGTCTCATAGGAAGGTAAATTACCATAAAAGGCACAGAAAGATATAGGTGTGTCTACTATACAGTAAAGTTATCGACATTTACTGTACAACTCCTGCAATCCAACACCTTTAGTGCTTTTTCTTTACTTTATTTCTTGAATAGATACCATACAAAATCATAATTGAGAATCTTTAACAGCAGAGATTCAATGTCGACACAAGACGAGAAGGTTACCACAAAATTTCTTTAGCATGATTGACTTTCGTAATCGAGACATATATCTCGGTGGGTCCATATATAATATTTCTAAAAATGATATATATTTTTTTTCTCATAATTAAATCATGTATAATTCCTGAAACGATATCAAACCGGTCGGTCCAACTGAATAGTCAATTATTTTACGGATAAAATTCAAATCTGGGTTATTATTTTATGATATTTATTAGACAATTAATTGTTATGCATGCGCGATTGGACTAATGACCTACTCATCCGTCACCTAGTCCCTTAGTTGGTTGATCCATGAATTAGGTTTTGAAATCCAAATACGAAGGCAATGATATAAAATACCCTATTCTATCATATATATATATATATATATCAATTCACCATTCAAAATTTCAAATTAACATTATGCCTCGTAAACCCTTCTTTTTTGTTTTTTTAGTACATGGTTGCAAACTATGGTATAGACTATGAAACGATGACTAGGAGGAGTATAACACAAAATCTAAGATATTATACAACAGTGAAGTGAGGTTTCACTTCAGTTGAGATCAACCTTTGGTTCTGATAATGGTGATAGATCCTCTACCCTGAGTTTGAATCCTTGTAAGGGCTGCCACTGCTTTACCTGAAATACCAAAGGCACGATTTGAAATGCATGAATGAGTGAGAGAGTCTCCCACAGGGTGTGGAATTGGCTTTGATGGACTCATCAGCATCTGGTGATTTATATCTTTCAGGGTCGTTTCCCCTTCAACTCCTCCTGGTTTCACCAACTCAAATGGATAAGCTATTTTCTTCCTGTGACCCCCTGAACAAGAACGAGGGACAAAAAGACACCTTAGTCATCTTTTTTCTGTTCAAACAAGAGAAGAGTGAAAGATTATGTATGTTGTTCTTATCTAATCTCAACTTATTATGTATGATAAATTTATTAATTTTCCAATTACTATCTTATTTTCTGTAATTTGTGATGAATTAAGAGTGTAAAATTATCTGCATCGTGTTTTTAGAAATTAAACTCAAAAGAGCATGTGGTACTTATGACAGAAGCATCACTTTCATCTGACTCTCTAGATGCATAGCTCCCCTGAGCAGAATCATGCTTCATTGCAGCTCCATGTTTATCATTTTGCAATGATGGTAGCTTCATAGTGCTGACGTTGTTATGGTCTGTAAAGAAATAATTTGCATGTCAGTGGTGGGTATGTTTCAATTGCTATCACAGCTGCCAAAACCAGAAGCAAAGTTATAGGAAAAAAAATGAAACGTTATGCTGGTAATTTATTGAAAATCTAAACTCCTTTTTTATGCACATACAATCTCTAGCCAAGTGGTAGTGTTGTGAAAGAAAAAAAGAACAGAGTAGAGAATAATAACCATGAAAATTATCACTGGACTCATTTGCAAAATCTATCAAGTTTGAAAATGAAAAGAAGGCATACCGTGGAGGATTTGAGCTGTTGAAGAGAATGCTGGAAACAAGTCTTTCTGATCAACCAAATATTGGGTTTTCTGTGATTAATAAGAGAACATCTTTCAAACACTTTGACTACAAAAGCCAGGGAGTAACAGTTGAGAAAAAGTAGAGAACATGAAACCATACATACATAGTTAACCTTTTGATCTTGAGAGTAGGATGGTAAGTTGTGCTGCTTGCACCAAATACCCCAACCTGCAATAACATCTTCAAGGTACCCAGTTGAAGTTTCAGCTGCAAACCAAGACTCTGCTGCAGCAGCAACAACAACATAGGGTCATAATAAGCAAATAAGATCAGAAACAATTAGAACTAGCAGTGTCAGCCAGCAACAGCATTCTTTGTAGTCCAAAAAAGGAAACAGAAAAGGATGGCATAAATACCAAGACTCAGATCTGAGTGAGTGACTCCAATGTCCAATTCCATGGAGGCAAGGCAGTGAGAAGACAAAGTATTGAGGGTGGTAGTACTCAGCATCAAGTTCCTCTTGTATACAACATTCATACAAGTGAACAAAAGGACTACTGTGTTTCACTTTAAATTATTGTCATGGGGCCCTTGTAAACTCTGAAAATACCCACCTACCTAACCATACATTAGTCAATGCAAATCAAAATAATAAATGGGCCACATTAATTAGAGTGTTGATTATGCAATGTGACTGCAAGTTCATCAAATTTTTGGTCTCATTCTATTCAGGAAGCTCCTTTAATCACCAAAACAAAACAAACAAAAGAAAACACTAAAACATGCTTTTGGTCACCTCCAACATCTGCACCTTTCCTATGGTGGATGCTAGAACAAGACCAACAATAACGTGACATCATAAAGGATTAAAAGGTGATGCATCTAGAAAAAAGATTAAAAGGTCACTTGATCTCAAGGCTTCTTTGAGATCATTCATCTTTAATTCTTTGTCCATATGTTCCAATGTTGACTGCAGAAAGGTTAGAAGCGCCTAAAGAGAGACATGTTAGTTCTTTTAATTTCAACTCTTTGAAAATGTTTTTCAATATTTAGGTATTAGAGGTGTTATTTTACAAGAGGAAGCAAGTTAAGCAACCCACACAAAATTAAACTTGAATATATTATGGCTGTACAAAGTTGAACTAAGCACCGTACCAAAAAAAAAAGAAAGAAAATAGTTGAACAGGAGTTGGAAAATGGAAACAAAGTGAACAATAATAGGCTATTCGCAAAGGAGATTCAAAGCATCACTATCTGCTTTTCTAATTTGCCATATATCTTTTTCTTTGGCATAGTTTTTCAAAGCATGCATGACAATCTTCTTTTCCTTATTCGTTTACTTCTTTTTCTTTAGTGTAGTTTTCTTTTCATCCCTGTTCTCTGTAGGACAAGGAACACAAATGAAGCCACGCCTAATGCTTTGGCTTTGCAGCTTCTCCTAGTTCAGCCTTTTTTTTTTCTTTTTCTTTTATTTATTCCTTTTTATTAGCTATATTCTTAAATACTTTCTATTTCTTTTCCTTAACTACTGGTGTTCATTTCTTTATTTATTTTTATTGCATTTATTTTTCTTAAATATTTCATTCATCTCGTTATTTTTCTTGAATAGTTTAAGTTGGTAAGGTAGGTGGTTATATTAGTAACCACTGCAAGAGTAGAGAGAGTGGTTGGTTTTTGCAGTGATTTTCATGTGAAGATGTGAGGAAGAGAAAGGGCGAAAATAACAGGAAAGAAAAAGTAGATAAGGAAATAAATATCAATTTGACATTTTGACTTAAAAGACAATGCATAAAGGAAATAAAGAATCTTCCATTTATTATTTTCTTATCCTGAAATGTCTTAGGGAAATGAGCACTGCCATTTATATAGATTATTGTGTTAAAATAATTTGTGCAAAAAGGAAAAAAAAAAAACTATATAAGAAGAGAGAGAAAATTATGATTTTAAGACTTTTATTACTACAAGAAGATTTCATATTTTATATTGTTAAGGATGAAATTGTCTATCAATAGTTAAATAAGATGGGAAACATGCATTTATAATAGATAATAATGGAATGAAAACAAGTTTTATTATCTTAACATCTTCCTAATAAAATGTCATCCTCGTATCTTATTTTAATATGTAATGAATATAAATATTTTGTCTTCTTTCCATCAAATATTTAATTTTGTATTTGTACTTGTTTTTATTATTAATTAATTATTTTTTATAAAAAATGTCAAATATTTAAATAAAAATTATAATTATATAAATTTTAAATTAAATTACGAATAAAAATGAAACAATTGTTGTAGTATAAGACAATTACAAATAAATAAAATGTTACGAAAATTAAAATGTCTATTACTTTTTCAAATGTTAATGAAGCAAAATTGATAGAATTAAAAAATATTTTTAGAAACTAAAAGAAAATATATTCAAGTTTAAAAACATTTCAAATGTTTTTTTACTTTTTTTCTTTAAATTTTAATCAAATCTCTTTTTTACATATTAAAAAATATTATACCACTTCAACAAAGTTTCACAATAAAATTATGGGTTAAATATATTTTTAGTTTCTATACTTTTGGGCAATTTTGGTATTTTCAAAGTAAGGTACAATTTAGTCCTTCAACTTTAGAAAACTCTGGTTTTAGTATTTTTACCAAATTTTTTTAACTTTTGAAACAACAAATAAAGTTAAAAAAAAAATTGTTAAAAAAGACTAAAACCAGAGTTTTCTAAAATTGAAGGACTAAATTGTACCTTAGTTTGAAAATGGACTAAAACCAAAATCGCCCAAAAGTATAGGGACTAAAAACATATTTAACCCTAAAATTATTAAACTAATAATAATTTAAATTTAGATATAATTTTTTTATTTTTTGAACTTCAATTTATGATAATGAAAATGAAAATAAAGTATTATATTATAATAAATGAAATGTTTTTATAAATTGTGGTAACATTTATAAGAATGAATTAGAAAATAAAAATAAGTACGTATATAAAAAATAATAAAAAGATTATTCTACATCATAAAGAATAAGTTTTAGTAATTTCTTCTTCTACTATAGTTTTATCTTGCACCTTCATATGTATAATTTGGAATATAAATTTTTAACTTCAGAACACACAATTTGGAATATGAATTTTTTATTTTGTACTTTGAAATATAAAATATAAAATATGTATAATTTTTTGTATCTAAAAATGCACACTGGAATATAAAAAAAATATTTTAAATTATATAATTCAAATATGTTTATATTTTTAATTATACACTGCAGAATAAAATTTTTATTTTATATATCAGAATATACCATCCAAAATACAAAATATTAATTATATTTTAAATTGTAATTTTTTGATAATTTTTTTTTATGAAAGTACATGTTGAAATTATGAAAGTACATAAAGAAATTACCCAAATTTTTATAGGAACCAACACAATAAAAAAAGTGCTCATCAGCTTCATGGGTTCTATATGATGGGTACAAAGCATGCTAAACCCAGTCTTTCATGTTATATTGTGTACCAGGATGTAGAATAATAGTTTGTGTTAGAATTAATAATAATAATTCAGGAATAACTATTTTTTGATAAGCATATAGAATGCTTATGCATTTGATGAAAAAAAAAATTAAATATAAAAGATGCACATACCTTATTATTTTTCCTTTTAACCTAACTTAAAATCATACAATAAAAATAGCAAATTTAACTGTGTACAAATAAAGAAATTGACAAATATGCAATTCCACCTGATGACAAAAGAAGGGTAGAGTATGCAATTCAAGCCTACACCAGAAAAATTCAGGCTGACATTTGCGAAAATTGTGTAGTTGTTAAAGTGTGAAGATCATGCATTGAAAAATAAAAGACAATATAATTATGACAACTTTGAAAAATGTTGTCTTGTTATTTTTTTTAGAAAGCGTATAATGCAACGACTACTATTTTAAAACTTTAAGTTGCACTTAATTGACTATAATTACAAGTTCAAAAAAGCTCACAGGTTAAAAGCCCAAATAAGAAAAAGTTTACTCAAAATAATTCAAAAGCTTAATAGGTGAGATAAATTCATAGGTCAATATATATGTGAATTAGTTTAATAATAAGATAAACAAGATTGAATCATACTTGATTTAACTGTATCTTCAGTATCAGTTAATTAGACTAGATTCTTTAAGTTGGATTAACTCAGATTAATTCTTGGTCCGTGTTAATTTGAATTGATCTTTAACTCGGACACCTCGATTTGACTTTCAATCTGTGTCAACTTGGTTAGAACTTTGATTCAGGATGATTCCTCTCAACATTTGGCCCCAGGTCAACATGTCTCAACGTTTGACCTTGAATGACTCACCTTGATCTTCAATTGGGGTTGACTTGCCTTAACCTTCGACATAGGTCGACTTGACTCAACTATGAACTCAAGTTTATTTGACTAAAATGTAGGCACGAGCTAATTGACTCAACTATGGGTTTGGCTAACTTGATTCGACCTTCAACCCAGATTGACTTGAATTGACATTTACGCTATGTTGACTTGATTCAATCATTGGTCGGGACTATAAATGACAAAAATACTCATGTCCACAGGTATCTATAGATAAAATCCGCGACGGATAGTTGGTATCCACATGTATTTATCATCCATTGGTAATGAGTATTTTAATATTTGTTTATAAATGAGTTGGATGTGAATATCATACTACGAGAGCTTTTCGCTACACCACCACACACTTTTCTCCCTACACCTCCCCAATTTTCTTGAGTCAGAATGAACAAGACTCAAGATTAAAAGGGCTAAATCCTTGAAGAGCTTAATGAAAAAAAATCTATTCCTAATTTGAATTCTAACGTTGCACATGAAATTCTCTATGTGGAAGATGTTTGGTAAAATCAAGGACTACCATAACTAGAGCCCAACGGATATTCCAATGATTGTAGGCCTTAACGAAAATTGGGATCCGTTGCCCATATCCGAATCTTCCATTTCCATTCATGTCTTCAATGATTTTTTCTCATTTTTTAACCTTTTATTGAGGGGTAATTATGGAATGGGATGGTGCAAAAAGAAGCATGTGGTGGTGTAGGAAGAAACCCTCTCATACTACCCATACCAGCAAGTATCCATTACTTGCAAAAAAAAATTAAAATTAAAATTATATTTTATTAGGTTAAATTTAATTAAAATTAATTTAACTTTATTAGGTTAACTTTAATTATAATTTAACTCATATTATATTATATTTTATATATTTTTAATTTATATTTTAAAAATTTATAAAATATTATTTTTTAAATATATGCGAATATTCAAGGACTCACAACTTTTAAAATATCTCCAAATATTTTTAAATGGGTATACGATAAAAAAAAATGGGACATGTAACTAACATGTAGATTTTTTTTTGTAATGGTTGGATAGTGGATAAAAATTATTCGTGCTTAACTTGACCCCCTGATTAGTTTCGCTTTTCACTTGCTTCAAACTATCTCAAACTTTGTCATTAACCAATCTATCTACACCTTTGACCAAAAACATTACATTTTGATCTTATGTCCAGGATGACTCGTTTATATCAAATTAACACCTTCAATAAAATTATATTTTTTTCGTAAAAATATGATTGATTTAATTGTAAGATTTATTTTAAGAGAATTCAATTGAAGCTTAGAAATTGTTGTAAATTGACAATGTAAAATATTGAAAGTGATTAGATTCGTAAAAATCTATAAGTTTAATTGTAATTAAGTTTGGATAAAAAAATTATTTTTACTCAATTCATTGAAATGTGACCCATTTTAATCCAATGGGTTGGAATATGCTTTTTTTTTTTCTCAAAGTACGAAAATATTGTAAGTCTAATGTAATACTTGACTTGAAATAGTAACATTTCTGCTTCCATGTGATTTTTTTTTTTACAAAAGTCAAGTTTGTATATTTTAGTTTATTTTTCAACATAAAAATTGCATATGTTATTGCCTTTGTATGAATCAGAGGTTGCATGCCTGTTTTAAAAATGATTTACTTGAACTTTTCCAGCGTATAAGAAACTAATTATTGCATGCTCTTTTATAGGAGGGAAGATATATAACCAAACTAGCTATCAATAGGAAAATAAAATGAAGAATCTACAACCCATTTTCTCTAAACAATGATAACAAAACATTAAACAAAGATATTTAAAATTTAAATATTTTATAAAATATTAATAAAGTGGTTGTATAAAATAATAACTATAGAAGATTTTGACTATTTGTTGTGTTCAACAGAAAATGACACAGGTCATAAGACAATTGATACTATAGATAGATATATATAGGTGGAATTTATGTTGTCGATGAGGTATGATGTTGTTACATACCATAAAAGAAAAATATATAAAGGTTGAAAGCATTATAGTTGAAAAAACATTGAGAGTATTGTATTACATACAAAAATCAAAGAAACATTGAGAGTATTGTATCACATACAAAATCAAAGAAACAATGACGGACACAATACCCGCATGTTACAACGTGTCTATAGTTAATTCTAATCAATTTTGGAAAACTGACAAAGTCTTGAAAACAGAGCTCCCTATTTTGGCCATTCAAATTGCTTTTGTTGTTGGGTTATCTCGTATCTTTTCCATAATCTACAAACCTTTGCATCAAACTCGTCTCATTTCACAAATCGCTGTAAGTAAATAAAAAGTCATTTTGTTTATAAAAATTATCTCAAAATATCTTATATGTGGCTTTCTAACAATGTAATGTATGGGCATTCTAAATTATAATTATGTAGGTTGGTTTCTTACTAACACCGCCATTACTTGGAAGATTCACGCCCATTTTTGAGTTCATTTTTCCGGTAAACGGGATTGTCAATGTCGAGATCCTTTCACACATTGGTCTTATTTATTATGCATTCCTTAGTGGATTAGAGATGAACTTAACTACCATTCTACACGTGAAAAGGAAAGCTGCAAGCATTGCAATTGCTGGGATCATCTTTCCCATTCTCATTGCACCATGGTTATACGGTTTGTTTCGAAAAGTTTATGGACATATTATGATGTTTCCCCTTGAGGAAAGTACAAGTAATGCTTATATACTTTGGACTTTAATTCTCACCGTGACAAGTTTTCCTGTGGTAGCACATACACTTTCTGAGCTTAAGCTCCTCTATACTGGTCTTGGAAAAGCGGCCTTAACAGCATCCATGATTGGCGACACCTATAGTTGGATTCTTTTCACTTTATTTGTTCCATTTTCAATTAATGGTAAAGGAGCTATCTACACTGTGCTATGCACGATAATCTTCGTTGTTGTGTGCATCTTTGTGGTACGTCCAATCATTCAATGGTTTATTGATCGTAAGGCAGACAAAGATGAATGGAATGATAACCAATTGCTCTTTATATTCATGGGCGTTTTAGCTTGTTCATGCATTTCAGATTTTCTTGGTGCACATGCCATTGTTGGGGCTTTTGTTTTTGGACTAATTTTACCTCATGGGAAATTTGCTGAAATGGTCAACTCAATTTCAGATGATATTGTTGCCGGCTTTTTAGTACCCTTATTCTTTACTGGGACTGGGATGAAACTTATGCTGATTGCAATTTTCTTCTCTGAAAATTGGCCCTTTATAATTATGATTATATTCTTGTTATGTGCTCTAAAGATTTTAAGCACTTTATTTGTTACTTTATTCTTCGGTATGCGTGTTCGAGATGGTTTGACATTGGGCTTGATTTTGAACAATAAAGGCACCATGGCATTAATAATGTTGAACATTGCTTGGGATAGAACGGTATTGATCTATTTAAAAACATTGTATTCAATTACTTTAGTTTCTTAGATATGAAATTCCAGTATAATCCATAAGTTCTTCTGATGTGTTATTACAGATATTTTCTGTACCTACTTATGCCGTTATAACTTCTGCTGTTCTTCTAATGACCATACTTGTGGCTCCCGTCATTAATGCCATTTTCAAACCAAGACAGAGATTTGAACAAAACAAGCTAAAGACCATACAAAAACTAAGGGTTGATTCAGAGCTCCGACTTATAACATGTATTCATAATACTCGCCAAGCTGCAAACATGATTAGCATAATTGAAAGTTTTAATGCCATGAGAGTTTCCCCTGTGCATGTTTTTGCCTTGTACCTTGTTGAACTTACTGGACGTGCTGCTGCCCTAGTTGCTGCACATATAGGGAAGCCTAACAACCAACCAGGACAACAAAACTTAACTAGGTCTCAAGAAGAGTTAGAAAGCATTCACAATGCATTTGATGCTCTTGGAGAGGCATATGATGCTATTAGAGTTGAGACCTTAAATGTGGTGTCAGCATATGCAACTATTCATGAGGACATATACCACTCAGCAGATGAGAAACGCACAAGCTTAATTCTTCTTCCATTTCACAAACAATTAACTTTAGAAGGTACTTTAGAAGTAACTAATGTTGTATACAAAGATATAAACCAAAATGTAATGCAAGGTGCTCCCTGCTCTGTGGGAATATTTGTTGATCGTGATTTTGGGTTAGTTCCCAAAATGAACCTTCATGTTCGTGTGATCTTTGTTGGTGGTCCTGATGATCGTGAAGCCTTGGCCATTGCATGGAGGATGGCAGGACGTTCAGGAACAAAACTCTCAGTGGTTCGAATACTTCTGTTAGGTGAAGCAGCAGAAGTAGATACATTAGTTCATGATGAAGCACAAGAGATATTATCTGCAGTTATAGATACAGATAAGCAAAAAGAGTTAGATGAAGAATATATAAACACATTCAGACTTACAGCGGTTAACAATAACGATTCAATATCCTACTCAGAGATTGATGTTCATAGTGGTGAAGTTATTCCTGCAATCCTCAATGAGATAGAAAAATTTGGTTGTGATCTTTACATAGTTGGACAAGGGAATTGTAGGAACTCCAAGGTATTCACAAATTTGCTAGAGTGGTGTGAGTGCTTGGAACTTGGAGTTATAGGGGACATTTTGGTGTCAAATAATTTTGGTTCATGCTCGTCTGTGCTAGTTGTTCAACAATATGGATATGGAGGAATGAATTTTGGAAATAATCTAAACCACAAGACCACTAGCAAAGGCATGTTTGAGTCTGTTGTTTGAAGACATAATAAACATGGAGGTTTGCAATGAAGCACAACAGATTTACATGAAAATTTTTGGTCATGTTGATTGATGTATACCATTTTAGAGTTTATAAATGAGTGTAAACTTTACCAATAACTTAAAATTCACTTTTTAGCAAATGTTATTATTTTTTCAATATCATATTATTTCTTCTGTATCGGATTTTAGTTTTGTTGTGTTGTGGTATCATTTTATATTCCTCAATTAAACTAATAATTAAACAAAATCCATTTCTCTTTTTATTTGGAATTATTTTTTAACATCTATATTTTCTTTCCAATTTTTCTCATTATACATTAACTTTTATTTGCAGTTTTTTTTCACAAAAATGCTTTTCTTTTTATTCGATAAGTATGAGTACAAATGTGTATTTGTTCATCCTTTAGTTAGTTTGTAACTTAATTTAGTTTTATCATTTTCTTGTTCTCTCTTATATTTTTATATAGTCTTGTTACATAATCACATGAATATGAGGTTTGCATATTTGAACTACCATACAAATAAAAATAATAACGATAAATTATTGTGATAATATCTTTTTTTTTCTTCTATTCGATCATGGCATAATTAAATTGAATTATAAAAAAATGACTTAATCAATAGTTGAAAATGATAGAAAATAATTTTGTTGATTTTTTTTTTCTAAAGTGCTTAACTTGATATTTTCTTTTAAATTAATGTGATTAATTTTTTTTTTATATTTTTTGAGTAAGTTTCTAGTATTTAATTATTTTTGTTATTTGAATTTTTTAGTTAATTGGTGATGATTGGTGATGAGATGATTAATTAAGTGAGATTTTGTGATTAATGTACAACATTTATTATAATTAATATAAAATAATAAATGATTTTTATTATTTTCATTAAAAATGTGTTGGATTATAAAAATAGTATTGTGACGAAACCTTGCTATATAATACGTTTTCAATAGGAATAATAAGTCGTGTTTTTTATATTAACTATAATATATTTTTATATTATTTACATAATCTCACATTTGTGACAGTAGTAAGTAAGTAAGATATCGAAACAAACTAACACTTAAACACTAAGTTAATGAAACAAAATTAACCAACAAAAAAAGTAATTAAAAAATATAAAACATTTAAATACTCACTAAGAAAATAACAAAAAATTAATTAAAAATACCTTAGTTTATCACTTACTTAATAATTAATTACTTAAACATTATTACAATAAATAAGTTTTAACAAATGACATGATAAAGATAAAGTAGAGAGAAATGAATGCGATATAGAAGTATAAATATGTTTTATTGTATTTACTTTTTCTGAAAAATCATTTCAATCAAAACTTAATTTTATTGTATCAATTTTAAAAAATAACACAACAAAAAAGTTATTTTTATTATATACTTTGAATCCCAATTTCTACTACTTTTTTCTAAAAACTTAACACAATGTCCATTTTTGTTTCACGTTCCTTTTGAACATACTATTTCTGTTTCGTTTTCAGAACAGTAATAAAATATCCTAATTTTAAAATAATTTATTCATAAATACATTATTCTAGAAGAAAAAGACAATAATAGATTTGATAAATATATTATAAATAAAAAGTTAATTATTTTTGAACTTTTAAAAACAGCTAAAAAGTTTTAAAACTGTGTTCGTAGTAATAGAAACTTGTTTATTTTCACCAAAAAGCGAAAGGAGGGGTTCAAATAATAAATAGGGAGTGCGAATATGAATTTCCCTCTCGCTTCTGGGTCATGAGGCAATGGCACAACCCATTGTGCGTTTCTCTTTCTCAAAAACTCTAATGCTTTTGATTTGATTTTGTTTTAACGTAACCTCGTTGTTCTTCTTGTTTCCTCAGAAGTTCGGTTTCTTAAAAGCGCAAGTTGTTTGGGCTAAACGATTGAAGACTGTTAGCCATTAACGAATCGTCGAGTGTTATAGAAAACTTGTTACTCGGCCTTAAAATATAAATTCAGATGCAAAGTGATAATTCTATTCTATTGATTTCCAAAAGGTACAAAGCATTGGAATGGGAAAATATTGGTACAATGACATTGGTACATGGAAATACCAATTAAGATCAAGACACAACAACAAAAGTACATGATTGATCTTTATTTTATGAGAAAGAAAACATCATCAAAACATCTCCAGAAGCCTAATCAAGGAGCTAGGTTGTGGGGGCATGGTATGGTACAAAACTCTAAGTTTCCTACGGATAGTGTACAACATGCATGACATTCAAAGATGAATACGTTTTACATGCTCTTTCCCACAAAGCTTCTACTTGATGGGTTTGAGAGCTTGGTGACCATAGTGGTGCAAGCTGTAAATTTCATTGCCAACGCTGCAGCTCCAGCACTTGCTGCTCATCATGTGGAGGCACGATTCTCTTGGAACACTCCTGCTTGATCTGCATTTCAAATTTTATATCTATCTCTTCAAATTTTCCATTATTATTAAGCTCTTAATCATTTCTTTTAATCTTTATGCATATAGTGTAAATGATTTTAACCTATCACTCTTTATTAAACATGATTTTTTTGTTCCAATTCTCTCTCTATGTATATCAACTTTTCCTTCCCACACTTTCCACCTATAATTACTTTTCATTTTATCATCCTAGAAAATTTCATGGTTGCACTTTACCTTTGTGGGAAGAATGGCTTATCAAAATAAGGCATCAATTGAGCTCTTGGAACCATTTCCTTCCTTAGCAAACGAACCTCTTCCTCTTCAATCAACTGCTCCATATTAACTGAATTAATTTCATATATTAACTTTTCTCAAATGTTACTCTCGTTCTCATAAATAAACTCAAGTAGCTTATTTATGTGCCTACCTTTTGCAGCCTCTCCTCTTGTTTCTTTTGCAGCTCCATGATATAGAATTTTGTTGTCACCTGTGCATGATTGCAAATTCATTAATAATCACATAAAGCTAATTCCTAACTTCAGCACTGATTGTTCACATTATCTTACAGCATAATTGAACATTGCACGCTTGACAGCTCTTTCTTGAGTGTGGAGTTTGAATTCCTGTGGCTTAGTATTTTCTTTGGGTGGAGACCTTGGTGGAGCCTAGACAGACAAAAATTGCTCACCAAATTTGAAAGAAGAAATTTACATATATATTAACTCGTATATATATCACATACCAATGTACTTTCTTTGGGTGGAGACCTTATTGAAGCCTAGACATCACAGAGAAAAATGGCTCACCAGATTAGAACTAAGAACTTGACATATATACTGCAGAAATTTACGTGCTACCACGTGTATATATATATATATATATATATATATATATATATATATATATATATATATATATATATATATATATATATATCATACCATGTTACTTTCTTTGGGTGGTGACCTTCTTGAAGCCTACACAGAGAAAAAAATAGCTCACCAAATTTGATATTAGAAATTTGTAGATATATACTGCATAAACTTACGTACTAAATCGTATATATACCATGTTAGTTAGTTTAGTCTTGTCATAGAACTTGTCTTTGAGCACATTGAAACATCCAATTATGTCTATTTAGGTGGCTATCATGATTCATGTATAATAGGGTAGAGGGGTTTTTAAACAACCAATCATTCATAGAATAACGAAGAAGAAAGTAAAAAGCATAATAATTATAACATTAGTAGACAAAACTCGCGTGATCATTCTGGGGCCACTGTGGGGGTGACGCCTTGTTCCGAGTTGTGGAATTGCATGGTTCATGAATTAATCATCTCAGTGAGAAAAGGAAAAAAAGTGGTCCAATATGTCTAAACACATACATAGTCCATGTGTGCAAATGCTTATGAACTACCTTTAAATTGAGAAATACCATTAAACTTCATTTTCATGACCATGCGAAAAAGGGATAGTTTCTTTATATTTTGAGATCAAGCAAAACATAATGGAAAAGTATGGAATGAAAAAAAGAAGAAATATTATGAGTTTGAAAAATAAGAGAAAATTCATTTAGTTACATGGTGTATATTATATTTCTTTCGAGTCAGACTCCACTATAGTATCCATGTAAAGCAAAAAAAAAAAAGTAATCAGTGTTATCATCTTTTAGGTGGATAATTAGCGGGTAAATGATGGTTTCTTATTTTTTGCTTTTTTGTCAGAAAAGCTCTCATTGGTTTATAGCTATAATATTTTTTCAAAATTTTGGGAGATAATGTGATTTAATTAATCAAGAATTCAATAATTGTTAACAAGTATAAAGTTGTATGGATAAACTTATTGGGTGGATGGGGTAGTTGAGACAAGTTCAATGATAATATTGAAAAGGTGAAATAGGATATTCACTTTTTTATGCTAAATAGAATATTAGTATCTTGTGAGAAAAGTTATCATATGCATGCATGTCTAAACTGCATTTTATGTAAATTATCATTTTGTAACACAAAATGTAGTATCAATATTATCTAAGTATTCAAGAGATGTTGCTTAAATAAAATTTCTCTTATCTCTTTTCTTTTTCATTGTTACTCAAAAAGGTGATGTAGTTGTTTCATAATACTTTCAACCTTAAGATAAACTGAAACAAAACAACTAAACAAGTTTAGAAAAAAACTATCTTCTATGACTTCTCTAAGTCTTGCAAAATGACGAAATCTAAACATTAAACCCAAAACATCCTTTCATGCATGGATCTTTTAAGGGGCTACTAAATGTGAATGAAACAAGGAGGGGCAATTTTACGGCTTTTATATAGGTAGAGTTTAGATTCTCCGTTAGGTTGTTTTGTGTTGTTTTTCTGCTGTGCCTTCAGAATACATTAATATATTTTTAATGTTTAGCATAGGTAGTACTAAAAAATCCAGCAGAGAATCTGAACTCATGTATGTGAGGGAAAAGCTAGGCATAATCTCACCATTCCTCTAGAATTAGTACTGCTCCATTGAGCTGCAGACTGAGAAGTGTTCTTCACAAACTTTTGCATGGAAAATTAAGGAAAATAGAAAAAAACAAGAGTGAAACAGTTAGGACATGTTATTGAGGGAAAGAACAAAACAACAAATGAAACTAAGCTTCCCAACCTTCAAAGCAGATTTAGTGCTTGCTTTCTCCATGATTAACTTAGTAGGATGAGTGTGTAGCCGTGTATGAACTCAGAGGACTATATAAAGAGTGAAAAAGAAGAAGTTTGGAGGTTGGTAACTGTCTGAAAATTTTATTTTCTGTTGCTACATCACCAACATGCTCTAGGATTTGCATGTTTTCTTGTACCAAACTTTCTGATTAAACCTCCCTCTCAGGCATATATTTGTCAAAACTTGCCATGTTCCTTCAAATTTCCACTTGGCTTAAGTGAGGGATAATCCCTGGTTCACATTAATCAATCTTAATTAATAGTTTTACAAGTATGTTTTGATTATCATGTTGAGAGCTCTGAGCTGTCTGTTAGTTAATTGGAAAAATACGTCCTCTCATTATAGTTGTTACTGTCACTTTTAGTCATGTAATGTTGTATACTAAAAAAGCATAGTTTAGGATTTGCATGTTTAAGTACTGCGTATCAAGTTGGCAAAACCATAATCAATGGTAAAGTAAGGAAAGAAAAAAATAACTTCTGCTCATGAAAAATATGTTATTGGTATCTAATTTTCTTGACAGTATATAAAAATGGGAGCTCAGCACAAAAAAAAAAAAAGAGGAGAAAAATACAAATGCAATTTATTTTCGGTTTTTTACAATAACATACAGGGTTTATATCTGTTATTTTTTTTGGTACAAGACTGCATAAAGACAATCTTTTTAACAGTTAATGCAAGTGTATATATAGAAAGTTTAAACTCGAAATTACTTATTAAACAAGAATAATATATCAGTTTGTTACTTGTGATAAACTTATTGATTTATAGATTCTATGAACTTCTTTTAGAATAAAAGAAAAATAATCTGATTTTCTATCCAGCTATTTTGAACTATATATTCACATCTTAATTTTAACGCAAAACGTAAGCATCAAAACTTGTTTGACATATATAGAAAAAGAGAAATATATTTAGATTTTTAAATTTAGTTTAACCTAATTTAACCATTGTAAATAAATCTAAAATGTGCAACTGAATTTAGACTTAAAAATGTTAAAAATGTGTGTAACATGTTTTTATATATTTAGAGTTGTATACAAGACATTTAAAGTAAGAAAGTAGATGTGATTGAGTGAGTTTATTTAGTGCAGGAAGTGTTTTGAAAGAGGAAAAAGTGATGATAAAAAGGTTTGTTAATAGCCCCTTTTCAAATGTTTCTTGTTGAAGCCGTAAGGTCAAACCAACCTAAGACACACAACCTTCTACCTAAGCTCTGCCTCACTTTCACATTACTTCTCTTTCACATTACTTCTCTTTCACTTAATCCTTCATGCTATCATAATCTCAATCTTAATTATACTATTACATACCTTAATCCATTCTTTCTTCATCAGTTGTGTGAATAGTTTCTAGATTAACAGTGTAAAGAAATTTTAGTTGGTTATTAAATTTGTTAACTTTTACAGTAATTCTTTTTAAAACTATTGATGGTGTATAGAAAGAAGTTAAGCTTCTGTTAACTTTATGATTTGAAAATATAAACATGATATTTAATTTGTGATTAAGAAACCAATTTGTACCGTGATTAAATAGTAGTTACCATTTCAAGAAGTTTAATGCGTTATATATATGCTGTTTAAAGAACGTTTCATAATTATAGAAACGTTAATTAGTGCTTCTGAAGGAGAAAACGACAAAAATAGGCAATTATTTATATGTTGAAATTATTAATGTTAAATTCTGCTGTTGTGATATTGTCGATGGTTAATTAACGTTCGGACAACTTGAGTTACACTCTATATCTTCTTAATCAATTAGTTAATCCTGGTGTCACTCAGATTCAATGAACAAATGTCAACTCATGAATTTAGAGAAAATAGATATAATAGTCAATTTCATTGGGTAGACATCATCATGGATCAATATTGTACAATTGCATTCGCAGTCTTTTCAATTCCTGTTATGCTTTTCAATGCTTTGTCGTTAATCTAAGTTCATTTCTATTTCGTCTGCTTTTGAAAACTTGTTCAAAGCACTGACCACACACAAAAATGTCATATCTTTCATTAAATATGTCAGTTTAAAGAAATAAAATTGTTTGTGTAGATTAAATATGACAATTTATGATATAACAATGTAAACTATATTATAATGAAATTTTTTTATATATTATCTATGTACTCTTATAACTATAACTATTAGTAAAAGAAGGTGCTCAAATATATTATATGTCCTTGAAAACTGTAGAGACTAAATACGAAGTTACTTATAGATGATATTTTTACAGGATATAGTCAATTTTTGACAAACATAGAATATATATATATATATATATATATATATATATATATATATATATATAATTAGAGGACTCTAAAGGCATAATATACATACCCATTATTATTCTCTAAATGTAGTGTATTTCATACTGAAAAACACATAAAATTGCAAAACTTAGACTACTTAATTAAAAAAACACAAACTACTATTCCACATTAAAACAGTAGACATATATTTTATGATAGAATTCTTGAAATTAATTAATAAATTAATTGTTACTTATAAAATATAATGATAAATATAAATATGATTTAATAAAATATAATAATATATTGATTATTATAAAAAATTATAATAAAATAAATATTTCCGTAACTAATTTAATAGACGTTGATTAATAAAATTAATAAAATAAATTTAAGATATAAGGTTTTCTCACAGTTAATCATCATTGTAAAAGAATAAAAAAAAAGGTCAAAACGGTAAAGCTGGAATAAAGGGATTGAAAAAGAAAAAAAAAATGTATTAAAGATTGGATCTCTGACATTTTAAGATCTAAAATGTAGTTTTCTGGAATTAAATAATTTCTGATTTAATATAAGAGATTATTGTATATTATGAATATATACAGTATTTCTGTCTGTGTATATAGATTGATATTTGGTTCTTTATATTTGAAGTTGAAGTGTTATCCGATGGAGGAGCTGGAGAGAGTTGGAGGAAGAGGTTTTGATTTGCACGTGAGGATGAAAGCTGAGAAGAGCAATGGAAGAATAAAAGGTTGTTGAGAGTAAGTTTTCAAATGTTTCTTCTTGAAGTCGTCAACGGGGCTAAAGCAAGAATAGACTTTGGTTTTGTGAAGGTGAAGGGTAAGTAGAATGTCATCCAAATTAATGCACTCCACTGCCACATCAAGGAATTTCCACTATACATAAGTGTATACATAAAGTGGACAGTAACTTTTCAAATTTCATAAATGCTATGTTATTAGCATGGAATCTGTACTTTACAAACTTACAGATAAATTTTACTTATTAAATATTAAACTGTGATTATAGTTTTGTCAATATTAAAATCTATAAATATAAATATAAAAAAATAAAATTTTATTGTGATAACCGATCGATTAGATTAATACTCAAACGTGGAAATGTATTTAATAAGTATCCGAGACAGTTAATGATATTGAGTGCATGAATAGAGAACGTATGAAATGCGGTTGGTTGATAAGTGAGTAAATACTCCAATAAGGCGAATAGTTTGTTGGTGTTTGACATCTGGTGTGATATATATATAGTGAAGAATAGTTAATGGCTGAACTGGAAGCATGCAAAGATGATTAAGAATCGTTCAAAATGTGTTTGAAAATTTTGTTTCATTTTTTATATTTTTTTTTCAGAAACATGACACGAGTGGTTTATTCTGACACGCAGACGCAGTTGTCATGTTTTGGTGGAGTGAGGCATGCTTAGCTGTAAAGTTGATCACCTTCTCTTCTTTTATTGAAAGGGTTGGAAAAGGTGTGTTAGGGAAAAACAAAGGAATGAGAGAAAGAAGCGAAGCTAGCGTCCGGTTGTTATCAATAGTTAGTCTACTCAATAAAAATGCATACATCTTTTTCAAGTTTGTTAAAATTATGACATTCATTTAATATAATAATGAAATATATTATATGTATTTATTTTTAATATAATAATGAAATATAAACACATATTAGAATATTTGGAACTATATCTATTACTGTGTCTTCGACTTATAAAAGATCAATAACATAATAAATATCAATTATATAAAAAACAAAAATTTAGTATAATAATATGTACTTGAAATTAAATATCTGTGAGTATTTTAATAGCCATCCGTAACAGATAACATGAGTGGCCGACGATTTTCTTTAAAATATATTTTAACATTTTATTAGAAAACAAATTTAAACTTAAATTATTAGTGAAAAATAACTTTTGTAATGATTTATTATGTTGATTATAATATACGCTCATAATAAGGGATACAGTGTCAAAATTATAAATATGATAAAACTTTTATACAATTTATTTGTACAACCAAAATAAAAAGTTGATATAATGATAATTATGTAATAAATATAAGAGTTTCTTTCTTGATTATTATATTAGAATCGACATAAAAAAAGTTGACATGATAACAATTTTATAATAAAATAGAAGATTTTTTTCATGCTAATTATAATAGAAATTGACATAGAATGTGAAGTAGTGACAAATTTGTAATAGAGTTATAAAGTAAAATATTTTTTTATGTCGGTTTTTGACTATAATCGACATAGTATCTTAAAATTTCTTCTTTCACTTTCTTTCATTTGCCCCATTGCAATTCTTTTCTCATTTTCGTTGCATTGTTGCTCTATTAGTCAAAGTCTTTCTATTACAGTGTTGAAGCCCCCTCGCATTCGCTCCTCCCTCTCATGGTCCTCGATTGTCGCAGTTCCTCGTTGTCACATCTGTCTGTGTCGTTTTCGCTCTCGTTGTTTCTCTCTTTATAGTTTCTCTTGCTGTGTATGTTTCTCTCGTGGTCAGCCTTGAACCCTAATCCATTATTGTGCTTATTGAACTTTTTTATTAGTGTTTATTGTGTTTGTTATGTCAGCGTCATCAGAGTCTCAAGCCTCTTTGGCGAAAAAGTACATGATGATATTTGAGGTGAAGAAAAATATAATGAGAATGCAGACCTCATGGATGTAAGCGAAGAGGTAAAAAAAATAAAATAAAAAATGAATGACAACGACAATGAACATGAGGTTAGAGTGCCTCCTATGATGGAATTAGACTTTCATAAAGAATTTAAGAATGTAATGTGAAGTGAAACTTTCTATGACTGTTATAGCATAATTGATGTAAAAAGTAAAAACTTTTTATACCAATTGTATCTATGTCAATTTCAAAACTGGCCTAAAAAGTTTTTTTTTTAATGGGTATAAGAAGTTTTTCATACATGAGTGAATTATCGTGAAAAATAATGTTTTCAATTTTAAAGGTACGGTTGTTAAAGTAGTTAAAATTCATAAATTTCTTTGAAAAACAAGCCTTATTCTGAATTTGATAATTTTTAGTTCATTACTATTTTTGAATATATTTTTTTTATTTCATATATACTCTTTTTTATTAAGAAACTAACTTCTATTATGTTAAAAAATAATCCTAAAATTACTTTTCAATAAATCTATCAAAAATAATAATTAAATCAAATAAAAAAATGTCCTAATAAAATTATTGGTTGCCATTAACTTCCATTTTTTACTAAATAATGAAATCAAACGTTGAAAAAAAAAGCAGTTTTTTGTTATATTTGTCCTTAAAGAAAGGAAAGAAAGCAAAAAAATGAAACACCGAATTGTTAGACTAAGTAATTGTTGGAGAGCCTACATGTCATAATGAGGTTCTCTAAACCATAAACACATTTCATTTCATGCATACAAATTAATTTCAACGCACATGTTTTTATATTCAATCACACATAATTATTTCTATTCCTTTGTAAAACAAAGTTATATGTAAGAGGTTAAGCATTACGTACTCAGATTCATATGGTCGCCATGTGAAAACTCTTTCGACATGCTATAATTATAATGTAATAAGACGAAAACTAAATCTTATGTTATGAAGGTTCCTTTTATATCCGTTGGAATTAAATAAATATATAATAACGTGCACATTCTCCTTAAGCTATTAAGTTAATCTAAACAGGAAAGTTCCTATATTATGTCAAGTTTTATTATAATTAATTAAATATGTAACCTCAATTAATCACTGGAACTGAGTTTTTAAGACTAAAGAAAACTTACATAAAGTATATTTGATGGGAAAAATAAAATTTTGAGAATCTTATCTCTCAAACTAATTTGATAAACTTTAATAGGTTTTGAGATAGGGATAACATGGTGGTGGGGCATGGGTGGGTGACTGCATCTCAAAAGGTCATTTATATCTTTTTATAATGATGAAATTTTCATACTAAATTCAGTAGGAATCTTGAGAATCCATCCCCACAAGATTTTACTTTTGTTTTTCAACCCACATTTTTAAACAAATTACGTAGTTATGAAACAAATTAAAAAAAAAACAACTTTAATTATTTTTTATTAAAATATAGCAAATTAACTATTTAGTTATTTTTGCATTGGTTGCCTTTGGGAAAAGGAGAATAAGAGACAACTTCTTGGGACTACTCTTTGCCTTCTTCTTTATTAAAAAGATGTTTCAGACTGTGAAATCCTAATACAAAATAAAAAATGCACTTTAAATTATATAATTAAGAACACAATTTTTTTTTTTGTATTTTGGATTTATTTATTTATTTTGGAATGTATGATCTGGAATACAATTTTTGCATTCTGGATAAATTTCGAAACGTATCTGAATTGTGCGTTTCAGAACTTAAAATGAAAAGAGGATAAAATTGAAATTTTCGTATAAGGGTGCAAGAAGAAATTATGAAGTCGAGGAAGAAGATGCCGAAATGAAAAACGACCCCAATGGGATTTTTTATTTTTTTTTTCCATCAAATAACAGGACGGAGTATTTTTTATTTTTATTTTGTTAGTGCTATACTCAGTTCCAAATTTCAACTATTAAGGATAAACTATATATGATATATTTTCACGGATTAAAATAGAACTTACAAAAAAGTAACGAGTTAAAAAGTGGAGCTTAAAACCAATGATTCAGATAAGTATTTAAATTAACTTAATGTTTTATTAAAATAAATTTACAACAAAGAGCGCATTAGAACTAGTAAAGATATTAAAACGGGGGGAACAGCATATTAAAACACTGCACTTAAATATTATCCTAATACAAATAGAGAGAAAAAAGGGATTTTTCTTGCTGCAGAACATAACAAAAATTTTACCGCTGTATCTAACTGTATATTTAATCGTAACATTGATTTAAATAAAAAAAAAAGTAAATACCATCTCCTTCGTTATAAAATAGTAAACTAACAAAATGTTTATATTATGTGTTATGATCAAAGCAGTTTTTTTTTTTCTTTTGTAAACCTAGACTACATGTAATATTAATAAGATAATAAAGCAAAATTACCACTGCTCATGAAAGTAGACAATTGTTATACTTATATCTATAGTTTGATACATGGTTTGTTGAATTGAAAATTGATTAATTGAAATGACTTATAATTATATTGTATGATTATCCAGTTAACTACCGTTCACGAAAATCAATTATAGTCTGGGTAGTCAATCACCAAACAAGCAGGCCAGTCATGAATATCAAACCGGCCGACTGATCATACAACAGTTTAAAAGAACATCCCATAGCCTAAAGCACAAGCCACCAAGCTCGACCTTTCACCAATAAGATCGAACGACCATACTAACTCGGATACCAATCATCAGCTTGGTGAATAGAACACTAAGCCTGACCGGCCACCAAATAGGTTGATTGACCATGAACTAGCTCGAATGACTCAAACATTAGCTCAGATAACATATCGAGTTTGGCTGATCACCAAACAAATTGTTCAACCTTGAGTTGAACCGATTGAGATGAACAATCCCAAAGAAATTAACCTTAAAATTGATTAAGTTAAGCATAAAATATAATTACTTACAATTAGATCGTAATTAGATCAACTTTAATAAAAAAAACTTATCACAAAATCTATAAATAAAGATTTGAAGTAAGAAAGTAAATTACTTATATTAACTATTGCATTAATTGTTATCTGTCAAATGTTATATTGAGTTAACTTTGACATTAGAATACCTTTTGTAAGTACCATATGACTAATTTGAACACACGAAAGACCATTTATTAAACAACATTTGAACTTCAAACAACACACAACACGATACAACCCTAAATGTTGACCTTGACCTCATACTCGAAATAATAATATTTTCTTTAAACAAGTCTTATTATTTAACTTACACTTGAACTAAAGTTTATTTTAAAAAATTGAGGAGTCTTATTATTTAACTAGTCATACTAACGATTTTGTGGTTTTAAATAAGTATTAACTAATAGTTAAGAGTTTTGTTTCTAGCACTCTTCAACAAAATAATTATTTTAGAACATTTTCCAAAAGAAACAAATTCTATAAAGTATCATCTATAAATAATTGAGTTTTATAAAAGTATAAAATAAATGCCTCATTAGACTTACACCATAACTCAAACCTTCCTAGTTTCCATTGACCATACACGTTATTCTAACATACCTTTTATGCCAACATGAATTTCAATAACTTTTAAAGCAAAATAACTAATCTAAATGGCTAACTTCAGGAGGTACTCCAAATGCTGTTTTAACTTAGAAGCTCCAGAAAATCAACATAATTCACAATGTCATGGCATTGTACCTTGAACCTTCAAAACTTAATCACAAGGTTACCATAAGTAACGAAAACTCAAGCTTCATCAATGTGCTCTGCATCTTTGTACTTTGAAATGGAAGGAGCTTTTATTTGAATTTCACGTGACCATTCAAGTTGGTCTTATTCCTCAGAAACCTTGAAGAAGGTATATGATAACATGATGTTATTGATACCATTCATTTTAGGATCCGTCTCAAATTCCGGGTCAATATAAAAAAATACCTACATTGTCCAAGCAGCATAGTACTTAGATGTAAGTGCATTATGCACAAAGTGGAGTTCAATTCGAAAACACTTACAGGCATGTCAATCTGCTCTCCGGGAAGAAGTCGTTGCTCTTCAAAGCAGAAGCATTGTATTTTATTGAAGTACACTGCAGCCTGAATAAGAAAATTTATAATCGGACATTGTTTTCAAAATACTATTTTGGAGGGCTAGGAAGCAGAGAAAAGCGAAGAAACAAAACAACATTCTTGAACAAGTAAAGCATAAAAGAGATTTTAAAAAAAAAGACTTGCAACAGGAAGACTTCGAAAACGATATTAAGTTCTTAGCCATATGCCAAGGTTTTAATCATAGTGATATTCATATTATAAACTTCCAAAATTCTAAAGTACGAAAGTTCACGGACATCGTTTGTTATGAATAGAACAGAGTATTCATCAGTAGTTAGTACCTTCATTGGAGTCACATTATACGTAGAAACACCTGTTATTGGAGTAGAACTTTTATTTTCCGCAGTATAAAATGCGAGGGCACTTTCACCAGGCTTGACCCTAACCTGGTACAATAAATGAACAAGGCCACATTTTAGTTCTTATTTTTTCACTCTCCGATTTCCGGAGTGTTCCAGGGGATGTGTACTGCAACATCCAACTTTTTTAATGACATGAAACACTAGCAAGCAGTCAAACGCAGTCAAATGTGAAAGTGTTTAAGTAAGCATACAACTAGATTCAGATTTAAAAATACCATTTCTACCCCACATATTTAAACTATGATAACCTGGCTTTTCAAACAAAAGCTCAGACTTTAACCTGACTTCGTTATTAGTAGTTCTTTGAGTTGCCATTCTTAAATTAGATGGACTAATATAAATAAAACTAACAGCTCCAGGAAATAAATTGACCACAATCACAAACAATACTTTCACATTTAAGTAAATAAATCCTGTGTGATGGAGAGCAATCATTTTTTTTAAGGTACAAGGGGGTAAGTTATATTGACCTCTCTCTGTGTGGGAATAAACTTCCATTGCATCCCATCAGCAACATCAGCATTGAACTGCACCACTATTTCCCTGAACAAATAAAAAAAATCATCAGTTATGACTGCAAAAAAGCTAGCTTCCAACACCACTCCCTAAATGAGGATTATTGAATAATTCCTCATAAGCATAGCTCTTATTGAACCATTACATACAATTTCCCATGACATATCAAAAGAGCACTAGAGGTACTACTTTTGATGGTACACAGAATAGGCAAGTTCTATGGAGAAATCTTCAGGTACAACATAAAGCTGAATAAATATATTTTTATGTTAACCTTCTTTTGCTTAGTTTTTTGTCTAAGTACCATCTCATACATATTCCCAGTATAAATGAAGGAACACAAAGCAGCTCGAATAATTTGAGCCACCATATTAGAAACAGTGAAATGATGATTTTTTTTTTCTTTCAAAACTGCTGGGGAATTCAACAGCCATTTCTAATAACCATGAACCTGAAGAAAACACTAATCCTATGACGAGTGATGGTAAAAAGGCAACATCCAATAAGAAAAAAAAATCAACACCTTGTGGAGACTGTCTTATTGCTATCATGTCGAGCAATCTTTTCTTCAACCGTCTGTAAAAATGTGAAATTTCTTTATTATCCGTTAAAATAAGAAAAAAATACCAAGTTTTGATGAAAATTCAAAAAGCCATTGTAAACCAACACAGACACACCTCACGCCGGGTAACAGTTCCCCCATAGCCAGTGGCTTGGCAGAATCTCCTGTAAAGGGGAACTGCAGCATACGTGCAGCCAACCATAGCAAAAACTAAGCCCGTCAAGTATAAAAGCATTTTTTGTGATTTCTGCTCTTTGGATGCATGAGATGAGAAGTGTCGCAAACCAGGAATGGAACATGACTTTCCAACATTCTGTGAAGTAAGAGCTGAAGAACGGTAACTCAGATGGTACAATTCTTGGTTAAACTTTGATACCCGAATATTACAAGAGAAATTGTGTTGGAAGCTGGTTTTAGGATTAATGAACCTGTAACTTGATCCTTTAGAAAGGATAGATACGCATCTGTATAAAAAACAAAATTATCTACAAATGAGTCATTAAAGTATAAACTAATTTATTTCTGGAAGTCAGATTTAAGAGAGGCAAAAAGGTATAACTGACATAAACGTATCTCTATAGTTAAAACAAATAACTAATCGGAGAGAACAATTGGTTTGTGAAGGATGCTTAAGTAGTAAAATATAATTTATTTCATTCTATGACAAACATGTTTCAAATAATTCCCCATTACCGTAAGAAAATTAATCTATAACCTGAGACAAAAATAACAAAACCATAGGAATTGGTGCAACATAGTATAACCTGGATTCAAGAGAGTTCGTTTGCAGAGCCCTAAGATATGGCAAGAGATGAGTTCTCCTACTTAGCCTTGAACATATCATGTTTAGCAAGACTTACGTCCCTACAATAACAGGACATTAAGTGCTAACTGCAAGAAAAGAAAATAAGTATAAACTTAAGTGAAGCATCTTTAGAAATGTTTGAGTGTTGGAAAATTGATCACGGATAAAAACAACTTTTTAATACCGAGTTATATGTATGGTTTGATCAAGGAGTAAAATACGTGAACCTTTTTCAACATTAGCAATTAGGAAAAAGAATCAAAATGTAAATACATCCTCTCAAACAGTGGTATAAGAGAATTTGTTTTCCTAAGAATTCAGTTCTATGACAAAATTTTCTATATGCTTGTCAATAAGAAAAATAATTTTTGTTTGGAATCAGATTGCATGAAAATTTCCATCCATATATTGTGTAGAGCTATTTACAAAACTACAATGTCAACAATAAACTCACAAGTTAATAAAAAATTGAAATTTATAACAAAAACAAGCCACAATAACAGTACACTAAATCTGGCACGGCAAAAAAACAGACAGCACCTGTGAAGGAAATGATCATCAAATCAAGTCAAAAAGTGTGTCACTAAATGTATCATTCCCCCTAACCAATTTACTTGACTAAGTTTATACTCTTGTCTTAATAATAATAAACAATCAAAGTATAAAACTACACAAAATGGTCCAAGCATGATCCAAATAACATTAACATGGACCCAAGGAAGAGGAGGAAAATCCTCTTTTTCTTTGAATCAGATTTCTTTATACTACTCTCCTAATTCCAAGCAAAAACATGAAACTCCCAACACACGTAAGTTGTGATTCAATAGGTAAAGAAGCACGTAGCTCAAACAAGCATAAGCAGCCACAAAGAACAATTCTGAAGCTAGAATATTAAAAGAAAATAGAAGTTAGAAAGGGGTTAAGTATTCCAAAGTGAAGGGTCCAGCCATTAAAAAATGAGTTCAGTGAGACATTCCATCGAACAAAATTAGTGCACCACAATACTTGCTCCGCTGGGAAGCATAACCCCGAAAACGCAAAATCAAAATCAGACCCAAAACATAAGTGAACCCAATCCACATATTCCATCAGCGAAATCAAGCATCGAGACAAAACATAATTTTTTTAGAAATGTAGTAAAATTGTGAAAGTGCGAGAATGAGAGCAGAAGTGTTACACCGAAATTGATGAGGTTGAGATGGGAGGGCCAAAGCTGAAGCCTTTGAGGATAACAACGATCAGAATCACCGTGCCTGCCTGGTATTCCAAGCTATGGATTGAATAGACCTTCTTTTCCCCTTCACTTTATTGGGTTGGGAAATTTTGAAAACTTTATTTTAAATACATTAGGGTGGTTTTGGATTATATAAAAGTTTTGAAATTAAATGGTTTTAAATTACATAGTATAAAATTCATTTTTACTTCTAAAAATAATTTTAAAATTGTACACTCTAAAAACAGAAAAGTAGAATTTTTTTACAAGGGGTACAGGAAGTAATTTATGGAGGTGTGGGAAGAAACTGCCTAACTATTTTTCTTTGTCCACTTTCTACTTCTCACTAAATAAGCATCAGGAGGTTACTCCCTCCATTATATCTCCATATTCCCATTTTAGCCTGCAAATCAAAGAATATGGGAGATCTGTTTGGACTTGAATGAATGTATAGATCCATTTGGGCTTCATCTTGACACCCGTCTACCCCCGACCACGTCATCATCGTCACCATGACTCTCGATGCCAACTACCTCCGCGGCACCATGGTGGCAGTCCTCTCCATGCTCTAGCGTTCAACCTGCCCGGAAAATCTCTCCTTCCACCTTCCCTGTTGATGTTACTCATTTTGATCATGGACTTTGCGAAAGCCTGATAAAATGCCTTTTGTGAGGTGGCAAACTTCGTAACCAGATTCTTGGTATCTGGGTTATCGAGCAATACTTGATCAGAAGAAAACAAGCCCTTATTTTGGAGGATCAACTTGTAATATGTATTGTCGAAAGTTGCTGAAGAAGGATCCATAGTGGTGCCTACATTTTTTGCCTGATTTTTTAGTGGACAAATTGATTTCAGTTTTGTTGCAAATGACAGATTTAATGAAGAATCAACATCATGTGTAGCATTAAAGCTGTGAAGTCTGCTCTTGAAAGATCTGGTGCATGATGTTGAAGCCCATGGATCTCAAGTCCAAACAGATCTTTGAAGAAAAAAAGTGAAGGTGTAGGATTTTTTTAAATATAAGAGATAATTTTGGAAGTTTCGAAAATGTGGAGGTGTAAGGAGAAATATGGGGTGGTGGAGGGAGTAATTCTCTTGCCATCATCTTATATGAAGATCCAACATTAAAAGGTTATGGGCCCTGCTATTACCACCGGACAGTTACTGTTTAAACACTAAGCAATTCTTTTTGGTATTTAGTTAAAAAAGTATACTATGGAAATGTTTCCATCGATTAAATTTAACACAACAGAAACAAGTTTTTGTTTCCTTAAATTTTATTTCAATAGAAAAATCTTATTTCCATTACAAATTTAAAAATTAACAAAGTAGAAACAACTATCCATAATATTAAAATTTTCAAAAACAATTAATACAATGGAATGGAAATAACCATTCTTTTGTTGTATGTTTTGAATTAAAATAAAAAGTGTACCATTAAAGGTATTTTTTATTTATTTATTGGGTTTGACTTTCACTCAACCAAAAAACCTCACGTGCAGCTCTTTTTTCAGATTTCTGAAGTGTTTTTTCATCAGGAAGTGGAAAGGAGGTGTAGGAAGAGTTTAACGGGGTATGCAAGAAATACCCTTTATTTGCTGGACTCATAGGCCTGTAAAGAAATCATAAACTTAGCCATAACTTGTATCCAGTTATCAATTCTTTCTGGGCCAGGTAACTGGAAGCTAGAATGCAAAGGTTGTTTGAAGGGTATAAAATGCCAAAATCGAAGTTAGGAGTCTCTGAATTCTAAAAGGATACACTCTTAATTTCTTCGAAGTTCAAAGCTGTTTGATTTACCATACTTAGTACTGTTGTTGCTGTAGAACACAAAGGTTAGAACGGAAAAACATGTTTCATGTACAGACATTATTTTCGTTCGATCAGTGAGTTTTATTCAGGGTAATATGGTTATGTTTTCTTTCATCTGTAGTGGGATAAGAAAGGAATGAGTTGAGTAATATATATATATATATATATATATAGTTTATTTTGATTTGGTTATTGGTGCACCTCATTAGTAGTTGAATAATTGAAGAGATGATTATGAAAGTGAGAGACGTTGGAAAGGAAATGAATTAAAAGTGGTAGATTCCTAGAAAAACAAAAAATGCAATTATGGTGAGAAGGACTGATCAGGGTGATTTCTTATGACCAAAACCTGACCTAGTAATAGGGTTTCTATTGAGGACCATTTCTTGTGGTATACCCTATAGTTCCTACACCCTATAAAACAAATATGTAACAGAGTTGGGTCAATTGCTTTATGCCTTATTCCATTCTCTCTGATCTGTGTCCATGCATTGTAGTCCCTCACTTTACCTAACATGGTAGTATTGTTCATTGTTCATCTTAAATTTCCCAACAACTTGAAGGTCATGACACTGTCCATAGGCATTTTATTAGATATATACCCCTAATTGGTATATTCTATTACCAAGGACAAATCTCACTCTATTTAAGATCAACCTGCAATATAGATAGAACTTACTATGCATAACTGTGGCTGCCTCAACAAACCTTCTACGAGAAATATTCCAAGTCCGTTAATTTTGTTGGATCACAGTCCAACAAAAAAATTGGACCACCCCATCTTGGTCCCCATAAACATATATCTTTAAAGTTTGTTAATTTAAATTTTTCAGAAATGTAAACCAGTATGCCATAAAGGACCACATGAAAGAATGTACTTAAATCTGTAGAATTAGTTAAAATAATTTCCAAGTATCAGAAAGAAGTGAAGTGCAATGCATTAAAGAAAAAGGACAAAGAGTTGGAAGAGGAAGCTATGAAACCCAAGTTCCAAGTTCCAAGTTCCAAGAGAAGAGCTACTACTATGGTGTCAACCTTAATGACAGATCAAAACTAGTAACCTTTTGTTTCATGTTGTAAGCAGTCCCATCCACCCCTAGGACAAATCCCAGATGACACATAACTGAACTCAACTTACATTTTTCCCATTCCTCTTCCCAACATATACAAACCACAGTTTTTTACTGTAAGTACAAACTATATCCAAACATAACTTTATGCATATATAGCTTCAAAAACTGCCTCTAAATGCATGGATGCTGATTAAATAAGTGCAAAATGTTCCCCTAAGGTGGTTAAACATTGCATAGCTGCGTTTTATTTTTCTGGGCATGCTCCCGTTTCTGTTAACCACACAATTTTAAACTAATGTAAGACACTGAGTTAGCGTGACAAAATCTGTCAGACACCACTTTTCTAGCACACTTTTTTTCACTATTGAAACATTACTAAACTGTTATATAAAATTTGAAATTTTACAAATTTTGATGATGAAACTTTTGAAAGTTTCCCAGAAATTAACTGATGACTAATGTTAATAATCTTTCTTGCAGTAAAACGATGTGTAAATCATGGTTTAAGAAAGTGTCTCCTATCAGACTCGGATTGCAAATTATCAGTTCCAAATGAGGAAAGAAAACAATAGGAAATGCGAGGTATAGAACAAAAGAGATGAACTAAAAAACAGTGGACATCCCTAAAAGAAATTCAAACGAGTAATGAAATTTACAATCTATACAAAACTTTTAAAAACTATAGCCATCTTTCTTTTCTGGGGCGTGTTTGTTTTTTACATTGAACTTATTCGATGTCAATGAATGTGTTTGTTTTTTCTTTTGTTCCATGAACGTTTTTGTGTTGACTCTTTAAGACAGGAACGTAGAAGGGAAAGGTGGGATTCATGTGCCTTGAAAGTAACGGGCAAATAAATACACTTGTTTGTCAGATACCTTTTACTTAATGCAAGTCTGATTTGTTTTTACGTTTCAATCTTGAAAAGCGAAAAGAATATATTAGTAGAAAATAAAAGAGAAAAGGAAAAGGTATGAGAGTTGGGAGTTGTGCATCCAATGTTTGTTTGAATGATTTTAACAGATGAAGAAAAAAAGAGAATGGGAGTCATGTGAGGAAGGAGAGTGAAAGATGAAAAAGATGAAATTTTTTACCAACCCTATGAAATTTTACAGTAATATGATTTGTTAATAAACTGATAAAGGGATGAAAGTAAAGAATTTATAGAAAAAAAAGGGATTTATTTAAAAGAAAATGTAAATAGAAAGCAGAGGAGCATGGTGTCCTTTAGTGGCATATATGGAAGAAAGAAGGGTAGTGCATTTAAAGGAGCCAACTACACCATGCATGGCCTGCAACGTTGATCATAGAGTCATCATAACCTCATAATTAATTGCTCCCTTCTCTGATCACTTTTCTTGATATGTCAGAGTTGAAAAAGTGAAAGGTAAAATGGAAGAGCTTTGTTTGGATTAAAAAAAAAGGAACTTTTTCCACCCCACTATTGTCTCTCTCTTTCTATCTCTATCTCACTGTCAATTGCACACTTTTTCAATCTTCATCAATCATAAAGCAATCGATTACAAAATCATTTCCTCACCTCTCACATCACCACTTCCATTTCTCTTCTGCCAAACAACTACTGTATGCTTCGGGCCCTTTGCATTTATTATTCTCTTTTCGAGGAATGGGCCAAATACCCATATCAATTATCTCTCTTTATACTTTTTTTTTTAAAATACAATAAATATTACTATACTTTTTTATGTCTTTTTTTTAACCTGTTTACCAAAAAAAGAAAAAAAAATCTGAATCTTTCTAAATTTATTTTGTTCATTTTCTTTAAAAAAAATACAATTTTTGACTTATATAAACTAAACAAAATGAAAAATGTGTTTTCCGAAACACAAGAAATTGATAAAAGAAGACAATTTATTAAACCTAATTTAGCATGTCCCATTGCATATATCACGAGGAGGATAGTTCCAAAAGCTTCTACGAGTGTTCTATTCTAACCCCTTTCTTAGCAAATCAACCCTCTCAGGTGCTGCCTTCCCAGAAAGTGTCTCCATTTTAACATTCCAATTCACCCTCGGCTACTTATTTCTAGGTTTCTCTATCACTATATTATTACACTAAAATAATGGTATATTGCCAAATTGTATCAATCAATTTGAGTTAAACATGTTATTCAACATTATGCGCGTTTTTAATTTGAGTTTAATTTCTATATACACATGCACTTAATTTGGCTTGCATGCAATCAAATCAGCAGTGCCTGAAAGTAAAAGAAAAATTATGGTGACTGTATTTGAATTAATTTGCTTGAATAGTATTTATTTTGTGTAAAAACAGAAAACAATTACAGCATAAAAAAAAAAAAAAATAAGCCTTTTGCATTGACTGGTATATATACTAAACATTCGTCCTGACCCTCACATTTAGCATCACTATCTGCACCGCCATTATCGCCTCTACTATTCAACGCTTTCACCATCTCTCTCTGATGCACGCATTAACTTGTCAACGTCGAAGTACTGAACTTTGTTCCATGTGTCAATTCTAATAATGTATGATCAGAAGACAAGGGTTTTAGGCAAGAAATTGGTTCCCAGAAGGAAAAAATTAAAAAAGAAAAAAAAGGGTATTTAAAAATGGTGTGTATTTTGTGAGATATGTATGAGAAGAGGTACAATTGTACGAGAGGGAAGTGGTGGATGAAATGAAATAGTGTGATTGATGGGAAGGTGGGTGGTTGAGTTGGGTATGTAGGTGGTGGACATTGTACGATACATTCTTTGGATGCTGCTCTTTCACCTTCAATTTATTCGCTTGTCATAAGGGATGAAAATTTGGACCCTAGTTCCTCTCTTTAATCCCTCACAAAACTCCATTCTCACATCTCTTTCTCCATCTCTTGTTGAATTAAAAATAGAGAGAATAGGATGAAGAAGAGGTATATGTTATACAGTAAATTGATGGATGAAAGGAAAGAAGAGTGGTTGATTTTGATCTGAATGTGTAACAGTTGGACATTGACATTGGTGTTTTGTCCTAATTATGAAGCAGATGCAAGTAAAACCCAGAGAATATTGGGAATAGGCAAATCCATGCCGAAATTGGCACGTGAAATGAATTAAAATGTCACAGGTTTTACAGACATCCCTGCCCCCTTCCCTGCTTTTTATTTTCTAATATTTTCATTCTTTGAAATGTGTCCAAAATGAGAGTTAAATTCCCCATTGGTCCAATCAACCAATGAACTTGCTTCCTAGCTACCTCGCTGCACCATCAGTACGAATGGGAGAGAATTAATGCATAGTCCAATCAATGCATTAAAATATTCATCTTACTTTCTTTTCAATCTCCCTCAATTATTCACCTCTCTATGCTCCTCCTCAATCATACCCTACCCTATATATATATATATATATATATATATATATATATATATATATATATATATATATATATATATATATATACTATAATACAACTTATCCCTAATGCATATTCACCAACAATATTAATCAACATATATATCACTTTTCAAAAAAAATTATTAATCAAGGAAAAATAAATAAATAGAACAGAACACTTCCAATCGAATTTAGTATGAATTGAAAAGTGCCTCTCTGAACTAGTACAACATTCTGTCATTGCATGTGAAAGATTAGAATATTCCTTATATTGTATTTTAGTAAATATGGTTGTTGATTAAAAGAAACTCCCAATAGATGTGACTTTGTGATGAAATTGATTTAGCTAAAAGGGGTCTGAAATTTTGGATTAAGCTGTGACAGTTGATATATGCATAAATTGTAATGGTGATTTAGAAAAAGTGTAAGAATATATTTGAGGAGAGGGGGTACTCGACTTTCATGTTTGAAGATTATTTATTAAAAGCTGTGGTAACTGTAGATGGCATCGAGTCGTGTAAATTGTACGTTAGACAATTTCAAGTCAACATCATTTTTGTCCTTTCGTTTTATTGCATGCCAGTATATTGTCCTAGATAGCATGGTACATTTTGAAAATGACCGGATTCACAGGAACCACTTTTCATTATGTTTTTTTTTTTTATTATTATAATCGTGGATTTCAAACACACTAATCAAACAAACATATTTCCTAACATCTTTTTCTTCTTCATCATAACACTAACAAAACATACTACTGCTTTATTATGCTATCTTAAATTCAATTAATTATTTTTTTTTCTTAATTAGAGTGAGAGTAGTTTAATTTTCTAAGACTGCAAGATAATTAATTATAATTGCCCAGATGCTCTCTTAAACACAGGTCAATCTTAATATGTTAAATACTTACACATTTCTAAAATCTGTCACGTGACTTAGTCAATGAATTTCATCTGGTTTATCTATCTTCAACCATCACCACTCTCAATTAAGAAAACTTAAAAAATACCCTTCAGCTTCAAGACTCGAAATTTTTATGTCTGTTTTGTTATTTGTGAGATTTTTCTTTTTTAATAGTTATAAGATTAAATACTGATAATCGTATTTTATTTATAAATTTTACAAAATAAAATACTTAACTGTGGTATCACCAGTAAAAGAGATATATCTCGTAATGTCACGAGATCTTATAAACACATTTTAAGTGATTATTAATTATTTACTCCCTCTATCCCAATTTCATATAATGCCGTCTTTCATATTAATTAGATTTTATTTTATTTACAATAGTCTCGAATATAAACTTGTAAAAATATTGTGTTGGTATGAATTATGTCTAAATTTCAACTACTTTTATTTTATTTAATTAAACAATTATGTGACGATGTTTTAAAAGTGTTATTTTTATATATTTACTATGTTAAAAAGCTTATAATATGTAGTCATTAAAAAGAAAAACTAAATGAAAAGAGTAATTGATATTTTTATTGATTAAAATCTATATTTGTTGTTGTTGTTTTTCTTTTTAGTAAAGCTGTTTTAAAAAATATTATTTTATTATTATTCTTGTGTTAAAACAACTTTAATGTGGTTTAAAAAAAAAGAAACAAATGAAAAGAACGATTTATATTGAAAAACCAACCTTTATTTGAAGTTGAATTCTTAATATGACGGTGGCAGAATATATGTTTTTCTTTCTAACTAGTTTTAAATTCATCTCAACACACGAGTTAATGTTTATTTGTACTTTTATTAAAAGATATAAGATATCTAGAGATTAAAAAATATATAAATATTTTTAAGTTCAAAAAATATAATTAATTATTATAATAACCAATTTACAAAATTAAAACTATTAATTCTTAAGTCAATGAATAAAAAATTATAATTAACATGTAAATTGGTATCTAAATTATTTCTTTGGTTGTCAAAATCCTAATGGTTAATTTTACAAACCAATTATAACTTTTTATTTATAATAGTGACTATTTAATAAACCAAAAAATTTTAGCTTTGTAAATTAATATCTAAATTAGTCATCATAGTGACTAGTTATTTTTCATTATTAAAATTGGTTAACATAGAGATTTTTTTTAGTGGTAGAACCAACATGAAGAATAATTTATAGATTTAAAATATATATATAGTAAGCTTTGTAAAAGTACAAAAATAAAACGTGTGTAAAATATATAATAGACTTTCTAAATATATAAAGGATATTGAAAAATGTGTGGACTAGATTCGTCAAAAATATAAATAAGTGTATGAAATGATTTTAATTGTATTATTAGGCTCGTCTAATAAATGTATTGAAAAATTCATATAATATGTGTTGTTAGCCTAGTCTAATAATATATGGTCAGTATATGGACACACTCATCTAATGTGTATTGCTAGACTAATCTGATCAATATATAGATAATTTCATCTAATGTTTTTTTGCTTTACTCATTTATTTAATGTATTCCTAAACATATCTAATAATTTTATTATACTCGTCTAATTAATGTATGAAATGACTTGTTAATATTTTTTGTTATACTTGTCAAATTAATGTATATAAAATATTGTTTAATATGTATTGTTAGACTCCTGTCAATTTTTTGTTATATTCCTTTAATTAATGTATGCAAAGTCTCATCTAATGTGTATTTCTACACTCTTCTAATTAATACATAGTTAGAATCGTCTAATATGTATTGTTAGAGTTGTCTAATTACTAGAGTCACACTCGTATGCCGTGTATTATTAGACTTATCTAATCAGTTTATAGTCAGACTTGTGTAATATGTATTGCAATATTAATCTAATTAGTGAGTGGACAAACACGTCTAATGTGTATTAATAGTCTTGTCTAATTTGTATATGGACAAACTTATCTAATGAATGAATATAGATATTCGTGTAGTGTTTGTTGTTAGATTTGTTTAATTAGTGTATGGACAAATTTTTTAAGCAATGTATGTGCAAATTCATTTAATGTGTATTACAAGACTTATTTAATCAGTGAATGAACAAACTCATCTAATATATATTAATAGACTAGTGTAATTTGTATATGAATAGACTTGAAAAATATATATTGTCAGACTTGTCAGCAAACTTGTATATAATGACAATATAAATACGGTATATTTTAAAATAATTTGTTAGATTTTTGCTTTTGTTTCTACCTTTCTAAAGTTTTAAATCTTACATTTTCAAGTTGAAAATAATAAAAAGTAGATTCAACTAATATAAAACAAAATTTATAATATTAAGAAGTGTATTTTTTTTTATTAAAAGTATACATCTTAAACCTTTGAAATTAATTATGAAGTATAATCTCTTAATTTATTTTATTACAAATATACTTATTTAAAATGTTATAATAATTTTTATGTACATATGATTAATGCTAATTGTTTCATTAAATAATATCAGTTTAATTATTATTTACTAAAAATATGAAAATTATTTAACAATAAGAAATTTTATAGTATAATTTAATATAAAAAATATAGATATAACTTTTTTGTTGACAATTTTTTGGAAGACAAAGTTATTATATGACAATTTTTTATATGATAGTGTAATCAATTTGCATTATAAATTAATATATATTATTTTTAAAATAATATTATATTAAAAAATAAAAATAAAATATATTTTTTAAATTTTATTTTATTAAATAAATCAGAAATCATAAAAGAATCGAATTAAAAGTGAAAATATGATATAAAAAAATTAATACTTTAAATATAAATTATTTTTATTTAGTTTTTTAATACTTAGTATACTTTATTATAATATATTTATAATATAAATTCATATACTCATGTGAAAATATAAATATATTAGTAATGTATTTTATGATAAGTTATTTGTTAGTTTTTAGTTTTTATTTAGTCTCATTAAATGTTTTCTAACAATTTGAACGTAGAAATAGTAAAAAATGAATTCAATGTATAATAACAAAAATTATAGTATTAAGAAATATGATTTTTTTATTATGATTATATATTTTAAACCTTTAAAATAACTATTAAATACGATATTTTAATTAAAAAATATATAAAATTTTGAGTTGGTTAAAGTTGCTTTAATTGTTTTTTTACTAGAACAAGAGTGTAAGTTGCTTGATAATTATGTGACGGTGTTTTAATTGTGTTATATTTATATTTTTTTTATGTTAAAAAACTTATAATATGTAGTAGTCATTGGAAAAAAAAACTAAATGAAAGGAGTAATTAATATTATTATATTGATTAAAAATCTATGTTTGGTGTTTTTTTCTTGTAGTAAAACTGTTTTAAAAAATAGTATTTTTATTATTATTCTTATGTTAAAACAACTTTAATTTAATAATTTTTTTTAACAATTTTTTGACTATGAATTAGGTGTCACTATTTTATTGTTTTGTATATTTAAAAGATGAATTATAAACTATCAAATAAACATAATCTGTTATAAAAAAAAGTTGTTAAAAAACATTTTCTTTAATATATTTAGTCGTTAGGAAAGAAAGAGTAAAAGCAAATGAAAAGAACTACTTAATAACCAATCTTCATTTGAAGTTGTATTCTTACATAATATGACGGTGGCAGTATATTGAATATGTTTTTCTTTCTAATAACTGAGTTCAGAGAGAGAACTCGAGAACTAATTAAAACCATTAGCATATAAATTTTTCCAGTTCAAAAAAGTATATATTTTTTTGAAAAAAAAAGTTAAGAGCCAGAAATGATAAAAATAAATAGGTAGGTTGTCGACGTTGAATATGAAAAGAAGGTGCACAGAAAATGAAAAGATTAAAAATGCAAAAAAGTGGTTGGTGGAGGTTCACTTTACCATTTAAACTTTGAGAAGAGTAATTTTGGTATTGTTGGCTAAAAGTGTGCCCATATATATGCATGGCGTAGTGGAATATCTTTTCAAAGGAAGTGGGGGAGTCCTAGCTTAGCTACTTAGTTTACACACAAATAAAAGTAACTCTAACTTTATCACTTCACTTCTTACTCAGGCAATCTACACATTTACACATAATGCTTTATCACATGCACAACAACAAAACACACATTCAAAATGTATAATATATAATATATAATATATAATATATAATATTCCCCCATGCAAACATTAAAAAAAATGCATTAGGTTAATTAACTTTAGTGGTGTGAGCATTGCTAAAAATGAGAGGATTTTTAGGAGGCAAGAAAAAGAAGAAGGAGGTTCCTACGGTGAGCAGTTTGGTTTTGGGAATTACGAAAGTGCTTTTTTCTTTCTCATTTCTCTCTCTAATGGAGAAAGAAAGAATGGGGAAGCGCACAAGTTTTTCCAAAGTTTTATTAGGATACGTGACAGAGTGGGACCAAAGAGAAAAGCAAGTGTAGAGATGGGGAGTTCGGACAGCTGTTTCAGACCGTATCAATATACATGTGTTTCTGTTTCAACTTTCGATCCACAACAATGTTCGTGTTCATGTTCTTCTTCATGTTTAGAACACAACACCAGCTCAGTTTGTGAGTGTGCATGGGGAAAACCACAACACGATTGGATTGGATTGGATTGGAAGGGTCAAAAGGTAGGGTCCGTCCGGCAACATCATCGGAGGCTTTCATTCCCCAATATATTCTTACTTTCTCTCTCTCTCTCTCGTAAATATCTCACACACACAAACATCAACATGCATGCATAAAATATCCGTTATTAACGTATTTCTATAATTAAATACACATAAATTGAAAAATTAAAAAGTTTGTATCCCCCAGCTTCTTTAATATAAGGAATTTTGAGTTTGAGTTCAAGATGGCTTGCCTTAACAGGATGTATATGATCTCATAGTAACAACATCGTATTTAAAGGTGAAGTCAAACACTATGTGCTAATGGATCTTGTCAAATTTAAGTCTTCGTTTCAGTTAACGGTAAAAAGGAAAGGTTTTTCTTTTTTCAATGATCTTCAAATCTTATGATATATTTAATAACAATGATTTAATTTCTTATTTGTATTGGGGTTTGGGTAAACTTTATATATGGATATCCGATGGAAAATTCGTAATAAATATCAAGTGAATATTTTTAATGGATTATATAATCTCGCCATTAATTATTGTTGATGACTTTTATTTAAATATTTAAAAGACATCAAATGATAAAAATAAATCTATTAGTAAGAAGAATATTAATAATTGATTTTTTTTTAGAATTTGATTTGATATTTTTTTATTTTGATTTATCAAATCGAAATTAATTTTTAAAGATTATATTTCAAATTTTTAAAAGACTTTTATAATAAATAAAATAAATGTACATTCCTTACCATCAAATTAATTATTGTTTAAATGTCACGAAAAAAAAAAACATGTAAACATTACTTATTTGGGTGTAATTGAATTAATGAGAATAGAATCATTGAACGGAGAGAATCCTAATTGTCTCTCGATGATCTAACATTAAATATTTGGAGAGTGAATGACATTAATTAATAATGAGTTAAATTGTGTACTAGATATTATGTTAATGATTATTAATAAAGATTCTTAACGTGTTACTGTTTCTCCCACACACGAGCTCCGGGAATCTAGCTTGTGATAAATCTGAAAATGAATTAATTTGTACGAAGATGATTATTTTGATTGAATAAAAAAGAATAGTATTTTGTCCTTGGAAGCAACACACAGAAACACATTCTCCTTCTAAGAAAATCATATATACCCGAAGAAATACAAGTCTGTTTTTCTTCTTTGTTTTGACTCTTATGCCATCATGACAGCAATTATTGGTTTAAAGTTGTAAATCCTTTGAGTAAGGGACAACGTGGCAGGTGGATGTTGTTTCTTCATCATCATCATCTTTATATCTTTCTTTCTATTGCACACTCTCACAGTGACTCAGCCAGCAATATTCATGTTCTCTTTCTGCTTTGCTTTTGTTCTCTTTGGTACCCTTTATTTCCTTTTACATAATGTTTCCACCAGCACTTTTCTTGAGCAGTTATTTTTCATTTGTGGCTTCATATAATTTCATGGTAAAAGAACTTCTCCTTTCTTCAATTTGGACTATTGTGTTTGTCACAAACTTCTTTTCTTTCTTTCACCTCACTGCTTCATATGAGGGGACCAATATTAAAAATTCGGTTTCTTTCATTTTTCCTTCGTACATCTTCTTCAGAATGTGTGTCTCCGTCATTTTCTGTATGTAATGTCACTCATACACAAAGTCAATCCTTTTATACAATCAATATCTATGCTTACTTTCAATCAACACTTGCTTTCCACTAATTCCTACCTTCTTCCACATTAGTAGTTTTATAGCATGAGTTTGAAAGACAAGAAGAAAATGAATGAAATGGGAATTCAATTTTGGGGAAAAAGAAAGGTGAAATTAAAAGAGAGCCATTTTGGTATTAGAAATGTAGATTCCAAGCTTGTCAATGGTGGCTTCTGGTATTATCCTGACCATTCCTGTCTATGCTTGGTCTTTCTGGGGTCCATTATTGTCATTTCAGTGAATTATGCTTTCTGGGTGTCTCAGTTCTTTAAAACCACATCTCTTTTTGCTTTTTATATCTATGGTTGTTGCTGCTCTGAAACCGTTTCAATAATACAAAATCCTCTCTCTTCAATCCTTCAATTCATTTTTTTTATACATATATGCACATACATCCTGAATTCATCTTTAAGATGGTTGGAAATGGAACTTGGAAAATGAAAGATAACGAAAACACATAGGGACATATCTGAAATTGCTCCTTTAGCTGAAATCTTTCAGAGTAAACATGTAAGCAAGTACGGGAACATAAGTGCCCATTGTACAATGTTTAAGTTAATGCTATCATAACTTTTATCTCTTATAATTAATTTACACAAAACCAAGTCTTTTCTTCTAATATTTAGTTATTTTATAATTCAATTTTAAATTGATACTTGCATTTCTTTATATACCATATCAAAACATATAAATATTGAATGTAAGACCACATATTTATGGCGTTCGGATAATGATTATATAATATGTTTAACAAAAAACAATTTTTATAATAAAAGAATTTTAAATCTAATTTAATCTTACAAAATCATTTTATAAAATGATATTTACATTTATTTATATACTCATAATTCATCTTATATTTAATTAATATGAAATTTCTAATAATTTAACATGAATTGTCATCTTATTTAAGTTGACAACATTATCATTAAAATGTGATTTAAGAAGGACATTTCATGATTTATTAATACTTAATTTTGTTATCTTACCTGTTCATGAGGATCTTTCACTTGCTTTATTATTAAAGTAAAAAAAAATTGAAACATTTTAACAATTTGATTGTTGTTTTCTAATTTGATTCTTATAAATTTGAAAGTCACCTTTCTACCCTATTAAAAATCAATTCCTTTAATTGTGTCACAATTTGGGGAGTATAGAATGACTATATCATACTTTAGAATTTGAGGAGAAAGAAATCTCCATCTACAGCAACCATTATATAACCTTCCATATGTATTAAAAAGACAGATAGGACACACGTTATGATAAGTAAATTCATATACACTTTTTTTTATCATATTAAAACTTCAAGACTGATAGACATATGCATATGATTAGTTTTGTTTATTTCATAGAGACAAAACACAATAACCAACAAGTGAATACACAAAGAAAACATTACGATAACAAGAACAAGTTTTGTAAATGTATCTATATTTGTGAGAATAAACACGATAAAAAGTAATAATAAGCAATAATGAAATAAAAACTCTGACAATTACGATAAATAATTAAGAAAAATAAATAAGAAACATTAGAGTATATATATTCAAATATATATAATTCATAGTTTAAATTAATTACAATAACTAATAGTTCTCACTAGTGCAGCGAGGGGCTTTTACCGCGGTTCATTTTCACTATACGTCGTGGTTCGAGAACCGCGGCATATTCAGCCGCGGTAGTAAGTCAGACACTTTATGCCGCGGTTCTAACCGCGGTATATAGGCTACGGAATATGCCGCGGTTGTCTAGGGAACCGCTGACTAAAGTCATTTTTTTTTAAAAAAAAATTTTAAAAAAAATTAAAAAATGGACTATATGCCGCGGTTCGCGGTTGAACCGCGGCATATAGGCCGAAGAATATGCCGCGGTTAGTGTCAAAACCGCGGCCATATGTCTCGTTTTTAAAAAAAAACGAAGCACTATATGCCGCGGTTGTGGTTAGAACCGCGGCATATTCCCCTGCAGTTTTTTAAAATTGCAGGTCTGTTTTTGTGATATCCACTACCACAAAAACAGACCTGCATATAAAAACATTTACAGAAATTCAATTTGAACATAACAAACACATGTTCAAATGTATTTCAACATCAAATAAAGTAGAGAGTCTAAGAAAATTCTATTTAATCAAATGCATTGTTTAAATCTAAATCTAAGAGCTATTGTATAATCTAACTATATACTTCGCAGCAGCGTTCCTAATGAATAGTAGTGACTTCTCAGGAACTGGTGTAGTAGTCTTGAATCTCTGCAAAAGACAATTCATTTTAATTAGTGTATATGAATTCAACATTGGTTAAAAAATCAAAATTTGTTAAAGTTAAATATTACCGTTTCCCAGCGAGTTGTGATGTGAGAACGAACAATATGGGTCATCCAATACATTACATAGTATCCACACTCATATGACCCATTTTGTCTGTTACACTACAATATATCATCACAGTTGATAATAGTTAGTGAATAACATTTGTTATAAAACAATTATAACAAAGTATGACTTTAGCATATGTCAAACCTTGAGAGAAATCCAAGCAATCTTTCTACTCTTAACAATTGATCTCCCGTCCATCATCATACTTGCTGGAATAGAACTGTATATAAAAAAATGTTTTAGCATTCAGTTATATAACAAAGAAAGTCCAAACATTGAGGTTCTTACCAATCAATTGCTTGTCTGAGTTGTGTGGGAGGAGGCCTGTGCAATGAGCAGAACCACAAAGCATAGTTGTCTTGCACAGACATAACAAGAAGTTGCCAATGGCGCCTGAAATTCATAATAACGTAACTATTAAATATTAAAATCACATATGGAACATTATTATGCTAAACAAAGTTCACTTACCCGGATATATAAGGCAAAAAGTATATTTTCTTGCCCCTTCGAAAACTGCTTATCAGACTCATGTTGATATGCTCAAAATCATTTGATTCATGAATGTCTTGGGGATCAATGAATCCATAATCATCAGAACGCCCCAACTTATTAGTGACCCCAGACATATACCTGAAATTAAAAATTAACTTTGATATAAGGATACTTGATATATAAATCAATTTTATATATAAATAATTGGTCATAGACTTACATCGTCCATAGTTGAATAATTGAAATATTCAACTCTTGTGTTCCCGACGCAAGCTCACGGACATCTTGGCTATTAAGGTATATTGGGACCTCAGAGCCATGCCCAAATACATTAGCATCATACTCAACCTCCAAAGGCTTATCATCAAGGATGTCAGCAAGTAGATGCAATGAAGAAAGAGGGTCATCCTCAGATAGAGGAATCTTCTGTTGTTCCTGCGTCTGTTGTTACATGAAAAGATAAGATAAGTTTTGACATCAAAAACCTTTAAAATTGAGAAGTGTAAAGAAGAATTTCATACCGAGGGGTCAGAAACTGGTTTAACCAAAAATTTAGGCCAAGTGATAAACGACTTATATGCTTGTTCCACAGTGAAAATCTCTTCCGTGGACAGTGGAACCGAGGCATCTGGCATGATCATTTCATCCACTGAGACCTTCACCTCATCCTCTAATAGTTGCATACCATGACATACAGTCGCTGACCTAAACTCTGTTCCACGAGCTACCAGCACCATCTCATCTTCTTCTAAAATGTATAGCAGACATGGACTACCATCGTCCATGTCATCCTCTGGGATGGCTGATGCGGAACAACTTCCTTTGGCGCTTCTCCCTGTCAGAGTAAATGTTAGATTATACAAAAGATAGAAATAATTGCACATAAATGTTTATTAAGTTTACCTGTGGGAGGGGGAGGGACCACATGTTCCTCTATAGGAGACTGCACCGGGCGCATGCTCTGAAACTGCTCCTGGTATAGCATCTGGAATTCAGCCCTCACCTCGGCCCTGATCTCCTGCATAAGGTCTTGTCGGACCTTTTTTGTGATCGATCTCTTCTGTCATCCTTTGTGTATCGCTGTACGAATATGAATGCTGACGAGAAGAGCTCCCAAAATAATCCGTAATTCCTACTCCAGGACCTGCAGCACGTACACGTCCAGGGTGCTCAGGTCGTCCAATTGCAGCAGCAAGAATATCCTGGCGACCCTCTGGAGTGAATTGGCCTTGGGAGCTCTGCTCAACCAAGGCGTCCTGTAACATTACAAAACACCATTATCAGTTAAATAGTTTAATGTAGTATGTATAATGACAATATTTATTATTTTAGGAACAGTGATAACTTACAATTTTTTCAGAAATCTCTCGTGCTGTGTCGGAAGAGTAGGTGCCCGATGGTCGCATACGGGCCAACTTCCATTTGTCATGTCTAGACGGTGGAGAAGGAGGCTGAGGAGGGCTACCACTCTGAGATGGTGGTATAGCATCTGCCTTTTGCTTGAGGATTTTCTCCTCAAGCTTCCTATACCCACCACGAGATAATAGGTGGGGGTTTTTGTTCTTAGCACTTGTTCCTTGTGCTTTGCTTCTAATTGCCTGTCACATACACATTAATTAATCAGTTCATATGATATATATTTGTTAATGAGGAATTGAATAATATGAACTACACTAACCTGCCATTCCTCTGACATCCGACTCTCTTTAAAAAGCCGCCAAGTCTCCTCATCAATGGACTTATATGAACTGCATGGACTTTTATGTTTAAGGTGTCCAAAGATGTACCTTGATGTCAACTTGCTTTTAAAGTTTCTGAAATTTTCTGCAACAGTTGACAAACACTTATTTCTAAGTGTTGGGACATTTGGAATGTCAAATGTCATCTGAAAAAAACATAATAAAGTTGTATTAGTACAAAATTATCAATATAAACAAATTTTAATTCAAATGCTATTAACTAACTTACCAATATATCTTGCCAAATAATGTTCCGATCACCCTCGGACACATGATCAAAAGATGGAATGAGAATGCTAATCCTATCACGTGCCACTACTCCAAGGTATGATCGGAAGTCATCTGCATGGGGGCCAGTTGCCACACCCGTGGTGACATTCACATTCACCGGAGTTCTTTCACCACTATTTTTCCTGATTAATAATTGTTTCATCCTAGTGGGTCCTCTAGTGGATCTGGTTGGGGGAGCCTCATCCCCTGAAGAATGTGGATGATCAGCCATATATCTGTCAAAATAAATAACAACATTAAATTTTCTTTCAAGACTTATGTAATATCATATAAATTAACAAAACATGTAATAGTACAGAAATTGAAAATTCATACATAAAGATATGGATTCATCATATGTATATTCCCTCATCATGATCTGACCGAATTGCATGTACATCATCGTCAACTACAGATTGGTCATCCAAATTTGTTGTAGTTTGAAATGAATGGTTGTCAGCAATATCAATATTAATCAGATTGTCTTCGTTAACTTCAATTTGTTTTTTGCCTTGAAGAGCAACATACCAATGGTCACACAAGGACATCTAAACTTCACTTCATTATCAGTTCTCCCCTCATTACGTTGCGCAAATTGTATAAATTCCTCTACCCCTCTCTCGTACTCAACACTAATGCGTGGTAAATTAATCCAATTTCGATCCATACGTAAATATTCTACAAAATTACAATCATACAATTATACAATATATTCAACATACAATCAATTCAATCATACAATCAAACAATTAATAAACTATAACAATTTCATGCACTATCAAAATTAAAGCAAAAATTATACCATAATACATTACCAAAACTATAGAAACTTCATACATTACCAAAACTATAGCATTATGCAAAAATTAATGAAGAAATCACGTTATAAATGCAAATGGACATAAATACCTGGAAGAGGAACGGCGGCGGAGAGGGTGAAAAACGCAACACAACGGCGGCGGCGGCGGAGAGGGTGAAAAACGCAAGGAAATCACGATTTTGATCGGCTAAAACTCGTTTTTATCGTCAAAAACGAATAATGACCGAACAATTTTGAGTTTAAACGGTTAAAAACGCAAAATCTGAGGTGAAGGGTGGTTGGGAGGAAGAAGAAACGCGAAACAGAGAGAACGCGCGAGGAAGACGATGCACTGTTCCAAGTTTTGTTTTTTAACTCTGAACAGGGGAATCTACCGCGGTTCACTACTTAACCGCGGTATAAAGGGGTTATATGCCGCGGTTTAACCCCCAACCGCGGCATATACTAATTTAAAAAATTATCAGAAATGGCATTTTTGAAATTATTTTCAAACTATCTGCCGCGGTTGCCCGCTGAACCGCGGCATATACCCCTGAAACGTGTTCAACAAAACTGTCTCCCCAACTGCCTTTCACAGAATTTGAAAAGTTACAGGGGTTATATGCCGCGGTTCTCTGGGGAACCGCGGCATATACCCCCTGTAACTTCTGAAATTCTCTGACTGGCAGAGAAGTTAAGACGTTACAGGGGTATATGCCGCGGTTCCCCAGAGAACCGCGGCATATAACCCCTGTAACTTTTCAAATTCTCTGACCCAGTCAGCACCTGCAATAAATTGTCAGGGTATATGCCGCGGTTGTGCAGAGAACCGCGGCATATACTCTGTTATTTAATTTTTTATTCATACGTGGCGTCAAAGGCAATGGTTGACTGGGGTATATGCCGCGGTTCTACCGGGAACCGCGGCATATAGGTTCGTTTTATTTACAAAACTGCCACCGCGCACCATTATGCTGCGGTTTTCGTTGAACCGTGGCATAATGTGCGCTGTAAAAACCCGATTTTTTACTAGTGTCTCAATCTGTTAGATAAACATATTACATATATAATCAAATTAAGATATTGTAAAAGTAATCTTATGAGTGTTTTTCTAATCTATCTAGCTCTTTAATTGGTAGAATGAAAAGAAATAAAGAATGAAAATAGAAAGTAAGAAAATGAACATTTTATATATATATAAAAATATGGTTGGAAGTTGAGATAACAAACGGTATGGGAAGTCATCTTAAAACAGTTCCCACTTGTGGTTTGAATATATGGTGGACCACACAAGAGATGTTGAGAAGGAACCAAGCTTTGAAAATTGAAACTCAATTTTGTAAGTATAAAAGAGTGTGTGAGATGAAATTGGAAGCAGAAAACTCCAAATAGAGAAATGGAAAGGAAAAACAATGTTGATAAAATAAATTCTTGATGGAATTAGAAAATTGTTAGTAAAATGTAGTGGTCGAAAATGGTGAGAAAATAATTATGAAATTGTTGAAGTTAGTGGATGAATGGATGATATGAAGGGGAAGATATGTGCATGATGGTTCAGCATCACTAGGGTTTGGGATTGTTTTGAGCCATATGTATTGTAATGAGATACATCATGAATTGAGACTTTTCACAGAAGGTGATTGGGTCATGGGACCCTTTACAGTATAATTCCCCTTAAGAGAAGGAAATATCTTTCGCCTAACATCCAAACTTTAGAATAGACAACTCATTCTAATATTATCATCACCATTACATACACTCAACGTCCTCCCTATCAAATTATATAACTTTTTCTCCTCATATACCTAACCAACAACTATCTTCTTTTCTTCAACTTTTTAATTTAAAAAATAATCAAATCATACATCTTTACATTCATTTGAGACACATGGATGAAGTGAAAAAAAAGGAAGCTCATATCAACTTGTTCCGACCTAGGATAATAAATTCATGAGTTTAGTCTTACTTCACCGGCAAGAAACGAAAGAAGACTTTCATTTCCAAATTTTATTTAGACATAATTCGTTTCTTTTTAGGTGTGAAACAGTGTCGAACTATTCAACAAACATTAGTTCTCCTTAAAAATGAGGTGATCCAGTTACACCTTCTAGTACGGCTACCTTGTTATTAATCATAAAAAAGTAAATTTTTATATATTTAAAAAATAATAATAATAAAAAAATAATTTAAAATTTTTATGTATATTATAATATCATTCCTTTTATTTTATTATTTCTAAATCTTCATATGCAAGACTTTTTTAAGCCTCAATCATTCTATAAATATACAAATTCAAATCTCTAAATTAAGTTTCACACACTAACATTTTGTTTTAAATGATTTATTTATTAAAATGTGTGACAATTGAATGACATTTATAACATGCTATGTACAAAAATAAATGCGCTACTTCGTTTTTTATTATGACATTTTATTTTATCAAGTTAAAATTTAGTTCTCACAATCATTTTTATTGTCTTATGTATTAATATATGTATTAATTTTAAATTCAATGTTTTTTTCAATACATGTTTATTCACATAACTTATTTATCTTTTGTGTTTTTTTATTTATATTGTAGGTATTATTTAAGATATTTTAATTTAACATCCAAGAAATTTGAGATAGCTTAACAGAATAAATGGTATTGAGAAAATTTAAAACTTCAAACTTATAAAAGCAAGTGAAACATGAGTAGCAAAAGAGAGTTTGGACAACAAGAAGAAATAATTTTTAATATATAGTTATTGATGATATTTAATGTAATTATAGTTTTCTAAAATTTTATGTTTAATTTAAGTATAAGTTACCTTTATTTTATGAAATATTTTTCTTTATTTTTTGTAAAAGTATTTTTTAATAATTTTTTCAAACATTTTTATCCAGTGTAGATTATCAAATATGTCATGTCTCAGTTTTACTTATTCATATAGTGTCGGTACAATTTAACAGTCCATGGTAGTATAACTTTTTTTTTTTTGAATTTGAATTTGATGTTTTGACGACCTTATAGTTTTTTTGGGGGCAAAAACATGTCGGTCGTAGGCTCATGTTTTTAATATATATATATATATATATATATATATATATATATATATATATATATATATATATATTAAAATTTTATATTTTATTTTCAAAAACATAATTTCATAAAAACTCAATATAACATATTTTATATTTTATTAGAATTCTAGAACTTACTAATATATCTTACACTATTTTAAATACTGAACTATTTTTACGATTTAGAGATTGTTAAAGAAATTGAAGTTAGAGTTGTGCGTGAGAATAGTGAAAAATATTTGATAACGAGGTTTGGATATTTGAAATTACATAAATATCATAATATTGTGAAAATAGTATTTTTTTTAAGGTGACATTGTTAAAAGCTTTTAATATGATCCTTATTAACATTGTCTGTATAGTTTGTCTTATTGTAGTGAGTATTCAATTTCACTATAAAAAAATTAAAATAAATGAAATTTTATATTTTCAAATTTTGCTAAGGTTTTGCATTAATGAGTTTCACATACAACTTTATCTTAATAATTTTTTTTTTCAAGTTTGTTTATTATGTTAATTTTTTGTGTAGAGATTAAATGACACATATATTGATGTGTTCAAATAATTATAGTTTCATATGTTAATTGAATCTTTGTGTTTTGATTATGTCCAAATTTCAATATTATTGATTATTTAATAGTATGGTAAAAAGATGGGATGATGAATTATGGTAGGTACATTTAGTTTAATAATTAGTTTTCAAAATTTGATTAATACGTACATACAATTTGATATATGAATTTATAAAATTATAAAATTATGAAATTAAAAAAATATATAACATTAAAAAATTACAATATTACAATATTATAAGATTATATTATTATAAAATTAGAAAATTATACTTTCATATATGAAATTATAAGATTACAAAGTTACAATTTATAATATTATAAAATTATAAAATTATAAAACAATAAAATTGTAAAATTATAATACATAAAATTTTAAAATAATAAAATTACATGTGACCATAACTCAATATTATAAATCATTTTTAAGTTAGTAAAAAAAAATACTAATAAGACTCGATTAAAAATTTTAATTTATTAAATATTTGTTAAACTAGAAAAAATTATCTAAGACTAAATCATAATTATACCTAAAACTTTTATGATTTTTAAATAAATATTAAATTACTTAGTAATCGTGTTTTCCTTATGTCAGATGATTGTGATGATCTCCCAGTTTTATTAGATAATAACAATTTATATAATAACGTAAAGCATGATTTTGATATCTTAAAATAATTCAAGTTATTTTAGGTCCTTCATTTATCAAATACTATTTTATATTAAGTATAAAACATCATGTTATTTGATATGAATATAAGTATGCAAGAGTAAAAAGAAAATAATAGCGATTTCATCTAGTTAACTAAAAATTTAAACGACATATATTCAATTAAAAATTATAAAAATTAATTTTGAGCAATTAGTTGACTATAAAAATTTAATAAAAAAAATATTATAAATATTAAACTTTAAATTCAATTTATCAAAATTTAAACTCAATTTAGTTTTCTTAACATATAATAAACAATATATTTAATTGTTTTCTACATTCTAATTACTATAATTCTAATTCTGATGCGTATATATTTTTTTATAATATTTTAAAAAAATATTATAATTGTTATACTAGTGAAAAAACGCTATTTAACGTCATCCATAAGACGTCGGTTGGGCGGTAGCCCAACGTATACTAGCGAACGGTGACATTACCGTAAATAAGTTGGTAAACTGAACGTCGATTTTATAGCAAACGATGTCTATGATATATTCGACGTCTGTTCTGCCCGAAACCGACGTCCAAGGACCTGGGGTAGGCGAGAAGACAGTCTTTCCTGCCCCCATTGACGTCGGTTGTGACGGGGGCTGACGTCTACCTGGCTGCAATTAATGCTCTTCACCTGATTCCCAGGCGCTTAGACGTCACGTAGTCAAAAACCGACGTCTATAATGTTCGGAAGGTGGGAAGACAGTCAATTTTTGCAACATAGACGTCGGACTTCTGGGGATGCAACCAAACTCGCAGGAAATTCGACGTCCGATAAAGGGGCACCAACGTCAAAAATGTTATAGACGTCGGCGCCCCAGGACAATCTACTTCCCTGACAGGAAATGAAATGTCAATCCGATTAGCGCCGTAGACGTCGGCGCCCCTTGTGTCCAACGTCTAATAGGCAGATTAAAAGTTTTATTCGACGTCACATTAGTAATATAATTGATGTCTACGTGACTATAGACGTTTGTTTCTGTAGCAACCGACGCTTAATTTCATGTTAAATAAACCACAAACTCGGAGGAGTTTCGTGGCATTGTAGTTTCGCCTTGCAGACTCGCCTCATTTAATCGTCTTCCTCCTCTCATGTTTCTCTCTTGCGCCATTGCATTCTAGTTTCTGATAACATCATCATTTTCCTCCTCTCCTTTTTCTCTTTTGTGACATTGCATTCCAGGTGCGTGTTTTCTTATTTAAACCGTTTAAACTTTGTTTAAACCGATTATATTAGTCTTCTGGTTCAACTGATTAAAATTTATTTTCCTTGTGTTGTGTTTTAGTGTAGTTTTGTTCCTTTCTTGGGGTAATGCAGTACCACATTCTTCCTTTGCTAGCTGCCTCCCAGAAAAAGCGGTGTCTTTTGGATTTCTCGTGGCGTTTCGACCCAAAAACGACCCTGGGTTGTTGCCTAGTTATCGTTTCACTGTAATTTTTCCCTCTTGCGGTTGAAAATGGAACTAGGCAAGAACCCAGGTTCGGTTTTGGGTTAAAATATCATGAGAAATTCAAAAGACGCAAGTTTTTTTCGGGGGAAACTAGCAAAGAAAGAGTTTGCTACTAGGCTATCCAAAGATAGGAACAAAACTGCACTAAAACACAACGACTATATTAGACGTCGGTTAATGCATACACCGACGTCTATAGTGACATTAGACGACGGTTAGTGACATGTTTGATGTCTTTATGTGCTCTTAGATGTCGGTTATTGCTTGCTTCGACGTCTATATATTGCCTTTAGTCGTCGGTTTACACGCCTGCACCGACGTTTAGTGACGTCGGACATTGGACTAACTGACGTCTGTTATGTGGATGTTTGACATCCCGTTAACGTCACCGGTATTGACGTCGGTTGTGAAGAAGACGTTAAAAGCCCAAAATAATCGACATTAAATAGCGTTTTTCCACTAGTGTTACTATAAAATTTAATTAAAATAAATTTTATAATTTATTACAAATAGTTTTTTTATTTTGTTGGCATTTTTATAATTAAAAAAAGTTATGTTTAAAAAAACGATTAAATTAAAAAAAATAGTTAACATTAAAAACACATTTACTTAAAATTAGAAAACAAGTATGGGAAATAGAAAGAGGGATCCCGCCAGGTTTAAATATACTGAGATGTTTTTAATTAATAATTTGATTAATGAATTAAAATTTTAAAATTAACACTTTTTAATTTTTAATTTTTTTATATTTTCTTTTGTTTTTATATAACCATAATTTTTATTTTGAGAGTTTTCTGGATAATTTGACTATTGAAATTAATTACACTGTAACAGTTGAGGAAAAATGAAAATAATAATTTTAGTAGATGACAATTTGAAAAAAAAAAGTTATTTGATTTATAGTTTTTTCTTTTATATATGTAGAATCAAGGATATCCAATAATATTTTTAAAATAGTCAGTCATTATATCCAATTTATTTTTCTGTAAAGTTAAAAGAAAATTACTCAATGAAATGATTGGTTTGAAAAGAAAATAAAAAATAGAAGATTTTTTTTTTCTGAAATTAATATTAGTAAAATCCTTTTCTATATATACACACGGAGACATGCATGTGCTTGAGTGAAATATTTTACAATTAAAATTTCACAAGAACATGTGTAATTTTTTTTTATTTGTGAAAATTTTAACAATCCATCATTTATTTTATAATAGTTGGTAAAATTAAATAATAATTAAAAAAATAAAAAATTAATTAAAAATGATAAAAAAAATACTCCTTCTTTGATTTACAATGTAAACAGATAAACACATTTTCTCCTTAAAATAAAGAGTATAAAGGTATAAATTAATAGCTAGTAAAATAAAATAGTCTTAATTATTGTTTTTTTAACATATATAAACAATAGATGATAAAACAAGTGTTTATCTTTACTATAAACAAATGTGATACAATATTTTTAAACATTCAAACATTACAAACAAGGTAAATATCTCATTTTCTCTCTACTGTATATTGTTATACAAGTAGTCAACCCAATAAACAATTTTATAAAAGTACATACATTTATTTTTAGTCTAGAAGTGAGTAAAAATTTCAATTTATTGCATTGTATTTGTTATCATGGTAATTATCTAAGAAGATGTTTTGTATTAATTTTAAGTTTTTGTAATACTGCCTTATGATAAAAAGTTGTTCTTTATGCTGACACCTTAAAGTAGCAACAATTTAATATCACTCAAACATCTATACAACAATAAAATATATAATTCAAATATCCATTAAAACTTGAGAGAATGTAAAATCATAATCATAATCACTATTATATTATTATTTATTTTTTTGACAAGAGGATCAAAATTCTCAATTCACTTAACCATTTAAAGTCAGTTTATACATTTTTTTTGCGAACCAAAATGATGGACCAAAATAAATTAGGTTGACCAATTTTATCGCGCTTAATTAAATTCTAAAATCCTCTTTTCTATTTTATGTTTATATTAAAATCAAAAGCCAAAATTATTTATGATTTTTTTCCTTCTTCAAAATATCCGCAATGAACTTCTAATTCAAATAACTGTCTCTACATAAATTTAAAATAAAAAATACTTTCACGATAAACATAGATTTGAATATGTATTAAGTTATCATAACTTGTTAATTAATTTTTCATACTTATATTATTTCATAAAAATATAGACTAGCTAATATATTTCATTACTTTATTTCCTATCTAAAAAGAAAAACTCTTATTTACAACATCAGAAAATAGATAATTTTACATAATTCAAAATTACTCTATAACAAAATTATAAGTATTTAAAAAAACATTGTTATTTGTAGTAAAATACAATGTTAAAATAAAGTATTGAATGAAAAATTTAAAATAATATATTATTTTTGTTGCTATATGTTGAAGAGATATATTACTAAATGCAATAATAAAAAATTAATTATCTCAATTTAAAGATTCTTTTTGCTTTGATTTGATTGTGATTTTTTTTATTTAATCATTAAATTTAATCATGACTTATGATACTAACTAAATAAAATAAGGAAAATAATTATGTATTTTTTTTTTGTAATATTTTTTGTAAAAGCTTAGAAGGAAGAGGAAGTGGTATTTATATGAAGTAAAAATGCAGGGAAATTTAATTTTACAATCATGTGATTGTGGCCATAATTAGCTTTGGGTGGGACCTTTGTTAATTTAGGTGGGACCGGTTGATCAAATGGTTTGTGATTGATGAAGGAACCAACCAACATGATTGCAATGGTATAGGGTCTGCACCGAATATACTACGTTTGATGGTACAGCCTATTCCATATTCTCCACCATACATTCTTGTCAATCTGACAACTAATAAATGACATGCATGCGATCAAAATATGATCAATGAATCAACGCTGGTCTTCTAAAAGCTACAATTAACTTCACAACCAATTTTTTTTTCTCTATTTCTTTCACTAACTTAATATTTTCCTAACCATTTTGCTTTATACTTTTGAGAACATTTATCAAGTAATGTTAATCAAGTGCCCAAATGAGTGCATGAAATAAAAATGACAATATATAAACTCAGGTTAATTAATAGTGATTTTAGTTTCTAAAAATTATTAAATTTTAACTTCTTTTTTTCTGTAGGTTAAGTTTTAAGAATATTTTTTCAAAATAATTTTTTTTTGTATTTTTATTTTTGGTTTTATATAGTTTATAAGATAAAGTTTATCTAGAAAATGTGTTATTTAAATTAATATTTATCACGTCTTAGACTTTTATCTTTATCATCATTATAATTTTGAGTCTAAAAGACTAATGATATGTATATCACCTAGGGGATGAGGTTTAGTAAGAAGACGTTTTATTCAAATCATTATTTACTTAGATGATATCTTTTTCAAGTTGATGTTTAATAGGTTCTACACTTTTCATTATTCATTCTAAGGGGCTACTGGTCAATATATTATCCAGGGTGAAGGTTTATATTAAATAGGTACAATCTTCACTTTATAAGTCGATTTTGTGAGGTTGAATTAGATTTAAAATTCACTTCTTAATCATTGTTGATAACTCCTTAAAATCCAAGTGAATTTTTGTCTCATTAAAATAGTCCCATCTTGGATGTTGCAACTTCTATGTGGTGAGCTTCTTCTGAATATCGTTTAGAGATTGTATGGAGTATATGTTTTTAAAATATATGGTATAATTGTTGCGATAAACACTATAATATTAATAAGTAGACTTTTAAGATAATGAAAGATCTGAATTTCATTTAACCATCCAAATATAATTATAATTCATAATATAATGAAAATTATTTTGTTAATCTGATAGCCATTATTAAATTTTTGTAATATTTTTGTATGTTTTATTTTTTTTTACACGATAATCAATTAAATTACGACTAGTTATTTAAACCATATTTTACTTATTTATTTTTTCTATTAATCTAACTTATAATTAATTTTTCTCTCTCTTTTTTTTTTCTCTTCAGTTTTCTTGTTGTTGTAAAAGACTTAAATTCCTTTAAGAAGTTTTTCTAAAATGGTTTTATCATTAAAATTTGTAAATACAGAAATTTAACCGTTGTCAATTTTTATATGAAAAGTTAACTTAGATTTGGATTCAAACATGATTGAGAACATCTTCCTCGTTTTAGGATTCGCTTTCTACATCAAATACTTCCTTGACTTCAAACGTTTCCTTTAGTTGAAAAATATTCCAAATTTCAAAAAGAGAAATAAATTATTAGGTGCCCTATATATAAAATATCATACTTTATCTATCAACCATGATCAAATACAAAAAAGTAAGAGAGGGTCACCTTGACTTAAATATTGATTCATCTCAATTGAACTCTAATTCACAAATTTATGCTAAGGAAAAACATTATTTATCCCCTTAATCCATCTATCATCAAAACCCATTTTATATTATGAAATCAACAGAATTTACTGAAGGATAAACCTTCTTTGAAACACCATCTAATAATTTTTCCTATCCCTAATTATTGATTAGATGTTATAATATTATCCATTACAATTTATACCTTAATACCTTAAACAACTCACTAAGAACATTAGCAAATAATATTCTAAAGCATTAGGATTGTTTATTTTCTAAATTAAAATAATAAAAAAGTTATTTGATCCTTCGCCAGTTTACCATTCATTTGAAACTTTTTCAAGCAAAACTATCTCCCTTAAAATGTTTAAAAAGTCCTTTATAAACATCAAGTTGATCTCATATAATTTAAAATTCTCATATTCTTCGAAGAACCTATGTTTCATCCCTACTTCTTATCCAACCTATAGTGGATATTTTCCAATATATATATATATCAATTTGCTTATGAAAGTGTATGTCTTTTAATGCAACATTATCTTTTAGTGATACTATCTTCAAAGAAGGATGTAGATCTTATTTTGTGTAAAATTTGATGACAACATTACTATAAATTATACATTTAACGAGTTACTTCCCTTAATGCAAAATAAATTATGATACAAAAAATATAATACAATTAGAAAAGTGTATTAAATTTTTTAATAAAAAAATGTTTACTTAACTGATATTAATATTTTTTAAAATTTATATAAATATAACATATAAATCAATAATAAATACATTTATTTAAAAATATTTATTATGAATATTTAAAAAAAAATAGTAAAAATTACAAAAGAAAAATTAACAGAACTAAAACACACAACATTATTATTATTTATTTATATTTTATTTTAAGTTAAAATTAAACCTAACTTCATCTTATTTTTAATTTTGACTATATAATGAATTTTAATAAAGAAAAAATAATATGGCGATAATCTATGTTCAATTATATTATCCTGTTTGATTTAAAAGCTAATCACAAAATATTTGTAGTTATTAACTTATTACGTGCAGGATTTGGATTTTTGTTTTTATTTTTGGAAAGTTATGTGAAATCATTAGTGTACTTTATTAAATATTTTTTTTTCTTTTAGATAAAAAAAATGAAATTATTTTAACATAAACACGTTTAATAATGAAATAAACAATGAATTTACTATTCCTAAGAATTATGAAAGAATTGTCTTATTATTATTCTTGTCGGATAGTGTAATGTGTGTACCTTATTTATGTTATATTTGTAAAATGAATTATTTAAAAAAAATTACATTAAAAAAACCTAATATCTAAATTTGAAAAGTATATATCACAAAAGAAAGATATAATTTCGCTTTTAAAATAGGACATGTGTTGATAATACAAAATGAAAACAAATATAAAAATGAAAATGAGATAAACATGTATTATTATTCTTGTCGGATAGTGTAATATATGTACCTTATATATGTTATATTTATAAAAAAAATATTATTTTAAAAAATTACAGTATAAAAACCTAATTTCAAAATATGAAAAGTATATATTACGAAAAAGATATATAATTTCACTTTTAAAACAGGACATGTGTTTTAATAGTACAAAATGAAAACAAATAAAAATGAAAATGAGATAAACATGTATTATGACCCTCTATTAAATTTAAAAAGTTAAATATTATTCATTTTCCTTTTTTTTTCCTCTGATCCTATTCTTTCTTTCTTTATTTCACATGTTATCTTTAATGTTATTTCCCTCGTTGTCCATTTTTCTTTCATTTTTTCTTTGTATATTTTTTTCTCTCTCCTGTGATGAGTGTCTTTATTGCCACTTTTATTTTTATTTTTTTTTAATTTATATATCTTTCAACTTGAACTAAATAATTAATTAGTACTAATGTATCTTTTTTATTGTGTATTTATTACACTTATGATAATATGTTAATTATTTTATTTAATTTTATATCTTTTCAAATTATAAGTTTAACTCTTATTTAAATGACATGTACGATTAATATAACATGAATCGGTGAGTTCAGATTTGGATTCAACATATAGACTTTACTCGGTTACAGTATAACTTATTAGTAGGATGTTAGCACACTTAAACTTACATGTAGTTATTAGTGTAAACTATTATGATAATTTTAATTAAGAGATGATTAGACTGCAATTAGTTCAGTAATAAGTAAAATTTTACTATAATTTTTATAAATAAAAGATTCATGACAATTGATTGTTAGATTTAATAATAAAGTGATGAAACCATTTCTAACTGTAATATCTCAATAAATATAGATTTGAAATTATAATAGGAGTCAACATGCAATAATATGATAGTTCAGTTAGGAAGTTTATACTATAGAGTAGAATAGATAAAACACCCATAAACTTAAAACTGCAAAAGTTGTAAGGGTTTTATACAGCACAAAAATCTATGAACCGAACGGTTTTACAAAAGTCTATGAACCGAACAGTTTGCTACACTAATAGCTAATAACCTATTGACCGAACAGTCCTACACTATCTTCTAGGTTTGCACTCTCCAGCGCATCCTCCAGTGAATCTTCACCACCTTCTGCTCACACCCACAGGATAATCATCGCAGTGAAAAATACGCCCGAACGACAGACAAACATAAGTCAGAAAGAGTAGGGTAAGCTTATGTAATTCAATTAATCGTATTTATCTCACACAAAAATCATACATACATTTCAAAATATAATCGAGTCATAGAACGCAGAAAATAACCAAGCATCCAATACATGTTATATCCAACTACTGACTTGACTCATCCGAGTGTATGAATTATGTAGTTACGACGTTTTTGCACCCGGGTGGACCCTAGCTGGGATGCCCTCAACAGTTGCCACCCGAGGTTAGTCTAATTAAGCTTACCTCGGTACATCAATATCCTGAGGTTAAAGGACCTCCTGCCATTCTCATACATGATTTACTCTTCTCTACGTAAGAATGAATAATCACAGAATATCAGGATAAACGCCAGCTTAACTTAGCCATATTCATACTTTACCATTCAAACCATTCATGAGACATTCCTCCTTGGAATTCTCTTTCACAATGATTTAATATACATCTCAAGTAATCAACATATATAATCACCCTTAATCAATATTTCATTCTGAACGACGAGTAATAAAAAAAAAGAACAAAATATGGAAAACAAAGGTAAGAATACTCTTAACTCATTGACGTAACCAAATGACCATGTAACCAGCTGACTCTAGTATGAGCCATTTACCATCTAAAATATAACCTTAATAAACTTGCAGTGAAGACTAAAGAATTAGACATAATATTTATACCATAGGCCGAGCACTTTGAGCTTAGGCCGAACATTCTTATTTTAGACCGAACGATATTAGGACCGAATACCATTACAAGACTAATTATAACGAAGAGACCGAGTGTTAGTACAAGACCGAGCACTATTGATTCCGAGTGTCAGTCCATGACCGAGCACTTGTAAGACCGAGTGCTAGTCTAGGCCAAGCACCGAGCGTAAATCCATAACCTAACTCTACTAGAATCCAGCGCTTAGTTTTAAGACCGAGCGCTACTGGGACCGAGTACTAGTCTATGGCCAATCAACGAAAAAGCCGAGCGTTTAAAACTTAACACCCTTAAAGACAGAGTGTAATATATAACCGAACACTTCTCATTAAAAATTTATATATGTAAATTTGGCCACGAAAATAACTTGACATCTACTCACATTCTAAAGACGAGGAAAAATCTTGAATACTTAATTTGATTTAGTGCAGGACTTGACCGACTATTAAGTCAAAAGAGAAAACCTTAATTAAACTGAACGTACAAAGGTCAAACCGAGCGACTCTCAGTACAAAATACAAAATTCTATGGGATGCCGTAGAGTTAAGACTCAAACTTCTTCTTACCCAGTTTTCATGCCATATATCAAACACCAATTCGTACAAACAACATATAATACTTTAACAATCAAGCCAAGCATCAAACATATAACATTCAAACATCCGTCGATTCAAAACAGATAACCATAACTAAATTATATAAGCTTCCCTTACCTTATAACCGAACGACTATTCACTCAGAAGAATGTGATTTCCTTGAACTCCAACCTTTTTAGAATGCCTATTACCCACTGAACAAGGAAGAGATCAAAATATGATCAGAATTCTTGTGAAAAGAAGGTAGATGAATGCATGCAACTAAAATTTTGACTTGCATGTGTCCGAAAATAGGTTTCTCATGGAGGAGATAAACTTACCTACTTAGAACCAGAATCTGATTGGTGAGAATGAAAGCTTTTGACACTAGGAGTGCTCAAGCAGAGTCTGCTGAATGATCGGAAGTGAAAAATATGAGAATTCTTAGAGAGAAGATGAAGAAGTTTAGAGAGAAGGAGGAGAAAATGAGTTTCAGAAATTTGGTGAAGAAGGGTGCATGCAGAAAAGTGACACCAGTTTTGAAAATCCCTTCTTAAATATTATCGTCAAAAACCGATCGGTCTATTCTTATGCCGCCACCTGTCTTCCACTTTCTATACCTCACAGTCCCGATCTTAACACTTGAATCTTACTGAGCTGAGAATTTTATGAATTCCGAGACTAACTTAAACATTATAATACTTTTTATAAGTATCATCAGATAATTTTCAAGTGAAGAAAACTAATGAAAAACACATAGAAATCAAATCACTTTAAAATTATTAATACTTAATTGGTCTAGAAAAACAAATACTTAAAAAAATAAATTTAAACAAACAAGTTTGAGATCGTATGATCATTTTTACAAACATTATTTTTTGCTTAATTATGTTTTAATTTCATGATAAATTTACAAAATTTTAATTGAATCTATAATTGATTTGTATGGTCTATTAAATACTCAATAAATTAAAAATTTTCAATTAAATTTCTACTGTCAATATTGGGATAAACTGTTAACAGTTTTTTAAGATTGGGATGTAGTGGTTAAATGACTAATGTGGTTATTATCTTATCAAGTCAATTGTCCTCACGTATAATCTTATGAAAATTTATAAAATTTTAAGATTACAAGATTTAAAAATTTTAGATAATATAATTTTAAAATAGTAAAATTTTAAAATTTCAAATTAATAAAATTACATGTGACGATAAGACGTGACAAAATAATAACTATATTAATCACTTAACAGTTACATCATCAGGTTAAAAAAAATAAATTTATTGAGTATTCCATAGAGTAAAAAAAATTTATAAAAAATTCCAAATTTATTAAGAACTTAAAATACAATTAAGTCAAATTTTTTTAATTTTTCTTATGTGAATAAATATAAATATAAATAAAGAATAATTAGGTAATTAAATTATTTACTAAAAAATATGATAAAATGATAATCAAGCTGTTACTGATAATTTATTTATGAATATTCTTTAAAGTAGTATGGGAGTTTTCAAAGCAGATAAATAATCACATTCAAAAAATTGAAATCTATTATTTGTTCTCGATATAAATTACTAAGGATATATAATTAATTATACTAAACTATCTTCTTACTAGGTTATTAATATTATTAGTTGAATTCAATTTTTTCTATACATATTGAAGTTTTACCTAACTTTAGGAATTAAACAAAATGGAAACTTATTTATCATATATTCTTCCTTAAATCTTTGAAATGTCTTTGTACAACAAAATTTTGAACATAGACAGATTTAATATTTCAAACGCAATAATGTTAATCATCGATGCACATCTCTTCTGATTCAATAGTCTCGATTGGGAAATTAGGAGGTTCTTTTGATACATCTAAAAGTTTGACAATCTTTTACAAATTCATGAGAAATCAATATACAAACAGCGTGTTTTTAAATTCACAAATCTGTGGTGAGAATTCTACGTGATTTTTCATATGCATTTTGTTTGCAGAACAAATTATTTATATTGATTAAATTCACACAACAAATTTATTTTTCTTTGTTATTAAAATATATATGATAAAAGAATATAAAAATATAAAAATATCATAAGTATTAAATAGTATCGGTCAAATTTATTCTTTATTAAAAAGATTTACTCGTATATGTCGGCTCCCTCATGAAAGTCATATTGGCATATGAGTAATTGACCGAAGAAGGATCTAACTGCCGACTTCTGATATATGAATAATATATTGTTATATTTTTGGGCATTATTTACATCTAATGATTATAGGAGTTGATAAGTCATAGGGTCCTTCTTCGGAGTGTGGCAAATATTGATGAATGTTAAAGGCATACTGTTATTGACTCTTAGGTGAGAAATAATTTTTGTTCCTGAAGCTAACATGTCAAAGCTCAATGAGAACAAAAGTATAATAATAATAATAATAATAATAATAATGTCAAAGCAAAATTTTCGATGTGTAGTTTTCCAAGAGTTTGACCCACTCTATGCACAAGAAAAAGGTATGTGTCGTCGTCAAATAATTTTTCACCCGCATCACATAAAATTTAAACACCCTTTTACATTACGACTTTCATTTTTTAACTACCACTGCTAACATATCAAATTACGCGTCATGATTATGACATTACACTTGTTCGTGACAAAATGGTGAGAATCCCAACCCAAGGTATTATTTTCAAGACTGAGATAGCTAAGTTAAAAAACCCTATTAAAATTGATGTTTATATTATATCTAAATGATTACGATGTTTACTAATTAATTACCTCTTATTAGTGTATGTATGTATGTATCTGAATTAGTGTATATACATACGTAGACGGTATTGGAGTGAGTTCCCGTGTCTGATGAAGACAAAAGTGTCTGTAAAAAACCTGGTTACCAATTAATATTTGCCATTATACGACGAACAATTTGAATGAAATGTTTAACTACTTTACTGTGCATGTCGGTTAAAGACCGTTTCTAGAGACATTGTGTCAACAATTTGGCAGAAGGGTTAGAAGAAAAGTGGTTTAAATGGAAATTAAAAGGTGTATTTTTAAAATTTAGTTCATTTAATAAATAAATTGTTGTAATTTTATATTCCAACATGGTCTAAAAAGAAAATGTGATTCCTGTAGCAGTTTTTGGTGGCACAGTGAATGAAAAAAAAAAAAGGTTTGATTAAAAAGATGACACCCCAGCCCCAAGCTAGGGTGTCAGACATTAAATTTGGGGGTTAGTTCCCGATAGTAAGAGTTAAGGATCCCATATTTTGTGTAATAAATTATGGTAATCGTTGATTTAACCTAGGGTTTTGGAAACCTGACACCCCCTCTACTTGGTCAATGCTAGACCCTTTTTCAATCATTTCAAGAGAAAAATCGAAATCATATAACTTTTTTTTTTTTTTTACTGTAGTTCATTTAACATATAAGGTATGTTGACATTTTTAAAATAAAATGTTTAAAATTTTGGAGTGTATTTGGAAACCAATTGGATTAATTCATTTCAATGGTAATCCATGCTCACCTTGTTTCTATATTTATGTCTTGTAAAATAATAATAAATAAGGTTTTAAAATAAATAATATTCCAAATGTATAGTAATTTATGTTAATGATAATGATTCAACGGACTTAAAATGATAATAAGTAGATCGATAATAAAATTTTGAAACAAATAATGGGTCCCTTTAAACCTTTTACTTTTTGAATAAATTTACAAGACCGTATATATGTAATATAAATTTCCATGTGGAGTCATTAATTAAATCGTTGTTTTTTCATATGCATAAATAGAGAAGCAAGAAGAAGCTCCTTTGTTTGAAGTCCTTTCTCACTCACACTTTGGTCAATGATTTTTTATTTTTATTTTTTATGTTTGCATTAATTCTTAGTAGCTTGTACACGGAACAATATATATAAATCGAGACCAGGGAATTTGAAAATGTAAACAACATAAAAGCATTGTCCTATAACTGACTTTTCCTATTTAAGCAAGAAAATGATACACCATTTCATTAATTTAATATTAAATAGACATATATTTTCTACATTTAATTATTGCAGAAAGGTAGAGATATTTTATATATTAAACATTTAGGAGAGGGGATGAATGTGTCACACATGATACTCTTTTATTTCTAGAATGCTTTATATATACATTTCTTAAATAAAAATGTTTCATACATAATCACCATAATTTTATGTACAGTGAATTTCTGGGTTTTTGACGAATAAATTGCACCTTCTCCCTTCTATATGTTTAATTTGTAATAATACAAATTAATATTTTTTTATTAGCAAAAAATGCATGTAATAATATTTAAAACTTTTTTTGGGTGTCCAATGGAAGATAGATCTAATGAAATGGCATTCAGTACGTACGGTGGATTGCAATTTAGTGGATACAATGTACAAGATACTCATATCATATTATGACATAGGTTTTAGATTTTTCATATATTATTATTATAATTGTTGATATTATTTTTAGTTATTATTATTCCTGGACAGTAAATATTTATCATCTACCACAGAGAGAGATAAATTTAGATGTAATACATAATATAATGCAATAACTAAAAATAATTTCATGACTCAAGTTGAATTCTAACATTGAGTAAAAATATAAATGCCCTTAAATCTTATGTGTTAAACAAGGAATTTTCTGTTAATTTATTGCATCATAAATGTTCTAAGAAAATAGAACAAGGAAAAATAAAAGGCCTAAATATGGTATTTCTAGTATTATACATATCTTTACTCTAGATTTTACCAATAAGAGGTGATTTAACTCATAATATCGACTACAATATGGATTCAACTGTTGATGTAAATTGTTTGATGTCGTGTTCAATTCTTATAAGTAATATATATATCATCTTAGTTTTATAATTATAAATATAGCATATTTTTATAACAAAATAGCAGTTTGTGTTAATATAAACTATAATAAATATATTAGTGACTTTGCCTAGGTCGCAAAAATTTTGGAAACAAATTTTAAAATATTGAAATCAATTCGCTGCTAATTAAGTAATTATATTGTTATATGACCTAGTTAACTAGAACAATAAGTCTACTAAAAAGTAAAATATTATAAGTTACATCTCTTATGTATTTTTTTATTCAACTCCTTCTTAATTAACATGGGATCAATATAATTGTTCAACAGTGTTGAGAAAAAACAGTAAATAGAGATTGGAGAAGTGTGTATAATTTAATTTGTTTACAGACATGAAATTCATAATATTAAAGTGGAGATCACGTGTTTATGAGATTTGGGGTTCCTTTCATCTAAACCAAACATACATACATATCTTGATCACGTCTATCTCATTTTAATCTTGAATGCTTGCGCTTATAATGTGTATTAAATTAGGGAAATTCCGCATATGTAGTCTTCTTATCCTCTAATGTCTCATTGGAGATATTAGAAAACCCCTCAACACTTTGAAAAAAAGAATAATAAAATAATAATAATGTTTGTGTATCATACGTCTCACTAGTGTCATTTTCCGAGATATACTCTCGAGGAAAACAAAACGCAAATCCTCCTGTTTTTCTATTCCATGCCTTTCTGGAATTCTTTTCCATATTTTCTTTCTTCAATTATTTAAAGAGAAAAAAAAGAGAAATAAATTAAATTCTCTTCTCATCTCTCCACTGTTAGCTGAACATCACTGCCTCCTATCTCTTCCTATCTATCTGTCTCTCTCTTTCTCTTTCTCTTTCTCTCTCTCTATGCCCTCCCCTCATCACAAACAAACACACACACACACTCTTCCGCTTTCTCTTGAGTATGTCTGTTTTTGTTTACTAAAGATTGCTATCATTCATTCTTCTTTTTTCCCTTAGCTTTCTCTCTCTCTGTACAATCTTCTTCCTTCTCTTATTGTCATTATTCTTTCTTTTTTGTTGGTTCTTTCAAAAGCACAAAGGTTTGTTCCCAGATAGCAAGAGTTAGCTTTCCAGATTCTTTCCCGGGGAAAGCCTAAAAACAGGAAAGGAAAATAATTCATTTCATTCTATGTCTTCAAGCAACTCTATCAGGAACAAAACAAAAGGATTGTTCCACAGTTTCTTGCCTGTGAATATTGCACTTTAATTGTTTTGTCTCAAAATCTGATTTTAATAAAGGAAAAGAACTTCTTTCTCTCTCTCTCTCTCTCCCTCTCTCACACACTCTATACTTATCTCTATATCTCTCTTATATAGTCTTTTACCATCAAGCTATATACCCCTTCTCAAGAAGATGCCCTTGGAAGGGATTTTCATTGAACCTACTTCAACTTCTACACCTGATCTTTCCCTTCACATAAGTCCACCGAGCACTTCATCTTCCTCTTCTTTGATTTGCAACAACGGCACATCTGGTGGTGCCACCAATTATGAGGCTCGCAATTCAACCAGCACAAATTTCCCTTCTCAAGCTCACACTGAGCTTTCTTTGGGAAGGAATTTCAGTGGTGGAGGAAGAGGGTGTGTTGAAGAACCACCACCACACAACAGCAACACCAGCATCAACCCTTATTATCAGACCCAACAGCCTCATTTCCATCATCTTCACCACCATTCTAACACTGGGAATGCTTCAAAACCAGCAACAGCGACGACCACCACAAGTTCCTCCAATCACTTGAGTCACATAAATTATGGGGTTTCTTTGCTTGATGTGTCATCAGAAGGATTGAGGCCAATCAAGGGGATTCCGGTGTATCACAACCGTTCATTCCCTTTCTTGCCCATGGAACATTCAGGAGACAAGGATCATCACGCCAAAATGTGTTTATATCATCACATGCCTACATATCCCTCTTTGTCCTCTTCTTGTTCTCCTCTGTGTTCTTCTTCTTCTTCTTTTACTTCTTCTCCTGCACCCTACTTTGCCGCAGCGGCAGGTGGCCCGGATCCCATGTCATATTTGAGCTCAGGTGGGACCACCGTTGCGGCGGCCGCGGCTTATAGGGCTGCCACGGCCACAAGGTTTAATGGAATTTCTGGGGAGGCCTTCAAAAGTCATCATCCATTGCACCACCATCACTCATCGTCACACTACGGGGTTGGACTTGGAGGGTCTCATGAGGCCTCTTCGGGGTTGATGAGATCAAGGTTTTTGCCCAAGTTGCCAACAAAGAGAAGCATGAGAGCACCGAGAATGCGGTGGACAAGCACACTACACGCTCGATTCGTCCATGCTGTGGAGCTTCTTGGTGGCCATGAAAGTAAAGATAAATTACTTATCTTTTTCCCCAACTTTTTTCCACTGTTTCTTCTTTCAAATTTCCGTCCCTTCTTTTTAAAATATATATTTATTTTTTAAACTTTTGACTTTCGCTTCACTTGTCATATTATATCTTCTTTTCTTGTTGTAATCAAAGAATGTGCAATATTAGACAGTTAGGTAGGTTTCTTTTTTATTTCTCTTGTTGTTCTTGTTCTTCTTTTCCTCTTTTAGGCTTTTGGCTAATGTATTTAGATGATGAATTTTAGGAGCTACACCAAAGTCAGTTCTAGAGCTCATGGATGTGAAGGATCTCACATTAGCTCATGTCAAAAGCCATTTGCAGGTATGTTTGGTTTCTCTCTCTATATTGTTTGTGGGGCGGGTTTTTGGTCTCTCCAAGAGGCACATTCGCCGATGAACAAAGCAGTGAATGTGGGAGTGGATGAATTTAAAGACTGTGGAGTGAGCTTAGTTGGAGGCTTTATCGTCTGAAACAACCAGACACACACAGCTTCTGCTTATAGAGAGAGAAAAAAGAACAGACAAAAGTCATCATTTACCAATAATACATCTCTCATTACCACCTTATCAAACATCAACCTCGTGATTAATGAGAAAACTCAGAATATCCAGAGCTATAACACGGAAGAGGGAGAGAGAGAATGGAAGGAGATCTAAATGCGAATCACCATCTATTTTATTTTATTTTTTTAAATTCATCTCACCAAAAATTATACAGTAACAATCTGTACAGAGAGTTTTTATAATATATACATGTATATATACGCGTGTGTGAGCGTACTTGTTTTAGTTCACTTTAAAGTGTGGAAATGAAAATGCCTTTGTAAATAAAATGCCTTGTTTTTGTGTTAATTCTTTCCAGATGTATCGAACTGTAAAGACCACTGACAAGCCTGCTGCTTCTTCAGGTAATTCATATTGCTCAACTTTCACCCACTTTTTTTTTTCCTTATAGAAATAGTTTTTCGTTTTTATGTAAAACTAAATAAATGAAAATACCACTTACCTCGTTCTTTTCAGACATTTTCTACAACTACTTTGGTTTTTTCACCGCAAGTATTATATATTCCCCTTGTTTTCTACCGTACTTTCTTAGCCTTATACTGTTTCTAAGGCTTTCAGCTGTCCCTAAAAAAAAGGCTTTCAAACCAAGATATATTTAAGATATCCAAGAAGACTTGCACATTACTCCAAAACAAATTATATAAAAATTAAAACTTATGAAGATGCGTGCATGCATGCACACATATATTAATTAATATTTATACATAGAAAGATCTGGAATGTGAAATTTGTGTCATTGTTTATGTTGCAGGCCTTTCAGATGGATCAGGAGAAGATGACATGTCTCCAATGGGAAGCAGCGGTGGTATGCGTCAATTTTCAGACCAAAGAAGCCTTTCAGATCGACCGGTGCAACAAGATATGGATTACTCTTCGGCCAATACTCTATGGAGTAACTCTTCAAGGTAAACATTACCCTTATCAATTTTTCTTTCTCCTTGTTTCATATGTTTTTTGTGCTTGCATGGACGTACGTTTTTAATTTGTTTTGGGACACTGCGTTGCTTGATTTGTTAGCTTTTGCTTTTGCATGGTATCTCTTAGAAATCAACGAAAACCCACGTCCAACTTCACTCTTTTTTATGAAGAATAAAAAGGGTTCTTGTGGCAGCTTTTGCTTTATTTGTGTTTGATTTTCCTCTTTCTTTTGTTTCCTTTATATATCTTTGTACCTTAGTTAATTTTTTCGCCTTAGATATATAGCCAATGTCAAAAGAAAGCAACAAGACATAATCCAACGTTAATCAACATAAAAGGAAAGCAACCCTCAGTTTCTCAATCACTTTTCTTTTTGCTCCCTCTCTTTTCTCCCTTTAGAAGTGTGTGTCTCCTATTACTTCCTACTAAGCACTAACTACTCTCGATGCATATTTCATCTTAATTATTGAATATTAAATTTTAGGTTGTTAACATTCTCAACTTACTGCAGATTGCATACAACTCAAATGCTTAAATCCTTCAAGGTTTTTTCTACTTAACAAGAAATGTATTTTGAAATATTTTTTATAGAGTGCGGAAATTTGCTTATTTGACAAAGTTTTCCCTTTGTTTTTTATCTTGAAAATGTTGTGACAGAAAATGCTGGATATATGGATTTTCATGTAATTAATTACTTACTGCATGCCTACACACAAAAAATACATGTACATAAGTTTATATTCCCCCCAAAAGAGCAAAAGATAGATTTATAATCCAAGTGGTTGAATTGCCTCTCCAGCAAGTAAAGATAGCAAGTAACCTTTTTTATTTTTTTGAGAGTTTGTTCTTTCATAAAAAAGAGAAGAAGAATTATGCTATCACAAGATAAAAAAGTTTTATACTTTCACTTAATTACAAACTACCATACATGTTAACTTTATTATTTTTTACAATAAACAATTTTTAAAAGTCATATCAAATACTTGACTGCAGAAGCTATATCATTAAAATCATTTTCAGTTTTACTACTTAACAGTAACCCTTCACATTCTCTTCAACTATTTAAGTTATTTATGCGTCTAACCAATGGCTTCATCATAACCATGATATTGTAAAAGTTGAAAGGCTCACTCTCTCTCTTATCCAGTTTCTGGATTTACTAAACTTTAGCCTAACACCACCTTCTGTTAGTCGTACGATTGGATTAGTGAACTTAAACTTTCGATCAAAAAAGTTCATCACAGTTTGATGGACAAAGAAAAGCCTCATAATCGTTATCTTATAATAATGGAGTTCTATTGTACGTATAACTGGCAGTTACCATGTGCTTGCCTGACCACATCGAAATATCGTAGTGAGTCCTTTTTCTTACTTTTTTTTATATATATAATGTGTCAACATTGATAGTACTTCTAGAAAGAACTATATGAATTTTTTTTATCATTGTTTATCACCACTGTAATATATATGGTACAAGAAAAATGATAAATAGGAACTGAAATTGATGACCAAATATAATAGTCATTATCATGACTGAATTAGTGAAGAAATTTATTTGGGTTTATTCCTTCTTAATGCAATAAAAATACATATTTTATACCATGCCAAGTAGTTCAACACCCACAATTCATGAGTTGGATTAAATTTTTCACTGCTTACATAGCTAATCTATTTTATTCTTTTGGGTAAAAAATATAAGACTCTTTTCCAATTCATGTGTGTACTGTAATTCTACTTATAAAAGATGTTTGGCGATTGTGATTAGACAACATATATCTTTCTCAATCTCTTGTGCAGTCGTGTTGACTAGGCTTTAAGCTATGATCAGTTATGATTTTGACCTTTTTTATAATAGATTCATGTAATTCGTTAAAGTGGTTTAGGATGTTTATTACAAGTACGTGTCCACTAGAAATAAAATCATATTAGGTGTAAATCCTATTTTAATTTTGTGAGATTGAGTTAGACTTAAAAACCACTTTTTATCATAGTATCAGAGTTATATTAGAGCCAATCCTAACGATATATTTTTTTTCTTGGACAAAAACCACTTTCTAATAGTGTCATGATTAAAATGAAAAAAATGAGCCAAAAATAGACACTCAACTGGGATTAGTCTTACTATGTTGATATTGAATATATATAATTAAGATCTCATTTGGAGAATAAGTATTGTCCAAGTTTTCACTTTTTGTTTTCCTATTGCACCACCGTGACTTGAATGGTGTGATCATTTAGAATTCTATTGAGACATACATGGTATATGATCTATAGGAGCAATGACACTAATGGAATCTCTTCTTTCTTGTCTGTGTCCTGATATATGAATGAATCTGATCAGCAATAGAGAACCATGGCAACAAAACAGTTCTAACGACATAAATGGTTTCCGACCACCGATCTTTCAGTCACAACAGATATCAGGAGGACATCAAATTAAGGTACTAACATAGGCTATGTACTACTACTTCGTACTCGTTATTATTGAACTCGAGATTATTGGGAAACTTTAGTTTTTGTTTTAACTGATAACATAACGTTATGTAGCTAACTTATATCTCACTGAATTAGTGAATATTAATACTTTATAATAAGTGTTGTTGTTGGAATGATTGCTTGGTTTACCAGGATTGTGATTCAACCCAACTGAAGAACAGCTTATCAGGATCAGGAAATTTAGAATGCAAGAACCCAAGCTTGGAGTTCACGTTAGGGAGACCAGATTGGAATGGCAAAGGACAAGCCTAATTTTCATTGGTTTAATTCTCTTATTGTAGCTAGCTAGTGTGCTTCTTTAGTTTAATCACAACCCTCGTTAACAGTGATAACATCATCATCATCATCTTTCCTCAAATGTAGAGAGGTGGTACTATAATATATATTCAAGCAGAAGAAGAAAAAGCCCTATATAGAATTCTACTAAGTTCATTTTGGAAAGTTTCCTGGGTTCATGAACAATTTTGTTTAACCTTTCTTGTATTTATACTTTATTTATTGGTGAGGAGGAGACACACCAACAAACTTATGTAGCTGCAAATGCAGAACAACAGTCAAGAAAACATAGAGAGGAAGGGGAAGAAATACAAAAACTCATCGTATTATCCTGTTTTTTTTTCTCTTGCTCTATTTCCTTTTTCTTCTTCTTTTTGATCAGCATATAAATCAAACCCTACTAAAATATTCAGTAATAGTTATGACATTTCACATGAGAAGAAAATTATGAGCAAGATTGAAACTTTGTAAGAGGTATTCCTACAAATTAGAGGTTTACGTTCAAACCAAAGAGACCAGAAAACCATTGCCAAAATGACTTATGTCATGAATCATATTAAGTTAATATCTAAATGGTAAAACGAAATAATGAAAAATAATGTATAGTGATTGTAATAATTTTAAGCTAAGAAATTATCGAGTCTCGAGAAATAAGACCATTATCCACAAATAAGCATATGAAGACAACATTAACCTAGTAGTTCGAGCTCATTGTCGATCAAGAAATGTATATACATCATAAAGTGTGAAAATAAAAAAAAAAAGAAGGAAAAATTACATGCCATTTTGTGGTGTGTACTTTGAGACTTTCATGGAAGTAAATGTCAAAATATAAGAAAATAAGGACGCAACGATAATGGAGGAAGCAAGAAATGAAAGAGGTTATTAAAACCTAGAATTAGTAGATCTACCATTTCCTAGAAAGAAATTTAGACAGTGAGAATGCTGACGGAAAGCAAGAATACTCAAATTCGATGCAATTAGAGATTTAATGCATTCACTCGGCCATCTAATTGGAAGCCATAGATGAGAATTTGAGAGGTCATATATATTAGTTTTGTTTATTAAGATTATATAATTTATTGATTAATTTGCAGAAATATAAAAAATATAAAAGTTGTTTCATGTTGGTCTCTAGTAAGAAAGAAACATTTAATTGATTTTACGATATTTTAAATAACTTTTTATTATACCAATAAACAATTTAGTTATGCTGAGATTTACGTTTCCTTTTAACTTTTGATTCTTGAAAAGCTAAAATAATAATTTCAAACAAAAAAAAAGTGATATTTTTAAATTGTTTTTTCTTCAAAAAGTTAAAATATTGAGTCACATTCCTTTCTTTATTCTTTTACAGGGTATATTACTTCGCAAATAAGTAAAGAAAAAAAATTAAAGATTGGTCATCCACTTGAATATGTGTTGTACTTGTTTACACACACAGACACACACATATATATATATATATATATATATATATATATATATATATATATAAAAGGATGTATATTGAATTTTAATTTACATTGAAGATAAATGAGATATTAATTATCAACAATTATTGTAAAATAACTTAAATAGTAAATGAAATAGTGTTGGAATTAAACACATTATCTTATATATCAATGTACTTAGTTTAGTATTACTGATTAAATAATAATTAGATATTATTTCCTTCAAAATTATTTCTAAGCTATCTTTTGAAATATCAATTTTTTGAGTACATAAGAAAAGAAATAACATTATGATCAATAATATTAAAAAGTTATTGACTTAAACCCAACTCAATGGTTAATTCAATTTATAACAAAACACTAAAAGACTTCCTAAGAATTATGTATTCAAAGGTTCAAATTATATGAGATTTCTTGACCAAATAAAACATTACAAATAAAGATTGAATCACAAGTAAAGATAGAAAAGAAATTTACATATTTAGAGATGCAAAACTAATACGACAAAATTTGATAATTTACTATTAATACTAACTATAAAAAAAGTTAGGTAAATTTTTTTTCAATCAGCAAAGTATATTTTTAAAAATTAGGTACAATGACTATAAGGAAGCAAGATAAAGATTATGAATGAGTTTCTAATGATTTTTTTTTCCAAACTTTCTTAAAGACTCTAAGTATTAAGTTCTCATCAAATAGAAATAGCTCAGTCCAAAAACCCTGTAATATACCAAACCAAACAAACAACATTCAAGAGTTAAGCCTACTAAAAGAATAACATCCTTTAACATAGCTAAAAATTCCAACATTTATCTTTTTAAGATTATCCATTCTAAACCTTAAAAAAATATTATTACAATATAACTCTTAAAATAATAAGTGTGAAAACTTGGGTTTATTTTTAACATTCTTTTAAAATTTAATATTGACGATTGTTAAATCAATGTATTGATCTCAACAAGTGCAATATCGAATCACACAATATAAATTACTAAAGAAAGTTGTGTGAAGATAATTGTGTACATAGAATCAATGTTACAATAATTTTTATCCGAACTGCAGTTTATGGGCAGTGGGAAATTTCATTACGATTTCTACAACTAAACTAATGCAATACGTAAACTAATATAGAAAATTAGGAGGTGGGGTGATCGTAATAAGTAAAATAGAGCATTTCATAAAACACAAAACGTTGGGGTATACGTCTTCACCATCCTTATTCAGGCAATCGAGAAATGAATTTAAGATCAAATTTACTATGTTGGTTGAAATTCAATTCCTTTAATTCACTATATTCTCCCACTAAGAATCCCATTTTCCTAATGATCAAGTAAATGCTAATTAAGATCAAGATCTTTAACCACAGTGATTTAGAAAGAAAAAAAAAAAAAAAAAACCATTGTGATTTCATAACTGGTAAACCTTGTTCTTAGACTATCAACATTATATACGTTGCTTAACTTCATTTTCAACCCTTAGTTTCATATATTACAATTGGAAGTAATTATAATACGGGTCTAACTTTATCCATGAATGTATGTATCTTAATTGAGCATGTCGGGTTTTCTTTTTCTCTTGAATAAGAAAATTAGAATGAAATGTGACTTCCATATTGAGTATTTAATTTAATTTATAATTTTTATTCAATCTAAATTATATTTATTACACATTTTATATTAATTTTCAGTATAATTAATGTTTTTATATAATAAATCATCATATCTAAAACTACATACAAAAAGGATACACCTCTTTAGTGTATTCTTTTGTTTTCTCAATTTTATCTTATTAATTACTTTTTTTAAAATTTAAATAATTATTTATAATAAAAAATCATATTTTATTTTTATGATTTTAGTAACTACCTCCATGAATTTAAATTATTACTCCTTATAAAAGAATTATTTATTCTTTTTTCATTTTAGTAACTATTTTTTCAAATTTAAATAATTACTCATAATATTATTTATATAATATATATAACTATATATAAAAAAGATACATCTCTTTAATGTTTCCTTTTTTTTTCCTATTTTACCCTATTAATTACTATTTTTAAATTTATATATATACACACACACACAATTAAGATTATAATGGTGCATTAAAATTAAATATTAATCTAAAATATGATTAACAATTATTTTACCATTAAAACTAAAAGCAAATTAAGTATATATTTTCATTACCTATAAGCAACACAGATAAAATGAGAACATAAACTAAGAGATGCTACATTACAAGTTTTATACAAATGATACACGTATAACGATCTTCATACTTGTTTTATAGAGGCATAAGCCGAAGAACTCCAGGAATTTAAACAATACTTTCAGCAACAATTTTTTTATCATGAAATACATTTTAGTAAAAATGCAAGCTCTATCTTTTAGCTGAAACATAAACAAGCGTGAGTGTAATGACAATGTATTTTGAAATTTTGGTCACAAGAGATAATTATGCACCATTGCGTCGAGTTTACAGGTTTGAAATTTTAAATTCTTTATGCAAACCCACCATGATTTGATTTACTCAACTGCTGAATTTGACCCAAACATCTAAGAACTCAACCCAAACTAACAAGTTTGGGTCAGCCTACCAGTTTCACTCAAACATATATAGGCCTTTACTATTCTCACCCAAATATTTTCACAATTTTCATCCTGTGTTGATTGTCTTTTAAATTGTAGTCAAATTAATTTTAATAGAACTTATTTTTAAAGCTTAAATTTCATTAAAGTGTATCCCCAAACTAATTTCAGTTTCTCAAAAACGTATTTTAAATACAAACTGTATAACGGGGTGAGATTGATTTCAGTAAATTACCAAAGGGACACTACATAAGCCTTAAAGAGAGGCCTTGTTTTCTAATATTCGGAGTATTTCTCACCTTTTAAGTTTGCCCCTCTTTTTGTGCTTGTCCAACCCCTGTTTCGTGGTGGAATAAAATCCGTCTTCTATCACAGGTGAAAAGATGGATAAAAGAGGAATGCCAATCCGGAATTCTGCGTTCTAGCTTTAAAACAGAATGTAAATATATACAAGTATATGCATGTACATCGTTGTTCCGACAAATGCAGCAAACATACCTTGTTCCAAAGTTACATCATTTACACGGGAATGTAATTTCATATTGGTTATAAGTTGCAACACATAATAACGGCTAATTTATCCAAACATCTCTCACAATTCATTGATATGGAACAAAGGATAGGGATTGAAACCAAACTAGGTAGCATATAAGAACAAGGCTTCATACCAGCCAACAGAAGCTAGTGTCATTCCAAAACGGACATGTAGCTTAAGATTTGTACACGAGTTTCCATTTGTTATCATCCCCTACTGATTTGAATTTGTGTGTATTATGTAGCGGGCCTGCCGTGCAGCAGTATAAGATGAAATTGCAGAGCCAGTCACGCCCAACGAGTGTTTAGCAAATCCAAAGCTCTTTCTAGTTACCACCCACACGGAATAGATGAATCCAGTCCAGCCTGATTCAAATTGATTTCCATGTTCAGTAGAGTTAACCCACAGAAAAAAATAAGGATGATAAATAAAAAGTAACGTAGTGAAAATCCATCAAAGAAACAACATAATCTTAATTTTAGATTGAAGGGGATAAAATCAGTTCCAGTTAAGTTAGTGATGCCATAGAACCTTCCTGGTTGCTTTGATCTTCGCATAAATATTCTATATTTTTATTGAAATTCTATTGCAGTAATCCAGCACATCAGGAAATATTGGTCTATGCAAGTGTTTAATTGGTAAGCTCCTGAGTGAAGGAAAACTGTGCTGGTAGACACACACACACACACACATATATATATATATATATATATATATATATATATATATATATATAATTAAATTACCCGTGCTCATTAGCCATTCAGTAGGTGATATTTTCACTAAGATATGCAAAATGGCAATACCAGTGCAATATTTGCAATTATATTCAAAATTTTAAACATTCATTTGATCAATGTATATACATTCAGTGACTAGGAAAGGAAGCTAGTACAATGTTGCCAGCTATACAGAGGAGCTTTTCTACAGTGGGAAGGAAAACAACCAATAGAACAGTTAATCTGGCAAAATTTCTGCCTAATTGCAACAAAAGGATGCAGTTTATATCTTCTCAAATTTTATTCAGAGGCACATCTTGTGAAGAGATATGTGTCTATAACTGTACTCAATTGACTTTCGCAGAATTTATTAGAGTTTTTATAGTAACGTAACTTCACACAAAATCAAACCTAAAACATGAAGCATGGAAAATGAAAGAGAAAAGAACGGTGACCAAGCAACTTGTTACCTGTGATTATCAGAATAGCCACAAATGCCCAAAATGTGGTAACTGAAATTGCAAATATGGCAATTGATAATGCTCCGATGTAGATAGCCGTAACAAAAGCAAAGAAAAGAGCCAGGAATCCTCCTGCAGCTACCAAAGATATCAGCAGCGATATGACTATGGCATTTATGGTCGCAGTGAGAAGGAAAAGTATAAATACTAGCAGTCCTGTTAAAGCAACAAAAGCAATTGCCCCAACCTGCACTAATACGGAAAAACAAAAATCATAAACATTCTAAAGAAAAGAGAAATGTATCTTATCATAAATCTTTCCTTGAAATGAATCTTATAAAGTTTTTATTTCAACTTAATTTTTTAAAAACGTATGTAACATGCAATTAAACGACATCAAATCTGATAAGTGTCAACCATGGTTCTCCTAGTGATTATTCCCATGTTCAATATGACGAAAAGAAACAACCCCTGCATGCTTTGAAATCTAATGATGAAAATATGCATGTTAACAATTCTATGGAACACCTCTTTAAGCCTCTTTTTTCATTAGCTTACTTTTACATCTACAATATAATGCTATGCCTTCTCGAAACTACTACTTCTTAATACAGAATAATGCATCTTTATTGGGTTTCTTAACGAGATATTTGACAAAGACTGCAAGTTTGATCTCATATTTTCCGAAATCGATCGTGCAAAATTGTGTTCAAATAACTACAGGTATAATTTGTATTGGATCAAGATTCTTGCACTTAATTTTTCCACTAATTTGCTTTTCAAATAAAAATCTCAAAATATAAATAACTTTCACTTCAAGATCAATTTGAACTAAAATCAATGTCCAAAACCCTTAACCAAACGCGCAGAAAAACCTAGCAATTCCAGATTAGAAATTAGTGTAATAGTTTTAACAGACCTCTATACACATCCTAATTAAATTCTGAACGTTTTTTTTTAAAAAAAAAAACGCTTTAAGTTGAGAATCAACAAATCGAAGAAATACAACTCTTTTGAATAATTTATTCGTACGGTGATTACGAAGAGCGCGCGGAGGGGAGTGCCGCCGCGAGACCAGAGGAGAACGTCGCGGGCGAAGTTTCTGGAAGCTTCCGGAAGGAGCGGAGCGTTGTCGGCGACGGAGACCTTGATCCGACGAATTACAGATCCATCGTCACCGGGTCCCGGGAAGAGAATGGCGGAGGCGATGCGGTTAAGGACTTCCGGCAAGGAATCGTCCACTGTTCTCTTCTTCTGCTTCACCTTAACTTTTTCTTCATCTTCTTCTTCTTTAACGAAGAAGCCGTTACCATTACCATTGCCTTCTGAATTTTCTGCCATTTTCAGTTGCAGAGGAGAAAGAGTATGTGATTCGAATCTACTTTTTGTTATCTTTGAAGAATGGGAAGAAGAGCTGCATCAAGGTTGGTCCCACCTGTGGCTGCATATTTAGTGTGAAGACGGACACGTCATTGAGGGAGATGCACGTCGGCAGCATAATTTGAGCTTTATCTTCCACGTGCACGGTGTGATACACCTCTAATCTAAGTCTGAGTCCCTTAATAACGAAGATATTGAAAACTATTAAATGTTAAGAGAAAAGAAGAACTTGTCTTATCTTGTGACATGAACCAACTTTAATATATAAATGAATTTATATACAAGTTAATTATAATTAAGGTTTAATAATTATAATATTTTAATGTTAGTGCGTTAAAATGAATTTTAATTTATGTAGATTTTTTTTCTCTTTTTATGTTATGAGTATTTTTGTGAAATTCATCTAAATTTTTTTTACGAATAAAAATAAGGGTAATGATACTTAGACAACATTTTTTTGACAACATTTGAATATCATTTATGTGTCATTCTGTGATTGGTCCATGATAGTATTTATAATTATTATTATTGATTGTGGAGTAATTTTGGATCAATCACAGAATGACACGTAGATGATGTTCAAATATTGTAAAAAAAATGTTGTTTAAGTATCATTATCCTAAATATAATAGGACAAACCAGGAATAATAAATATTTAGAAATATTATGGATGTGAATATAAATACTATGATATTTATTTTGTATTGCACTTGAACAATTAATATAACATATTAAGAATGATAAAATAGGTTAGTTTATTCCATTTTTTATTTTTTATTTTCTTATTGATCCGTCAAATACAAGATTGGATGGAGTGATCCATTCTAAAATTCATAACATATCCTGTCAAAAGAGAAATTAATAGACTGATAAACTGATCCATTAACTTTTTTAATTTTTTTTTTACTTTTTTTTTTGAAAAATTTCATATATATATATATATATGTATGTATATATATGTATATATATATATGTATGTATATATATATATGTATGTATATATACTACAGTCCCAACTTTTCTTTATAATTGAAATTCTAGTTAGTTTGAGTTTTTTTTGAAGTTCTTGTCTAATATACTAATCAAATTTTTAAACTATTTTAAATTCAAAACCTACACAAACAATTTTGCAAATTTCTCTTTTTCTCAACGGTAAACTGCTACATCCAAAAGGGTGATGATTTTTGTCTTAAAGTTCTACACATCTCCGCAACAGCATCCCCTAATTTTACTAGTGACTGAACTGAAAAACTACAATTAACGGAAGTTGATAAATTGTTCCGATGGGAAATTTTATCATTCATACTACTTAAATGAACATTAACGATTCTGAGAGAGGTCAAAATGATCTGTATCTCTTGTTACAATCACTCCTCGAAACTGATTAAGAATAGCAGTTCCAAAAGCTTCCTTCTTTACTAGACCATGGTGATCCATTCCAATTTTGAAACACTCAGTTGCCTTAAGGGCATTTCTGATGGAAATGAGGGTGTTTTAAGAAAGTGTTGGATTATTTGCAACCATCCTGCTACAAGGAAACAGATTTACAGCCAAGCTCTAGTGACTTATTTACTGCATCAACTACCAGTTGAGTCTTTCTACTGATTTCAGGCCATTTGGTGGATGGTTGAGACCCACAATCTTTAATACCTGCAACAAGCCTTGAAAACTCTTGCACCATTAGAGCTTCTTGTGGGAGCTCATTGACCACATGAACCTCCTCTGGTTTCACATTCCACCCAATGTGAAGGTCAACAAATTTGGCTCCAAATGTGACATCAAACGAGGCACTGGTCTCTTGGTACGGGATTGTAAAGTCCCTGAGATGCACAGAGCCATCGGAACCACATATAACCAGGTCCATGGAGATGTGAGAAAGAAAGGAGCAGTGAATGGTTGCTAGTGTTTGGATTGGTTGGTCCCACAGCAAAGAAACTGTGATGGACAAGATGACTCCCGCACTGTTTCTTTTGACATCAGGAAGAGTCGTGACAGTGATTGGTAATTGGTAGCCCTTTGCCCACAAGGAAGCACCAATGCAGTACCAGGCCAAGTCACCAAGTACACCAAGACCATCCAACTCCGGCTTTACCCTGATATTACTCGCTAGAAATTCAGGTGTTGCTGGCATTGTTCCTGTACTGTGGATCTTCAAAAAATTTGCAGATTATAAACTTGTCAGATTTTTTATCAATAGAGTTTAATTTCCATGAATTCAGAAAGAGTAATGTAATAATCTCTCATTGTGTGACAATTATTTTGTCATTGTAAAAATGTAAGGTAAAATTGTTAATGTTTTGAACTAACAAAATTATAATAATAACTAAATAAATCATATGAATTCGATTACTCACAAAATGAATTGGTCCAATGCTTTTAGCAGAGCTTGGAACAAAGCACAACTGTTGAATGTGGGCAGTTCTAGGGTGATGCAACCACATGCTCCCATCCATGAACTGCACGCCGTTAGATTCGACCGCTGCCAGGATCTGGTCAAGCTCCGCCACGTCAAGAGCTGCGGGCTTCTCCACCAGCACGTGTTTCTTTCTACCGGCAGCCAAAACCGCCCACCGCACGTGCAGACTCGTGGGGAGTGGCACGTACACGGCATCCACGCCTGGATCCTCCAACAGCCGATCATAGCTCCCGTAAATCTTCACGCTTGCCGGAAACCCGTTCTCGGCGGCGAACTTCTCGGCCTTCTCCTTAGAACGGCTCGCCACGGCGCAGAGAGTGGCGTTGGGGGCGAGGTCAATGGCTCGAGCCACTTTCCGAGCGATTTCGGCGCAACCTAAGATGCCGAAACTCACCGTTTTGGTGGTATCAACCATGGCATATGCACGGGTGTTTCAATCCAGGTGTAATTTTGTTCTGGAGATTTTGGCGCAGGGATTTGGGTACTTAGTTTATCTCGTGATGATATTGTGTAATCATGGATAGGATATCAGTGAGGTAGATGCCACAGATCATGTTTGCGGATTGTGCGGTGGAGCTTCGACTCATTTACAAATTATTTTAAAATTTTAAACAATAAAAGTTTCATTTCAATAGTAATTAATTCGAATAGTGTGTGTAAATTAATGAAACAGTAGATGGAGGAAAAGAGAAACGAAAATTTTTTTTGGAAGATAGAGTTATTTATATTACAGAGAAATATTAGAAAAAGAAAAACCATTTGTAAGTAATTTTGACTCAATAAGATATAATAGAAAATATGATAAATTAATAATTTAAACTATTATTAAAAATTAAACATAATTAAATATCAATAAATATTTAAATATGTTTGATCTATTATATCTAAATAAATTTGTTTGGTTTTCTTGTTAAGAAAAATAGATTATATTATATTTAAGAACTCCTTAAATATACTTGTGGATAGTTTTCTTTTATTATTTTTTAAATAAGATTATTTTGAGAGAATCTTTTAAAATATAAATTCAAATAAAATGATAAGGAGAAACCATAACTAATTATGGGAAAAAACTTAATGCAATCGTTTGGTTTACAAAAAATCTGAGGTTATGTTTAACTGTGTTCTTTGAGTGAATGCGCTATGTGAATAGATTTGGAGCGATGAATTTATGAGTGTGGATCGTGTTCTTATGTGTTGATTTGTGAAAGAACATATTGTGAAAATTTACAAAGATGAAATGTGTTTTTTTTTATTCTGTCCCTATGTGTATATGAGTGTTTATCATATTTATTAGTGTGGCGGAAAGAGAATGACTTTGGGAACCCAATTTGGTGTGATGGCTGTTGTGTCTTGTGTGTGTGAGTGAAAGAATAGATTAAGAAACCAATTCTGGTGTGTGTTGTGTTTGTATAATAATATATATTTATATATAAAAAAAATTTCTATAAGGACAAAATAGTAGTATTGTTTTTAATCTATTAAAACTTTTTTTTATCTATTATATAATTTGAATTATTCACAAACTTCATTATTAAATTCATTTACTTTCATCTCCATTTTTTCTTTAAAAATAATACAAATTTTATCTTTAAATTCACTCAAATTTATTCATTCATTCTTCAAATTCATCTTCTAAAAAACCACCCTTAGAACATTACGATAAAATCTTCATAATCTATTATTAATTATGTAGTTTGAAAAATACATTGAATTGTGCACTGAGTTTTGAAACTTCATGAATGTGAGAAGGGTGATTACGGTAAACCAAATACAAGTTATACATTTTCTCCTTTGATTGTCGGTCAAATTCCTCAAAAAAGTAATAAACTCCCGATAATTATTAGCTCGTTTATTTTTAAATTAATATAACAAAATCAATCAATTGCAGAAAAACAAATCCATTATATTTCTTCTTCTGCAACACTAACACTAGTAAAAAAACATTGTTTAATGTCGGTTATTTTGGACTTTTAACGTCATATATGGAATCGACGTCTATTCGGGTGACGTTAATTACACATCAGTCAAGATATGACCGACGTAGACGTCGGCCTATATAGGTCAGACGTCTATATAGACGTCGGACTCTATAGGTCAGACGTCTAAATGTCGCCGTATTTGATTTCTCTGCTTGAGGCCTCTCGAGTTGCTCTTGGCTTATGGTGATTCAAGTTTACAACTTTATATTTTAGTTGAAGAGAATGGATTGTACGTTTTTTTTTGTATTGGATGGTTTTAATAATGTAGTGGAGGGAATTAGAGAAGTGCAAAACGCAAGAAATCGTCGTCCAAGAACGTTGTCGAAGGACACGAGCAAAATTGGACAAAACTCAACGAAAACGCATTTTAATCGGTTGAAATGAAAGATAATTCATCAAAGAGTAATGTAATCGGAGTAAAATTAATTTTAAACGGTGCAAAAGTGAGAAAACGAACCTAAAAAACGTAGCACGTGGAGAGAAAATGCGAGGACGATGATGAACAATGAGTGCGCGTAACTGTTGTCTCGCGTTCGCAGTGCTTTAATGCAGACATTTAAAAGTTGGTTCCCCATAACAGACGTCTACAGACGTCGGTTCCCCCCACAACAGACGTCTAAAAGGCTTTAGAAGTCAGAGTGACGAAATCAGACGTCTATATGGAGTCAAAAAGTGACTTTTTAAATTTTTGGATTTAGGGTTTAGAGGTCGGTTCCTCCAATAACTGATGTCTAAAGTGCTTTAGAAGTCGGAGTGGCGGGATCAGACGTCTATTTGGAGTCAAAAAATGACTTTTTAAATTTTTGGATTTAGGGTTTAGACGTCGGTTCCCCCCATAACAGATATCTATAATATTTTAGACGTCGGGGCTCTCCCAACCGACGTCTATATGTCTGGCAGGTAGGTGAATAGCCATTAATTTCAGCCATATAGACGTCGGGGCCCCTCCTAACTAACGTCTATATGACTGAAAAAAATGACTTTTCACCCACCTGTCAGACATATAGCGTCAGTTAGGAGGGCCCCGAGGTCTAAAATATTATAGACGTCGGGGCACCTTCTAACTGACGTCTATATGGCCAACTTATTTACGAAAATGTCACCGGTCATCAATATACGTCGTGCTTACCCTTAACCGACGTCTAAGGGGTGACGTTAAATAGCGTTTTTGCACTAGTGTAAAGTAGAACAAAGCAAACAAATCACAAATAATTACAAAGCATATAAATTTGATTTTAATTATAATCCCTTCTTTTAAGTTCAAATGTTAACATATTTGAACATTTTAAATAAAATATAATAAAATTTAAGTTCCAATTAATCAAGTCATTCAGGAGGTCTTACCAAAATCGTGTAATTTCTTTCTGGAAATATAAAAATAATGCAACTTAAAAAAAATTCAAGACTAAGAAAATGGTGTCAAATTAGCACTTTACAACGGTTGAAAATTTCATATTGATTAAAAATAAAATTGATTCATGATACATAAATAAATATAAATCTCATTTTACAACCGGTTACATAAAGGCTAAATTAAGTTTAAAATTTACTTTTTAACATAATATTATAGTCATGTCATGAGTTTGAGTTTATTATAGTAAGATTGATCGTTTATCGAGTCTATTGTTGCACCTACTGTTAGACTTCTATCTATCACTTATTAATATATAGTCCAGATGTATACGAATTGACATTAATGGTTATGTTAGAAGTTTCACATTAATTAAAGATAAAGTCAATTTATAGTATATATGTGAGTATAATCTTTATCTTATTATGTAAGGTTGAATTAAGCTAAAAGTCTACTTTTTAACAATAAAGAATAAGTTAAGTCATCATCTGAATATGTAAGTTAGGATTGTCAAAACGGGTTGGAATCCTAAGTCAATCCAGCCCACCACGGGTTTGAATCAAGTTGGGTTGAAAAGAAAATGAAATTTTGATACGGGCCAATTTTGAGTCCAGCTTACTAAGAATCCGACTCACTTGGGTTGAACCTGTAGTGAGCTGGATTGGCTCAACAACCAACTTAAGGGCGTTGCTCCCTCCACCTCCCCATTTTCATCCTCCACCTCCCCATTTTTTTATATTTTTTTATATTACCAAAATAACCTTTTTTTTACTTTATTTTTTACTTTTTTAACCTTATCAGAAATTAGGGTCTGCTCATCCTATCTTCATTTCAACACTGCTTATCCCAGATACCCAAGCCTCCTCTTCTGGAAACCCTAGACTCTTTTTCAGATTGAATCAAACCTAGAAGCACCCTCCTCCTTCACTCAAGCACTCACGCTTCAGCTGCCTCCACCTCTGCTAAAACGGCCACCACAAGGGTGCCCTCCGCCTGGTCCATGACGTCGCCGGCGACCCCAAGCGCAACCAGGGTCGTTGTTGGCCGCAACGCCACCTCGTTTTCCCTGCCCTTTCACGTGTGCGAGAGGAGAACTCGCCTTCCACTCGCGCCGTACCTCAGTCGTCGCTTTTCGGACCACGAACCAGGGTCGCACCAGCGATGCGATTCGCTGCCGGAGCAGTTGCCATTAGACCCAAGGCGTCGGCAACGACGCCCATCATCAACAGGAACCGTCCCCGCGCGAGAGAGAGGTCGTGGCTCGAACTGAGACAAGCCTTCACCACCACGAACGAAACCACAGTCGACGAAGATAGCCACTGCCACCCTCGCCGAAGTTTGCTTCCTCGTCGACGCCACCAGCGCCACTATCACTCCTCTCCCTTCAAGGGTTTTCTTTTCAAATGTTAAACGTCTCCAGCGACACCACCACCGGTGCCGAGGACGAAAACGCTTTTCCCTCCCCTTTTCTCATTCCATTTTTTAATGTCATTTATTGATTAGTTTGGTATTGATTGATTCTTCCTCTTTATGAATATATGTTGTGTGCATATGAGTGTGAGCCTGTAAATGTATGTTGCTGCTGCTTTCGCATCTGTAAATGTATGTTGCTGCTGTTGTGTTTGGTTTTCTGTGTGTGCGTATGAGGAGGAAGACATCCTAGCCTGAACGAATGTCATAAATCCGTTTGACTCTGAAACGGATGTTGATATTCGTCCATAGATGCTCATATCCGTTTAAGAGAGGTTTTGACATTATTAGGGTTAAGGTTTATTCACGCTTAGGGTTTAAGGTTTATTCATGCTTGCAGAGTGCACCACTACCTTCAAAGCTCAGAAATGATTGAACTTCTACCTTCAATTGCAGATATGATTGAACTATTGTATTGGACAATAGTTCTTTTCACCAATCTCTCCCTCACCACACTTTCACGTTAAAGAGAAGAGAAAGAATTTCACCACTAAAGATTAATAATGAAGAGTAAGAATGAAAACACGTACAAGATTTAAAGAGAATCAATAATAGGTTATCTAATTAAGTAGGTTAAAGTTTTAAAATTTTAATATAAAACAAATTTTTATTAAAAGGATAAAATATGAATAGAAAAATAGAGTGAAGGGTAAATGAGGAAATGGAGAGGTGGAGGGAGCATATGGGGAGGTGGAGGGAGCAGCACCCCCAACTTAATTTTTCTAATAAGTATTTTTTGTTAGGTTAATCATTTTACAAAAATATTGGAACGGAGACTCAGGTGAGATTATTTTTGTATGAAATAGTTAAATAACATGAAAAATACACAATTCAATACTTAGTAACTTAATTTTTATACAAAAACAAATTTGAATAATTATAAAACAATTATAAATTTTGTTGAGGAAATTTTGTGATATCTTTGTCTTAATAAGATTTTATGTTTGATTGATCGTAAATCTAATTTAAGACCTTCCTCTTTTATTTAGATTTAATTAGAAAAAATATTAATTTTTTTATTATTTAGATTTAATTAGAAAAAAATGTTAAGTTTTTTAGAATTGAAAAAAGAAACTTGTAATTAAATATGAGTAACCGTTTAACTCGTAAATGAACGAGACCGAATTAAAATATTTTCAACTTACTTATAAATTAATCAAATTAAATTGATTCACTAAGTGAATCAAGTTTGAGTAAAACCCAATGTCCAGTTTTAACAAAAGTATTGTATATTACTGATATTATGTTAATTTCACACAACTTTGTTCATTCTCCATTTATTTTTTTAAATTTCAGCATCTTAATATAAAAACCAAATGTATTATATGATAAACATTTTTCCTGTAAGAAATTATGATAACACCTTTTTCACTTTTTTTTCTTTCATAATTTAATATTATTTTTTCAGTACTATGAAAATAGCATAAAGTAAAATTATATCAATGTTTTTTTTTTTTTATCTAAGACCTTCCGAAAAATGAACATTCAATTGTGGTGGCCTGTTAAAACCAGTATTGAATAGGTTCGCAATATGTACACTAATTAAAAACTAATGATGATAAACATATGATAACTTTTTTTGGTGATTAATTTATTAAACATAATATCAATTTATCTTCTTAATAACTTGAAGAAACTAGATAAATGATACAATATTAGTTAATAGGATAAAATGTTATTAGATAATATCTTTATTTAGGGTTAATGAAAATATATGTACTTTTATTTTATGATAATAAATAAATGTTATTAAATTTATAAAAATATATTTTCATAAAATATTATAATCATAAAAAATAGTTACAAAATTTAAAAAGTAAGATGATCAAGAAAATAATATATAAAATTTAAAAATAAAATAATTAATAAAATAATGAAGACTTAATACCTGTTTTTGTTTACTTTTGTTTGAAATGATCATTGATTTTTTTTGTAGTGTTATAATTTTTCTTCAATTTAACAATTGTTAACGTAGCATCAGTGAGTGAGTGAGGTGACCATTTTTTCTTACATGATTGCCCACGATATATTTCCACCTTTCGTCATCTAAAATAATGAATCACAATCTGAACCTACAATCCCAATTCGACCATATATTTCTTTTCCAAATTGCGACAAAACCTAACTGCATCCACCACACACAACACCATTTGTTATATTCTCCAAACCAGAAAATTTCAATCATGAGTTCAACGCTTCATAGCGTTAAGCACCTTCAACACAGAACCATCATAAACCTCTACGAAATAGCAACAACCTACAAATCGAAAATCCAAGCCCAAAAACCCTAATTGCCTCATTGTCTCATGAGAAACCAAAAAAATTCTACAGAACTAGAAAATTTAAGATTCATGTGAACAAAAAACGACTTTAAACGCTAACAGTTTTGAATAAATATTATAAAAATAAAAACTAAAATAGATATTAAGATAAATGTGTACATAAAATAATTTTTACCTGACCGTTAACAACAAATTATTATAGATATTGACATCATTTTATATACATTTTTTTTTATATTTTTGTATACACCGAATCTCTTCTCTTTTATTAAACTACGTACGCAATATTCTTCAGCTTTTGTGTATTTAAAACTTCATTAATAACCTTGAATAAAATCAATCTCCCAATTATCTTTATGAGGGAGATATTGTCAGTTAATATAGTTGTTAGTTAATAAAACTTGAACAAGAAATTATAGCCAAATTCCAACAAACTTAATATTGATAAGCAAAAACAGAAAAACTCTGCATGCATATTAACATATAAGCTAATATTGACCTAGCTTATATTATACCCAATAATCACTACTTCATTTGTCAATAGTAAACCAACAAACTTCCCTTAAACCACGTTATCTTTTAGTTCCACAAGAGCAACTTTCTGAAGGAAGCGCAACAGAATCAGAATCTTACACTCTCTACTTAAGCAATTCCAAATACAGATGAGGAATTCCATTTGTGACTGCGATCTCTCTTTCATATTCAGCCGTCATACTCTTTGGTCCTTTTCCCCTCAAACTTAGTTATTGAAGAAACATTTGAATGGAGGCTTCAGAGTTCCCATTGGAATTGCAAACTAAAGCGTTCCAAATTCTGACCTCCAAAGACAACACACCCATTGAAACCCTTTTCTCCCACATTTACGCTTCCCAACACCAAAACGAACCCAACCTCCGTTCCCATGCACTCGCCTTCCTCCAATGCTGCAAACACCACCACCCAGATCTCCTCCTCATCAAACTCTTCTTCCTCTTTCGCACCGACGCACTCCCTGAAACACGCGCCAACGCCGCACGCGCCTTGCACTTCCTTAAAGCAGCCGAGTTCTGGCCCAAACTCAAGCCCATCGCCCAGGGCCACCTCAAGGTCCACTTTCTCGCTTACCTCGCCAAAGAATCTTCTCTCTACGTCCTCCGCCTCGTCTCACTCCTCCTCGCCGAAATCCTTTCCGTTACTTACAAAACGCACCAAAACTGGCCCGAGGCTCTTGATCTCCTCACCTCGTTTATCGCCTCCGATAACGACAACTGCCGCGAGTTCGCGTCGCTCGTCTTCAAAAACCTTCCCAACGACTCTCGTTTTCTCATCTCCAGCGCTCTCGAGGAGAAAAGCGACACCGTCCGCGCGTTGCACGCGTCGTTTTTTAAGTTTCTCGCATCCTCTAACCGCGACGTCCAGGTCGCATCGTTCGGCGCCGTCGTCAGCCTCATCCGGTTGTTCTCCGAACCGCCGGTGTTCCACGACCTCCTCCGCGCGATCATGGTTGGCGTATTCACGCTCCTGCATAGCTACGAAGCTTCCTATTTCCGAAGCGCGTTTGCGGAGTTAATAAATCTAGTTTCTCAAGAGCCGTTGCTTTTGAAGCCATACATGAATGACATGGTTCTCGACGTGCTTCAGATCGCGGAGAGCGAAAGTTTGAGCGAGGAGACACACTGTTTAGCTTTTCAGTTAGTGGTGGTCATGACGGAGGTGAAAGAGTACGAACATGTTTTCATCAACCTTCCTCACGAGACCGTGCGCAGGCTGTTCTTTGTGCCGATGAAGATGCTACGGTATGTGGCCGAGGATGGCTGTGATGGCAAGCGTGAATTGGAAATCGAGAAGGCTGGAATGAAGGGTTTGAAGAAGCTTTGTACCGCACTCGGAGCGAGTAAAGTAGTGCCTCTTGCGTGTGAAGTGTTCCTTCTTCAATTGGATAACGAGGAATGGAGGGTGCGCCGTGCGGGAATCACAATGCTGAGTGTGATTGCAGAAGACTTCTCCGATGAAATGGTGACCTGATCATTACATTTTTTTTGTAGCAAAATTTTGGAATATTAAATTAGATTGTTATATCAGTGATGATTAGTTAGTAATTAATGATTTTCGTGTGCTGTGCAGGTAATGATGGTAAGTTTTATTGGTGAAGTAGTGAGGAAAGTTTTGGAGTCGATGGAAGACTCCCATGCTCAGGTTCGGATGGCAACTTTCAAATTCATGTTGACCTCTTCAAACTTTGTTCAGGGGGTGCAACTTCTTTACCATCATAGGTTTGTGCATGTGTTTTGCAATGCAATGGACAATGAACAAGACCTTAATGTAAAGGTATGATACCTGTGTTTGACTTGTATATATCAGGCTGAAGCTGTTGTTGCAGCTTACATAATCCACATTGGTTGTTGCTCCTTATACCTGAAACATAAATACTTGGAAAACCTTTTAAAGTTCATATCTATTCACTGTTTATTTGAATTAGTTGATTTTTGGCTTCACTTCGTCCATCTTCCACATCTTCTTGGTCTGTTTATATAGATTTTGGTGATATCTCAGACTGTACAAAGATGATGGTTCTATTCTTTGGATGTGGGGTTTCGTGATGCTTCGGTGGTGGTTGGAGGAAGTGTTACTAAATGGTTATGACAACAATAATAATAAAATAATAGCAACAATAACGGTGTGAGAGTGAAGGTAACAGTGAAATGGCACTAATGGTTTATAAGATTAAATTACCCTAACAGTAGGATGGTCTGAAAACAATAAAAGTGATGAAAGCCACTGCAACAATAAAAACAACAAAGAGAACTATACCAAAAGAAAAGAGATGATGATGATGAATACTTTCTAGAAGAGAAAAACAAAAGAAGACTCTTAGTCTTCAATTAATTTTTCTTTTCAATAGTATTTAGGGTGTGAACACTGGCAATGATTGGAAGCATGAACCATCAATTTGCCTAAATATCTTGCTCATTTGCCTCCTGAATTTTTTACCTTTCTTGTGTCCTCAACACATCTTAACGTTGTTGTTATCATCAGCATGTATCTTTTACTCTTTAACTCATTTTCAAACTTGTCTTGATAAGCTAACAATCTCATGTTTTTCTAGGAGCAAGCTGGATTAGCAATGCAATTTTTTCTGAAGAACACTTTGCCAGAAAGCATAACGCTGAATGAGAATGCCGATACTGTAATGGGAAAATTTTTGCCATTGCTTCAGGTAAGTATTATTATCTTGCATTATGCTGAATTCAATGTCCGTGTGAGGGTTATCAAATAATTTACCATTACTAATTTGGTTGGATCTTGCCAGACCTACGTTATAAGATTTTCATTCTGAGCTTTCCATCAAGGCTCTTAATATTTTAATTATTTTTTTTGTTTTCGGCTTTTCGCTTGCGCAGGATAAAAGCTCCAAGCTAAAAAGTATTGCTTTGTCAACTTTAAATGTAGTTCTACAACGATGTGAAGAAGTTGCTCACAAGTAGTCCTTTTAATTTTCCTTTTTCCTTCCTGTATACTCCAAACACTTTATGAATCTCAAAACGATATGATAAAACCTATTGCTTGTTTTACTGGATAGGTACTGCGCAATTTATCTTCCGATGTTACTGGAAGCATGCACTGACGAAAGTTCTACTATCAGAGAGGTTTTTTCTCCTGCCTTGGTTTCTTTTCTCGTGCTATTTTCTACATTCAATTATTTATCCCCGTTCACTTTTCAGGAGGCAACACGGGGAATTAAAATTTGTGTAGAGCTTGGAACACCTCAGTTGAAGCCTTTATCATAGTATTTTCTTTGTTTCATAATTTGCAATTTTCAATTTGCAATATTATTAATAATAATTTCACAGCTAATATCTGTTTCGTCCATTTTAGGAATATTGTCAAAACTTATTCTTTTGATGAACGATTCAAATCAACCACTGAACGGAAAAGCGCAGGATATTATTACAGTTTCTGCTCTAGGAAGAATTTGTGAATTCCATCGCAAATGCATTGATGTCAAAACTCATTCTTTGTTCTCATAATTAGAGGTCGGTATTTCTTTGTCTTCAGTTCACATTTTTGTCAGAAAAAATTTCAGTATGTCTCTACAAAAAAGTAAACTTTGCAAATTTATTATTTACTAATTATTTCTACAATCCAAACTTGATATTTTATCATCCTAAACTGATTCCAGTTTTGACAGTTGACGGAACAATTCTCGTACAAAAACTTCCACTCTAATTTATTTGTCAGCATATAGATCCTAATTTTCTACGCAGCACATCAGACTGCATTTCCCAGTTATATTATTCATTGCTTGTACCTTTTAACACACAAGATCATGGAAATAGAAGACTGTTTGATAATTTATTAATTTCTTACACGGTCTGGGCATTAAGAAATAAGGAAGAGTGAGCGAGAAAGACGGAGAGAAATAGGAACTGGCCTGTAGTAAAAGCCTACCAAACAAATTTCACCACTGCTCTGGCATATATGTTTATGTTTTTGAAGATCTAAGTTTTACTATTCTTTTGACCTCTTATATACTTGCAGATGGTTCCTGCCTGGTTAAGTTTCTTGGCACACAAAAATGATTTGTTTGAAGCCAATATGCATGAACAGCTTTATTTCATGTTTGCAAGGTGAGGAAGTACAAAATATTTTGAATTGTTAGATTCAAATACAAGCATGTTTGATTAACGAAATGCTTTAATTCTTAGATTAGATAAAAATCTTTAGGAGCTTGTAATAAAAAACCTTGTCAGGATTATCGCTTTCTTTTTAATATTCATTCTTTCTCTTTTGATCTTTCAATTACAGGTAATCGATTTTGGAAGGAAGAGTTCAAAAAATATACGGTGTCAAAGTCACGAGTGGTTATGCTAAAAATAATTAGTTTTGAGTCAACTTTTTTAATCCAATTTTACTCAATAATCCATTGAAGAATTAATGAGTTTACTCACTTATAAGGATGTTTTATTTTATTTTTTTATATATTTATTGTAATATAATCAAAGTGTATTGATTATAATATTTTTTTTATAATACTACAGTAAAGTGTTCACTTATTTTCATCCCACAAATATATTAAACATTTAAATTAAATAAACACGATTAAGGGTTCTACTAAGTTTCTACTAAGGGTTCTATTAAGTTTCTAACTCAATTTGAATCCGTAACGAGTCAAGTTATGAAATACTTTTGAAAAAAACAATTACTTATTTTTATACTTACTTTTGAAATACGTTTTTATTCTATATATTTTAGGGTTGTGAAATTATCTCCTTAGTTTCAACTTTTATTTTAAAAAGCAAATAACTGAAAAAAAGAAAGAAAGACAAAATGCATTAGTGAGGAAAAAAAATGAGGGAACTTTCAAATTAGATAATATTGAACTCATTATATAAAATGACCCAATAACTTGAAGAATGCACAACATCACTGATAGACTTGAAGACACGATCAAAAGACATAATCTTGGATGCAGGCATGCAACATGTTACATACTGATATTGTGTTTCCACTGGGACAAACTATCTTGCACAGAGACAGCATTAAGTTCACTTCAAACATATTACCACAAATCAATTAAGCACGGTGGTCATACATTCTAAAAGGAAGAAGTTTCCCATAAACTTCTCGAAATTGTTCAAGCCCCCCAACCAACTTTCCTTCCTCTGGTATCAACTCTTAACCTCTATCAAATTTACAAGAGTCTTTGCAAAAAAATATTAAATACATCAAAAACCTTTACAAACACTAATACACAAAGTTCTAATTTTCTAAATTAGTATGGAATGGTAAAGATTGCGAGAGCGTAGGTTATAATTTTTCATAGGTGTGATTGAATTCTCTGCAACTTCTGAAGGTATGAAATCAGGATCGTCAAGGCAATTCACATCATCTGGTAAATCAGCATCTACCCATTCAGACCAGTCCTCGTAATCAGTATCCACGTCCCATGACAATTCCTTTTGTTTTTGCATGGTGTTAACCTTGTTAATTAGAGTTAACAGCATTTGATGGTTCAAAGTTTCATAGTCCCTGCATGATTAACAAACAATATTGAGATATAATTTTATTATTCAAAATAGCATATTTAATGTTTGTAAACTTACTTGTATGTGCAAATGGCATGTAGCACTTGAACCGAAGCGCCTACCATGAATAATAATCTGGCCACATTTATTATCCAGGTTTGGAGCTCAGTGTTGTCACATGTTAAACGAATAACGAGTAATTCCACAAAGAAAGTTGCAAAAAGCTCTGAAAACAACCAATAATTATTTAGTCAAAAATATATAATGAGGTTTATAAACTAATAACACTAGTCAGTACATACCAATATATAGGAACGGTCTCATGTTGTATGTTTGCTTCGTACTGGTCAACATGAAGATGACAAATATTGATATGGAATAAACGAAGAAAGCTTTGATCATTCTAGATTCAAGTAACAAGGCATTTTGTAAAGCAAAAATCCGGTCTAAAACAACAAACATGGAAGCTTGCTTTAATTCAAAAGATTCCTGTAAAGTAGAAATAGAAGTTTTGGTTAAAAATCCATTAAGTACAAAAACCAGTAGTTTACAATAAATTACAAACCTGAGAAGACAATATTGACTTTGAATTTTCCATCAAATGATCATGAAATCCTTGAATCTGTTCTTGACGCCGAACAAGCTCTTCATGTTGTCTATGCCCATATTCAGCAAAATATTGTAGGGTTTTCCTGCAATACACCAAGGAGCTCAACATTTTCCATATACAACCTCTGTATTCAAATTTATGAGAGTTAACTTGTCTACCTGCTTTCTTCCAGTGCCTTGGATTGAAACTCAATCAATGAGTTTAGGGACTCAAGTGCTGTGGATTGCCCATCTAAAAGTTGTTGTTGCTTATCTAAGGAAAGCCCAGCCATATTCCCAATATCTTCAGCTTTGCTTTGCAGGGTGTTCATCTTCAATGACATGGCATCTCCAACTTTAATTACCTGATTCTCTATCTCAGTGGCTTCATCCCTTAACTTTTCAATTTCTTTTCCCAAATAATTATATGATTCTTTGAGCATTGTTACCCCATCCTCCAAACTTCTTTTCATATCCTCTTGACCTTCTTGTAACTGTGATTGTGACAGTGCAATTTTTGTAGTCTGCTCGAAAACATTCTGTGAATGAATTAATACAGAATCTATATGACCTTCCAGATTTCTAGCAGTTTGAGCTACTTGTTGAGTGTGGCTACCAATTAAATCAAGAGACTCATGAACCCGTTTAGAGCCTTGTAATAGATGTTCTGTTTTCTCTTCAATGTTATCTAACTTGTCCTCGACATACTGGGCTGAACTTTTTAATTCAGTCACAAGTCTCTCAGTTTCATGTTTGAATGCATATGCCCTATGATGAAAGTGTACAAAACATTAGTCAAGTTGAGACAAAGACAGAAAAATAGTAAAATATAAATTGGGAATGGGAAAAGGAATTGTACTTAACTGCAACTGATAACAAATGGTGTTGGTTTCAAGGTAGAATTCAAGGTAAACCTTATGGGCAAAGTCATCTAAGGTTCTCAAGCATGAAGCAATAGAAGCTTTGGGATCACAGTGGGGAAAAGGAGATCTTCCAGAATCCCTCTGAAAGCAATCACTTAGGTGCCAAGCTAATCTAGATCTCTTCTCATCAACAGCCAAGATCTCAGAACATCCTGCAAAAAGATGTTGATATGCATTTTGCCAACAAGAGTTTGAGCTAATCATTTTCTTCTGAGCATTATCTATTAACTTCAGTCCCTTTTGGTCGTTGAAGGCCTCAATGGAGAACTCGGCACTAGAACCTTTAAAATTGCCTCCATTGGAATAAGTCTTGTCACTAGAAGGAGTCTCCTTCGATGATGAAAACCATCCCCATGACTCACTTCTTAGCAAGAACGAGAACAAAATAATAACTAGAAGAGGACTCCCACCACCCATAGGAGAATTTAACTTGAGAATTTATGTCCAAGTTTCGCAACCCTGCATCAAACAACATAAGATAATCAACTTTTTCTACCAAAAACAATTACCTCATGTTGCACTACAAAACTAAGACGCGATTATTTCCTTGTTTTTAATGGGGAAACAAATACACAATCTCTATGTTTGGTAGTATGCAGTACATGCATTTCACAATTAAATTGAGAGACGCAGAAAGAGAGAGAGAATAAAGATCTATAAGGAAAGTATACCTTGACAGACCCTCTATTCAACAAGTGGAATGTCGCAATAATTTAAGTTTAATTTGGACTATGGGTGAAAGGGATATGTAAGGAAAGAGAAACTTGGGATCCAAGAAATATAAAGTCTCGCCACAAAGAAAAACTGAACCAGAAAACTTCCCTTTTTTCAAACAACAAACAAATCACAAAAAACAATGAATATGTCATCATTTTGGATTTCAGATAATTCATTGTTTTACAACATCACATCATGAAAGAGATGGTCTGCATTAATCACTCATCATTATCTACGAAAACATAAGACCGAATTTAGTATTTTTAAGCAACAATAAAAAAAAATAACGTTAAAGCATCCAGCATCAATTGCGCGTAACATTATTGTCCTTAAATAAAAGAAAGTGACTACAAATGAGAATTGCGCAAAATAATATCAACAATTTTCTAAACATGGGTGAAGCAGAACAAGAAAGTGTTAAAAAGAAAAATTAGTGGTATCCTTTGGTGCTATGATTACATGTTAAAATCGGCCTTTTGATGACTAAATAACAAGTAAATTAATAACATTGCTTAAATGTTGCACCATGGAAGAAGAAAAAATAAAAAGTAGATGAATGAATGAAAGACAAAATGAAACAAAATCTTCGCTTCCTGTGTGTATGAATGTCACAAAGTGGGATGCATGCACTTCACAGAACTATATGTTAATATAATAAGTTGTAAGCAACAAAAAATAAATTAAATAAAAAAGCATATGTTATGTTATTATGAAACGCAGGGGGCATACCTGAAGCGCGGATACCGTACGTAAGGTGTTTGTAAGATTGTGAAAATGAAGTTGTAAAGCTTATATAGAAGAGAGCACTGGATACAACTCTTCCCCGCTGGAAAGACATAACGCTGCAATAACCGTTACAATGCTTTTAAGAAGGAATATAAGGCGTTCGATAAAAGAGGCAGTAACTGTTTGGCGGCGGTGATGGTGAGGAAGATCGTGGAGCACCGGCGTACTACAGTGATAATGTTTTCCGTTTTGTTTTTTTTTTCTTTAGTTTTCTAAAAAAAGATGTCTGTACTTGGTGTCGGTGGTAGATTTCACTCTCCAATGGATTGTTTTTGTGGGCTTCACAAACACTTTATATTCAGTTTTTCGTTTAATTAAGATTTTGAATTGAAAAGTTTTGTTCTTTCACTCAATATGAGTGTTTTTGCTAAAGAAAAATTTGACGTCAATTCAGTTTTCATTTCTAAATTATATTTTATTTTCTTATATTTGAAAAACATATATTTGAAAAGTCATTGAGATTTTTAAGTAAAAATAATACAATTAATTACTTATGAAACATATAGCTGGGGTATTCCGTTTGAGATTAACATCAATTCGGATGAACAAAATCTTAAATAAAGCTAGGACTCTGAGAAATCATGAAATTGTTGGACATTGACAACCAAGAGTTTTCCTTATGTATATGTATCTGAATTATTAAATTAAAACGCAAATACATTTTTCTTATGTATACTGTAGAATCAGGATTCCATCATATACGGACATTTTTGAAAAAATCAAAACTTGGTATCAAGACGTTGAAAACTGGGTGTGAATAGCAAGCCTCAATTTTAGCCTTAAAAGGTCCAAAACTCTTACAATCTAATTACAGGCAGTTTCTTCCTGCACCTCCATAGAGAAAAACATTCCATTTTGCCCCTTTGACTGTGCAATCCATAGATTAAAAATAATTTCCAAATATGCAATCCGTAATCAGAAGTGAAAATGACTTTCGAAATATATAATCTGAAAGTGATTTGGTTTTTCGAAAATTAATTTTTCAAATTATACAATTTGAAAGTTAAAAAACAATTTTCAAATTATGTAATCTGGAAAGGAAAAAATAATAATTTTTTTTATATGGATGCAAGAAGAAACTTATAAAGGTGCAGGAAGAAACTGTTAATTACGAACTTCAAAATTTTCAATAAGTTAGTATAATTGAAGAGTTGAAGAGGAAGCAAACAGAACTACTTGAGATCATGCATGCTTACGTGATTTGACAAAAGATAAAGGAAAAAAAATAAAAATAGAAACAAACAACTTCAAGACATCAACGTGAAATGAATGCAACATATATAATAACTTGACTTTGGATTGGAAGAATGTCGTGAGTTTTGATGCTGATGTTTAATTTGGTGACAGTGTCATGCAGCATCCAAAACCATCCATCATATATAATTTTATAAATTAATGTGGTTTACAGAAACCAATAACAGTGTCTGCAAGCCTGTTTATCTTTCAATCTCCGAAAGGAATCATGGGTATATATATATATATATATATATATATATATATATATATATATATATATATAAAACATGGGTAGTGGCTATGAATTATGAGTAAGCCTAGTCTCTGGTGGACTATTAGTAATCAGCACTAACTAAATGTTTACAGTAAAGAAATTTAAAGGAAGCAAGCATGGGAGAATATAATAATAGTGAGCATCCATAGGAACTGCAATTATATATGAAAAGAGGGAGCTATATAAAATACTCTGCACTGCAGAATAATGGTGAAAGAAATATTTAAAGATGGTTATGGGTTTAGGATCTGTGATGATAGGTAGGAACTGGGGACGAAGTTGGCAGTGGTGGGTGTAAGCGGCGGAAACATGGACATGTTTGAATTTGGTATGACCAAAAGGTGAACTCTCACTTTCTCACGTGCTATCTCTGTGACTCAATAAATCACAACAGGTCAAGAATACATGTTATCTTTCTGTACTTTCTTCAGGGATCTTTCTTTAATTACCATTTCTTTTCTTTTTGTGTTTTAGGTATTTTCATTTTTATAATCAATTATTCACCAATGCACTTCCCACTTTCATTTTTACTTTATTTATTTCAATTATTCTAAAATTTTAAAAATATTCTTAAAAGCAATAAGGAATAATCGAACAATCTTCTAAATGTACTTAGGAATGACATCTCTAGCTATAATAATATTTTTAAATATGACTCTGGAAATGTAATGCGATTCTTAGAAACACGCATTACGCAAGTGTTGGATTTATATTTTTTTAAGAATTTATTTATTTATTTGTTGTTTTTAAAATTTAAGATATTATATTCTTAATTTTTAACTTTTAGTTAATTTACACAGGGTGAACATGAAAAAAAGACTATTACTTATTTATTGTAAAATATAAATAAAATAATAAGAAACTTTAATTATAATTATTATAAAAAAAATTATTTGCTTTAATTTTTTTAAAATATTTAAACCAGGGCTGAAAAGAACAAAACTAGTAACATGTTGGGTTTGAGCACATGCATTATGAGTTTGTTTTTGAAGCAAAATAATATCAGCTTTTGACAATGTCTTATAATTCTCTTTGATTATCGAGAAAAGAAGGTATTCTTAATTACACTTTAACGTGAGATCTAATTTCGATTGGACTAAGATCAGACGCACGTGGGTACAATGTTATGCCTAGTTTCATGTCGGAGTTTTTAGAAATATTTTTCTGGATTAGCGTGATATGATTAAAAAACCACTAATCGTTTTTAACATGTGTTTAGCCTTAATTCATTATTTAGTAGGCATTCTCTCCAAGTAGGAGTTATTTGAGTGTAAAAATCAATAGAAATTTTGATTTAAAAATCATTAATTAATTTTAATTTACTGGCAATAAAAGTACGGGTCAACTTTGGTGGTTTCAACATGAAAGCATGGTGTGTGTATATATATATATATATATATATAATTGAAAAAAAAGAACACAAAAAATATATCTTATTATAATAGATAAAGAAAACACTCACGTGTTCACTGTCTTAAAATTTTGGATTTTAATTTTTTTGTGTAATGACTCGTTGGTATTAAACTTTTCCAACATTTTCCCTTACAATAATCCACAAATGATGTCGTGATAAATCAAGGGTCATCGTATCATGATTTATGATTTTTTGTGTGGAATAATTTCTCTTTTAATTAAGACAAATTTCAACTATCTCAGATTTAAGTATGCAAAAGTAATTTTGAAATAATAAAATAAATTTTGGAGAAATTTCTTATTTTAGATTAATTTAATTAAATTTTTGAAGGGTATACATTAATTAAAACGGTCTTAGCATCTAATTATTGACTTAGTCATATTTAAAAAATCTATAATAGTAATAAAAAAAATATTTTTGTTGTTATTTTTTTAATTATATTGTCTTCATTAATTAGTTGGAACTATCAAAGTATAGTTTAATGAATTGACTAAAAATTCATACTGTAATATAAGGAAATAAAGCCAGATTTTATATTACTGATACAAAAAAAGAACAGGAAAAGGAAATAATGATAGAGGCAGAACATAGTCTAAACTGGATGTGATGGATGGAATATATGAAACTATGAAAGAAAGCAGCCGCGACCCCATGCATTGTGGACTTATCCGAACCACTTTTGGAGTGGGCAAGAGAGAGAAACAAAACACACAGACAAGAGAATCTTTCGTGGGAACAATCACTACACACGCTTACCTTCTTCTCACTTCTTTCCCGTACTATGTTCAATCAACCTGCTTGCTTCTTGCTTTCACCCTTTTTACATACGTCACCTTTTCTTTCCTTTCCCTTTAAAACCATAACATTCTACCAAAAACAAACAACGTTTATATATATTGCCTCAAATATTCAAAATTTCTGTAGAAATCACATCCTTGAATTAAATATGTTTATTACAATCTTACAAATAATAATTTTCCTTTTTACCTACTTAATAATACAAATCCATACGAGATTTCCAACCTTCTTCACACTTAATTCAACATTATTGGGTAGATTGAAATAAATGGATAGATACCAGTACCTTTTGTTCTGATTTACTCGTCCCCTTAAGCCACCAGTCCCATCTTACCTTTGTTTTCCCATAATTAAACTCCCACAATCTCACTGTCTCTATTTTACTCTTTTTTCTTTTTCTTTTTTAATTTTTATTCCTTTTCACTTACATTGTTTTTTAATGTTAGACCAATCAAACCTCTTAGCTCTCACTCTGCCTCCCATTATTAGTGTTTAAGGAACATGAAAACCACATGAACTTGTTTTGTCTTCTCATAATCAACCACACCTAGAGAAGCAACAAGGGAGATACAACATAAATGTCTTCACTTTCAAAGCAGTTTTTATTGGTGATCTCGGAAGCAAGCTACTTTCACTTCATCTTCAAACTTACTTGAGAGAGGTTATGTGATACTCTTCCACTGTCATCCCCTGTACTCAACTGCTACTTCTCTTCTTGCTTTGCTTTTCTGCTTCTCTTTAGTCTCTTTCTTCGTTTCTGAACAACTTTGAATCACTGCAAAGATCACCAAATTCTCAAGTGACTTTCCTCTCTATACTTTTGCAACTCCAAGAATTCAAATTGGAGAAAATGAAACAAGTATCTGCTTGCAACTTTCACTTGGGATATGCACAAGTTGTTATTCCTCAATATTTTATATCTTGGTTTCTCTTTGTCCAGTGTGCTAACAATAACAAGTTACCTACTCACTCGCCCTATCTTTTACTGTCTCAATGTTGCTCCTCAGTGATTTGGTTCTTAAAAATCTGTACATGGAAAATCTTTAATAAAAACTCCAGATTGATATCAGATCATAACTGAGTAGGTTGATACTACTTAAGTAATAGGAATTTGATTTCATAGATCCATGATAGTGCTCGGTCCAAAGTGAATATAAACTCACTATTTATCGGTCAACTTATAGTTCATGACATGTCTCGTAGCTACCTCATTCCAGATTTTCACATACTTACAAAATAGTGGGCCAGATAACAAGCATATGCAGGTAAGATTCAATCAGGAACAGTTCCTTGCGTGAAGAGTTCAGTGGAATTTCCAAAAATGAATTGGTTTATAGGTATCTAGTTCAACTTTAAATTTCAATCATACATTTAGGATTCTTGTTTTATTGACTTTTTCTTTCTTAGAAGAGCCACAAGCAGCATAATAGGCTAGCTATAGTCCTACTCAACAAACGTAAGATAAGATCCAGAAGCCATGCTTAGGAAGAGTGTAATTGGTTCATATTGTACTAGCCAATATTTGGTCTCTGGCTCAAGTACTTAGAAATGATTTTTGTTTTAAAAAACAATCAAAGAAAATATCTGACCATTGCATTTGATTTCAGATCTACCATTAAAATCAAAAATTCAATTACAATGGGGGGGAAACTGAGGGAGACTACAAAAAGAAAAAAGGGAAAAAGAATCTGGTTTCGTAGATTTTTATCATTATGCGGTTGTATCATTGATGAGTCCCATTAGTTAGAAAGCAGGTGAGGTACCAGTGGCTTTTATTGTACATTTCTGGGTTTAACCAATATACCAAAAATTTCGAATCATGTGTTGATGTATGATGTGAGTGGCTGCTTCTTTACCATTTAGGTAGGCCAACATAACGCAAAACGAAGTGCCAGTACAAATGCTTTTTTAGCAGAAAGTAGACTTATCAAGGCACTTGAATCACAAAACATGCCATCATTTCCATGTCAATGAAAATGTGTCTATGTGCCAGGCTGCCACCACTAAGTGTACGTTTTCCACAAAGGAAAAATAAAGCATAGGATGTTTGCTTCTATCCCTATACTGGATGACTAATGATCTTCCGGAGGATCAAAAAACCAACATACACGGAGCCTCTTCTTTGGGGAGGATGAGCAGTTTTATATGCTTGTTGTCAAACTGACTAAGCAATTCAGAATTTCTTTTGATGATGCTTACTGACTGTTCGATTTTCACTGCAGGACCAATCAATTCTTAAATGAATCTTATTGTGACGGTGGATTGTTTCACTTGTTTGGTGAATTAGTTTGGAACTTAGCATAGCTAAATCATGAAACAAGACTTTGATCTTGAAGTGGTGGCCTCAGCAGAATATGAATCTGAAGTTAGCAGCCAGGTTGCTTCCAACATATCTATTCAAGAAACCTGTGCAGGTCCTTGCAGTGACAACCTCATCAACTCTCCCCATGTCACAAAACCAATAGAATTTCATCTCCATTCAGATGCTATCTCCCTTGACTTAACTCTCAACTTCAACAACAATGACTTGGTGGTTACAGATTCAACAGGACTCTCATTCTCAAGCACTACTAGCGAGAGCAACAACGATCCTCCCTCTCAGAGTACTCCCTCTCAAACCATGCCACGGGTCTTCTCTTGCAATTACTGTAACCGCAAGTTTTTGAGCTCTCAGGCTCTTGGAGGCCACCAAAATGCACACAAGACAGAAAGAACATTAGCAAAGAGAGCCTTGCGCATGGGGTTTTTCTCTGAGAGGTATGTCAGTCTTGCATCTCTCCCTCTTCATGGTTCTTTCAGGTCCTTAGGGATAAAGGCACATTCTTCACTGCACCACGGCTTTTCACCAACAATGAGACCTCCTGAGATGAAAAGCAGTGCAAGATTTGAGCAAGGATATGTTAGTTTTCCAATATTCTTGGAGGAGGATGAGGCAGAACTCTTGTGGCAAGGTAGTTACCATCAGGTTCCCTCTAATGGAGGCCATACTCATCAGAATTTCACACTGAGTGGAACCTCTAATTTGAGTTTTAATGGGATGAATCATCCACCGGTTGACATAGAGAACTCAGCACCTGAGTTGACATTGAAACTTTGAAGGGATTATTTGACAAATTTCTGGCTTCTGGTGTTTATCATATTTCTGTACAGTAGGACATGCATGAAGGCAATGGTGCCAGATTGATCACTTTCATTATTAAACTTGCTGATCTCATGTGATTTTGTTCTCAGGTTTTCCTCTTACAAGTCTTTGGTTTGGTGTTTTTCTCTGTATCTGTTACTGTATAATTACTTTGAGAGGACAAGTTTCCAGATGCTGTGTTTGCCAAATAAATCATGTTTATTTTCTACTGTAAACTACTGAACTTCCATTCTGTTTTTCTGTGTCATTTTCCATGTTGAATATTGAACTATTTTGCTTCTTTAATCATAAGAAAAACAATTGAGACTTACAAATTTATACCTTCTAATTAAATATTCCTAGAGATGTGCAACACATCCCCAAGAATTGAAATAAAGTCAACTTTAAATCAAACTTTTACATTCACCTGTTTACGTTATTTTAGTTAAATCTCCAAATAACGTGAGATCTTCAGCACTTAGGACCATATTGACAAATAAAAATTCCACTATTTTACAAGCTATTTATATATATATATATATATATATATATATATATATAAAACAGTTTTTACGAAACCAAAAAAGATAAAGGAAAGTATTAGATTAGGTAACAGATAACACACAAGAACCAGAACAAAGAAGCAAAGATGGTTCACATAATACTTTCAATCTCATTTGGTTGGGATAGTAAAAGAGTTGGATCATAGTCTTAAGACTTACGTGAATCATACCAAACATGGTCACGAACGTCTAACAGCACTTCTCAAAAGAGTCAATTATTTCAGGTCAGTTTCTTTACACTTATGTACGGTTGCCTGAACAATGCTTATATATCAGTCAAACAGATGCTGCTATCATCATTTAGAGAATTTAATCTTTAATTTCGTTAATATAGTATATACATGTTTGAGTAACATTCAACATGTTCATCTGTTGACTCTAATTAAATAAACCAGAAAGTAGTTTTATTACTCCAATAATTTTCTTTTGCAGTTTTGCTGTCATCGTAATTTCTACTATCAGTGATATTATTCTGTTTTGATTCTTATTTGTTGCCATCACACTTACATTATTTTGCTATCATCATAATTTTACGTCTGGTACAATTATTCTTGATTACTATTTTTGTGATAGAAGGAAGAATCATATTTGTAAGATTAACAGGAATGTGATAGTCATCAAAGTCTTTTACATTCAGATTTTATCATTTTAGTTTGATGTCATTTTAATTTCTCTATTCACTTATATAATTCTCCTTTATTTTTTTGCGTTGAATTATGTTTGACATTTCCCCAAGACTAAAAATAAAAATAATTTTTTTAAGAAAATGTAATATATAAGTAGAAAGCTTGCATACCCTAAATGACTTTTTCTTAGTTTGACTTAGAACAATCAAATTTTTGAATAGGATCCGTTTTCCTTATTCCAACTAACAGCCTACAAAGCAACAATTCCAAACTTTAAATCAGTGCTAATACTTATAGTACTTCTGAGAAATGTGAAGTAACTGAATTGAGAAATTTTAACATACAACAGCTGCCTTCGTATGCCTTTCAGAACAGAACAGAACAGAACATTTCAGGTTCTGCAATTTACAGATTTAAAAATTTCATAACACACACGTAATTTGTATTTATTTATTAAAATATATAATACTTAAATATTGAATTATTCCTATTGTTGCACCGTTTATAAAACTAGTGTTTTACGTACAATAATGACATTAAAGATATCTCTAACACCCCTCCTCTCAATACTGACATGAAGATTATGGATGTCCAACTTGAAAGTAGCAGTTTTAGAAGGCAATGAGATGAAGAGACTTGTTGATTAACTTGAACGAGAATATTGAAAACGTGAATATTGAAAAAGACAATCATCTTAAGGGTATTGGTCTGGAGGTGATATAATCAAATTTGTTCATGAAGCTAACACTGATACAATCCTTTTACATCATTTATTTTGGACTTTTTATGTTAGAAAATATGTCTCATGTTATTGTATACACAAATTTACATTACATAAAAAAATATGACTTAAATTTATGTCAGATAAGATAGTATTCCTATAAATTTACGTGAAACACTTAAACAGGTTTAGTACAAACATATTAATTTACTTTGAAAACTATCAAGTCTGATGTCAAAAAGTCTTTGACTAATTAAGAAAAGCTAAAATAAAATAAACATTTTTTAGCTTGTTTAATGTATTGTATATGAAATGATTTTTTTTATAAAGTTAAAAAAGAATTAATAAATAAGAAAGTCAAACTTAGGAATGAAGTTGAGCCACACAGGAAAAAGACACGCTAGTTTATTCTTTTTACTTATTTACTTACTTGCTATTAATTAATAATATTATTACTTACTTGATATTAATTAACAATTTTATTACTAAGTTTTCAATATCATATTAATTCAAGAAAAAATTAGTTTAATTTCAATTTCACTATTGGATGCTGCTAATCATATAAATTTGAAGAATTCAAATTTAAATTATGACTATATTTGACAAGAATATAAAGTACATTTTATTTGAAGAGAAATAATTATTTTTATCTATAATGATTTATCAAAACAAGATTGCAATATAAAATGAGAGATAAATTTCTTGAATACAATATGATTATTTGTATTAAAAAATAAATATTATAAATTTTAATTTTGATTTAATTATTGATGAATTCAATAATTTGAAAAAACAAACAACAATCTATTAGAAATTGTGAAATAGTTAACAAAAATTATAAAATCATTTAACCTAAACAATCTATACATAAATGAGTTTCTTATATAATTTATTTGTATAAATAACTAGAACTTTAAATTCTTTTGTTACGGTCATGTGGGTATTTTTAAATCTTTTGTAAAACTATAAATTTGAGTTTTAAAATTATGAATATGAGTTTTAGCACCACACTACACTCATACTTGTCATAAATTCAAGAATTGCAATAATATCTTATCATTATATTTTACTTAATTTTTATCTAGTAGATTACTATTTTACTTACTTCTGCGTTGTTCCTTCATTATTACTATTGTCGAAAATTAAGTTACATTATCATTGTGTTTTCTTTTTACTATGGTCCTGATAAAGATGTTTTCTTTAACGAAAAAATATATTTTGTTATAAGAATAATTTGGAGTTCCTGATAAGTTTTATAGCAGTTTGGGAATTGTTATCACTAAGAAAGATATATAAGAACAAGTGTAGTGTTTTCTCCCAGATGAAGAAAGAGAGGGTTAGGAGAAGCAAAACTCGCTGTATGTGAAATAGCGAAGAGAAGGTAATGGCAGAATGTGTGAAAGATATTTTTTTATCTTATATTATGTAAGTGTTTGATAAAATATAAGTGAGAAAAATTTTAAAATATTTTTTTTTATTAAAAGTATGATGATCATATTTTTAATAAAAAAAATTTAAATTTTGTAGGTTGATTTTTATAAGTGAAATATATTAAATATAAACGAAAAATACAAACAATAAAAAATTATAATAAAAAATTAAATAAAAAATCATAACAGCTAATTAAAAGAAAATATTAAAATTATATGTAATATTGGAAATCATACTAATTTATAATATATATATATATATATATATATATATAAGTGTAAATTTCCTCAGCTTGAATTAAATTTAAAATTCATTTCTTAATACAATATCAGAGTTAAGTTAGAATTTATCCTAATAAGATTTGTGTTTGTTAAATATATCATATCATCCTTTATCAGATCATTCACCAAATGTTAGTCTCATATACGAGATGTATATACTTCAATGTAAAGAAAGTGTGATAAGAGTCTTATATCAATTAAAAATATGTCAATTTAGAATATACATATAGATGCAAACCTTACTTTATAATGTGATTTTATAAAATTAAGATAAATTTAAAATCTATTACTTAATAATAAATATGAAATATTTACATTTCCATATAATTTATGTTAACGTGCAAGCAATATTTTTTTTCTTAAATTACATTATATTTGTTACTCTAACTGTTTCTATCTATATGTTTAATGTTTTCTATTATTCGAATGTTAGAATGGACATTTATATTGTACGTTGTATCAATTCTTGACAAAATTTAGATGGATAAGTCAAAATAAAATCGTGATATTGGACATGTTATATTGCTAAGTAAAAGAAAATTTTATTGTGACTATTAATTATAATATTTAACTTAGTAATGATTGTTGGATCCAATAATTTATATCAATAATGTACCAAGATTTTTATTATTTTATTGTAAGTTTATGTTCTCAACATATTAGGATTTTATATGTTTTTAAAGGTTTTGAGATCCTTGTATCATTCCTATATAATAACATGCAAGTTTTTGTTTTTATCTTTATGAGTTTTTTCTATTTTTTGAAATTAATTAACAACTTTCATCTTATGTTTATTTTGAAATTCAATTTAAAATACAAATTTTACCCTTATAATAAAATAATATTTCTAGAATAATATATATTTTTTGGAGATAAAATATCTATACAAATAACTTAATTACGTTGATTTTGAAGTATGTTTAGTTACTATTTTAAAAATAAAACTTGCTGCGCATACACGGCTAATATAACGCGATGACAAAGAGGGTCACGCGTACACGGTACAACGTTAGCACAACGCGCAGAGCTGCACCAAAAAAATTCTCTCTTTAGAATGTATTCAGCTACTACGATATCAAACAACTACTACTTTGTTAAGTGATTTAAGAGCGTTTGGTAGCATCACTATTCTACAAATCATACTTCTCCGTCGATCTTAACCACACACGCCATCAAACATTCAATGGTCAACGTTGAAAAGCTCTTTCACACCATCTAAATAGAATACATTATTATTTCAGTTCAATTGATTTGAAACTTTCCTGGTTTTGAACCATTCATCTCACCTAGCTACCTTTGACCCGTGTACCACCTTTATGACCCTTCCTTATCTCACACCCTCCTCCAAGTATATATAGCAACCACACAAACTTCCTTTTCTCATAGGATATTCTCATTCAAACCAAACCAAAGAAACAAAGAAACAAAGATCATAATCAAAATGGTATTGTCTTGGACTAGAAGAAATGTTTTCCGTCGTGCCAAGAAGGAGAAGGGACAGATTCAAGGTGGTGGCCGTGGTGGTGAGTTGGAGGTGGAGGTTGTGATCCCCAACCACTTCCGGTGTCCGGTGAGTTTGGAGCTGATGACGGACCCTGTGACTTTATCAACCGGCATCACCTACGACAGGGTGAGCATTGAGAAGTGGATCGAGGGAGGGAACAAGACCTGCCCCGTCACCAACCAGGTGCTCACAAACTTTGACAACATCCCCAACCATGCCATTCGTAGGATGATTCAGGATTGGTGCGTTGAAAACAGCTCTTATGGGATTGAGAGGATCCCCACTCCTCGGATTCCTCTCTCCAGCTACGAGGTTTCTCAGACATGTACGAGGATCTTGTCGGCTTGTCGGCGCGGGGATGATAAAAAGTGCCAGGAGTTGGTTGGGAAGATTAAGGACTGGGGGAGAGATGAGAGGAACAGGAAGTGCATAATTGGGAATCGTGCTAGAACTGATGCTGGCAATGGTGCCGATGCAGTTCTTGGACATGCCTTCGATTGTTTCTCAAGCGTTGACTCTTTTGACACGCATGTGGTTGTTTTGGAGGAGATTTTGGAGGTGCTGACATGGATGATCCCACTTGGGGAAGAGGGTGTGTCTAAATTGAGTTCAAAAGCTTCATTGAATTGCCTGGTTTGGTTTCTAGAGGGGAAAGACCTTGCATCTAGGCAAAGTGCTGCTTTGTTGCTCAGGCAAGTGTATGTTCAAGAATTGGCCAGAGTTGGAAAAGTGGCTGAAGCTTTGGTTAAAATGATTAGGGAGCCTACTGGAAGTGCTTCCACCAAGGCTTGTTTGGCAACAATTTTTAACTTGGTGTCATCAGCTGAGGACAGAGGGGAAATTACTCAAAGATTTGTGGAGTTGGATTTGGTTCCACTTTTGCTAGAGGCTATTGTTGATGGAGATAAAGGGGTGTGCGAGAAGGCACTTGGGATTTTGGATTGCGTTTGTGATATCCAGAAGGGGAAGGAGGTTGTTAAGAACAATGCTCTTACTCTGCCTCTTGTCGTTAAGAAGCTTTTGAGGGTGTCACCATTGGCTTCAAGTTTTGTTGTCTCTATTCTAAAGAAGAATTTTGACAAGAAGGAGGAGGGAGCTCTGATTGAAGCAGTTCAACTAGGGACTTTTCAAAAGCTCTTGGTTTTACTACAGGTTGGTTGTGATGATAGCACAAAGGAGAATGCTACAGAGTTGTTAAAACTGTTGAATGGATATAGGAACAAAGCGACGTGCACAGACTCATCATCGGATTTCAAGTACCTTAAGAAGTCATTCTGATTAACCAAGAATGAGAATTAGATTCGTTCGTTTTTTTTTTTTTAATTTTTACCATAGGTCAACGTTATTGAAACATACAATTCTTTGATGTAAAAAGATACACACACGAACAAACATTCTATTGATTCTTTCAATTCTTTCTTTGGAAAATTGATTCCATGTAGTTATTAGTTACAATACAACAATAATTGTTCTGGCAACTACACAGAAACATCTTTGTGTCTTGTGTTTCATATTGAATTTTTTGCCGATTGATTCTGAAGCAAGTTCCATAAAACCAACAAGCACTTGAAAAAAATAATAATCAAATGTACAAAAAGATGCAGTGATGAGAAAAATAACACCATTCAATGACACTGCTAAAGCCAATTCAAGCATCTTTATGCTAAAACATGTTATTTAGGGTAAAACTGAAAAGCACTTCACTCTTCAAATTTGTCATACTTCTTAGAATATTTTGAGGCCAAAAGTAACTTGACTTGGGACATTATTTTTACTACAATGGAGCTGGTGGTGATGATCAAGAGTGGAAGCAATGATGGTGTGTGGTGACAATCCTAGTCATGATGCATCGGATCTTTTTCTAAAATAAAGGTGACATGCTTACAATCCCACTGTGAAATTAAAATATTCTAATAAAGTTGGCATCTCAAGGTACACTAATTATGTGCAGTAATTAATGGCATGATATATATCTCAAACAACCAACACTTGTTTATAACTACATCTTTAAAAAACATAAAGTACTTTTTTTCTTTCTGTATTTCAATTTTAGATTCTGCTAAACAAGTAACACCTGTTCATAGTATTATGAAAGGTAATGACATTTTTTCAAGAACATGATAAGAAACTATAAATTAATTTATGGGGTAAAGTAATTTACAACTTTTTTCGGAAGGTAAACATGCTTCCTTTTCTAAATAGTAATTTTAGTGAATACCAAATCTTCAAATAAACAGCCACACCAGAAGGGTATTTATTCTATTTAACAACTCTTTTTTCCCATGATTCCTTGGTCACTTATTCTCATACTCAGACACAAAAAGTGAATGGCAACGATAACTAAACATCAAACCAAGCACGTGACATCTTTCAATGGAAAAATGGGTTTGGCCAAAAGCCATTTTGGTGATTAACATCTCCAAAAGGCATAGTCTCATTCCCACCACCACCGTTATTCATCAAGTTCATAAACCAGTTCTGTTTCTGCATGAGATCCATGTTGATATCAAATCCCTGGCCACTGTGACTCCCTTGTCCCTTGTCTTCAATCTTGGCAGCAACATCAGTAACAGCTGGTGCTGCGACTTGGGTTTGACTCTGAGCATTCTTAGTCAACACCTCAATCCTCCTGTTAATGTCCTTCAGATTCTGGTCAATCAACCATGCCAGATCATTCAAATCAACCATGCTTATATTGTGCATAATTTTACCAGCACTGAGGTACTGAAACATGAGCTGAGTCATCTCTTTTTCCCTATTGTCCTTCCTTTGTTTCTTCAATTGGTCTTTGGCCTTTAGGATTCTCTGCCTCAGAAAACTCTCTTGGTTCACCATCTTCTTGCTTTGCTCCAATTCAGGCATTCTCCTGAACTTGGCAAGCACCCTTTGAACCCCCATTGGGGATGGCCAAACCTCAGGTTGAGGATCATAAGGACTATAAACTATAGCACATGCATCAATTCCACAGAGGGTGCTAAGTTCACTGACCTTCTTCATCAGACCCTTCTTCCTCTTCTTGAATGTTGCCTTCCTAGCTGAGTCATTCACTATGAATGCCAACTTCACCTTCTTTCTAGTCATGCTGCTGATGAAAAGATAACTAGAACGATATGAAATTTGGAAACGTTGTTGTTGTGGTTGTCTTGTTCAAGCATTCTCTTCTTTATATAGATCACTTGATAACCAATTTTATTTTGTATTGAGCCACTGTTTTTTCGCAGCATTGACATGAACCATTCAATACCAAATATATGTTTACTAAATAGGAGATGTTAGGTTTAAGTGTCTTTCCATCAATGGAGGATACAGAATATATTTCTTACTAAGATAATATAACTGAATAATAAGCAATGGAAGTGTGCAATGCAATGGCTAGAATCGAAATGCATTGAGAAAACATATTCTCAGTTAATACTGTAGTAATGTAATTAATAATTGAAAAAAAACAAATGATCTTAAATTCAATGTGATATTCCTTTTACAAGGCAGTATAATTTAGATACCACAGTTGTAGTTTATATCTCTGATATCTCTATTATAGAAAAAACCTTTATCCCATTAACTATCATTAATAACTATTATTCTATCCCTTTGACAAAGGGTCAGATCTTCATAAATTATGAGATGTATATGAGAATAATGGAATTATACATAAGGGAAAAGAATTTAATAAGGATCCATCTGTGCATAAAACATCATAAAAAGGTCTTACATTGTTATTATTATAAACTTACAAAGTACGTGAAGATGGTGAAGAGGTTGATACATATCCTAAAAATACGTATACCAAATTTAACTAAATGTTGATTATGAGTAATTAAATTAAGTAACTTATGTGTAAGTAAGTATGATCTATTTTCAGCTATAATTTTCATATAGTTTTATATATACAAATATTTATTTAATCTAACAAAAATATTCTCCAGATATGATTCACACAAAAAAATAATTATAGTTTAATATTAGTATTAATTAGACAAAAACACATTACTAACATATATAATATTAATTTCAGTGTGACAACCTTCTAAAAAGATTTGGTTTGACAGAACAGGTCAACAATAAAGCGCAATGAAATTGTAATAATTTAAATTATAGTTTTTTATTTTTATTTTAATGATAATTTTAAGAAATTAAAAAAAAAAAGTTGGTGGATCAATCATTTTATTTGCTTGTGACCTATTGAGCTAGTAAACCAGAAGGGGTGGGTTTAGATGATCAACATATCCTATCAAATCATCATCATTATTAGGTTTTATTAACATGTTGATTTATTTTAAGACTCATAATTAATTTTATTATTTGTAAAAACATATAGTAAAAGTACATAAATGAGTTCACAACCAATCTAGTCCATGATGTACCAAGATTTTTTGGACTAGCGAAACTTCAAATCAGATTATATTAGGTAAAATAAACTAATTTTAACTTTTATAATTTAGTGCAACCATTCAAAAGAAGAACAAAAAAGAGATCTTCAAGCATAAAGAAAATTAATTAAAAATTTTAGAAGTTATCCAATGTAAAAAGAAAATAACAAAAAATAAAAATAAAAATAAAAGTAAACTTAAACTCGCGTAACTATCTGCATTTTCTTTACTATAGAATCGGTTTGACAGCATGTGGTGCATAATGATTGAGTTTGAGAATATTGGACTTTAAAAAAAATGTACAAAAATTTGAAAATATTCATGAAATATGAATGATAAAGTTATAAAAAAAATATTACAAGCCTATAAGGAATATAATAAGATTTATATTATTAGTAAGGGTAACTAAATTTGCAATGAGCTTCTAATAAACATTGTGTATCTCTAATAATGAATATTATTTTGTATGTTTATTTACTATTGATTATTATAAAATCAATATTATATATGTTTTTAAAACACGGCGATTTGTAATAAGAGGACAGCTCAAAAATAAATATTCCTTCAAATTAAATTATTGTATAAATTATAAACTATAAATAATGGGTGTGACCAGTTAGAATAAAAATCACGAAATAAATTTATAATTTTGGATTGAATTTTGATGCAGCAGCAGACCCAAGCACCTAACACAAAGCAGTTGTAGTTTGGAAGCAGAATCTAAACTTGCTTAATTGCTGTCGATCTCTCTGAATTCTGAGAATCTAACTAATTTCAAATCAGAGGAAGGACGAAGACTGCATAGAAGAAAATCCACACTCTCTGCACCCGTTAATGCATCAGCTCATGCACAATTCTCACTAGGGTTTATTCATCCATGGCGCTAATAGTTCTCTCTCTCTTCCTCCTCCTCTTCACCTTCCAACTTCCCTTCCGCTCCTCTGGTACCTTGTTGACCTCACTCTTCAATTCGTGTTTTCGTGGCCAAGCATCGTTTCAATTGTCATTTCTCTCTGATCGCGTTTTTGTTTCCGCAGGACAATCGAGCTCCATGGAATCAGTTCCCGATCTTCAGCACACTATGTATGCTTCCATAGAAGGATATCCTTGCGTGCGCCTGTTGAATCTATCTGGAAACATCGGTTGTTCTAGTAAGTTTGCTCTCGCGTTCTCTGTAGTTCTTTTTTTATTAGCTGTGATTTAGGGATTAAATAAGACTAAAATATAAAGGATGACTATGTTTTCTGAGCCGATGAATTTTCCTTGCTTTGTTGTTTCCGAATTGTTAGATCCTGGACGAGATAAGGTTGTGGCTCCTATTGTACGGTTCGGAAATGTTGACAAAATAGCTGAGCCGTCTGCTGTACTGGTGTCAGTGGAGGACTTTCCAACTCTCTTTACTAGGTATCATAATTCAACCTTTCTGTTTTAGGAGGTGCTAAACTTTCTTGCATTTTAGTTTAACTGATAGTTGTGGAATCTTTGTAACTTCGGGAATAAATGCTATCCTTGCTTAGTTATTTTTAAGTGATGCTGGTTGTTATTTCTCTACATTCAGTTTTTTTTAATACCTATTTTCCCTTTCAGAATATCAGATGACTCTAGATTTGCTAGTAAAGTCAGTGGTGTACTTGTGGAACCAAGTACTGATTTGCAGAATAAGATGAACGGTAGAAATCATTGATTTGCTTGTCGTTTGTTTTCAAACTAAGGCTGGAGTGATCCTCCTGTGTAGAGCTGTCAGTGATAATTTTTTTGTCATGTTTAGGATTTTCTCCGGATCAAAAGTTTCCTCAAGGTCAATTTGCACCTTACCATAATACCGGCTATGAATGGAATCCAATTGTAAGATATGAGCTGCCCTTTTTCATCAGGTTTATTGGCATATTTATAGCTCATGACATCATCAATTAGTTGTCCTTTTTTTATCCTTGCTTGTTACCAATAATTATTTTCCAACTTTGATCTGATCATTTTGTAAAGGTTGTAATCAAATTATGTTTTTATGAAGTTTTTAATTTTAAAGGATGAACATTGTTATGACCAAGTATCATAGAGCTATTATTTTGGTAAGTGAATAAATAGACCAAACATGTCTTGGATTATATTCTGAAGCGTATAGTGATATTAGATGAATTCAAAAGAACTGGTTGGTGGGAATTTTACCTACTATTTGTGGGATATTGGCTAATCCTAATGCTATTACAGTTTTGAGACAACACATTCATTTTTTCAGAATGATTAATTCTTTATGTTTTTATTTTTGGCTCAACTTGTGCAGGGTTCTGGTGTTATGTGGAAATCCTACAATTTTCCAGTGTTTTTACTCACAGAAAGTGGGTCAAAGACTCTTCAAGAGGTATTGCTTGGTACTCTCGTGTTCTTATACATGCAAAAGTTTTGGTGATGATTCAATGTACTTTCAGAGTGTAGTGAGTCAGTTAATTGATCCATATCCAGGTTGTCAAACTCTAGAGTCTGCACAAGCTTGTTTAGATTCCGTAGACTCAACTTATGAAACCGGAAAAGATTACAGCTTATTAAAAATTCTTAATGACATATATGCATAACTGTAATACTTTTAACACAACAATAATTCAACATTTCAAATCCATAATATAGCAAAGTGGTAAACGACCTACAGTATGATAATGTGTCATGTGTAAATTAATGAAAAAGAAATCCTAAAGTGGACACATTTAAAAAAGGAGTCAACTTCAAAGCCTTTGAAAATAAAACAATCATTGTGGGGGCAAGAATTATATTTGGTTTCAAACTTGGTGACTTTCTTTTTTATTTGAGAGTTCATGCAAGTTTATCCAAAAAAAAGATTGATGAGTTAACTTGTTTTCTGTGTCTAGGATCATAAACTTGTACGAGTGTTAATTTGAGAGTTACGTTAATCCATACAGCCAACTGCACCTAGGAAATAACTTGGTTGCTTTATTTTTATGTTACTTACACAAATCTTCAAAAAAAATTGTGATATCGTTAATTCCATTGGCATTCATTTTCTTGTGACCTAATAAATTTTATTATTCTGTGTATAAAAATAAAGCAGATTGATTCTCTTTACTGTTTCTACAGTTTGTAACAAAGAATGAGGACAAAAAGAAAGCTTATACTTCTAATGTGGCTGAGTTTGATCTGGTGATGCAGGTATTATTCAGATTCTTGTAAAAAATTGTTTTATCTGCCTTATGAAGAAAAATGTTTCATTATTTACCTTTTTTGTTATCTTCAATTAGACAGTGAAATCTGGAACACTTGATTCAGAGTCTTGTTTAAAAGAAGAAACTTGTCTTCCTTTAGGTGGATACAGGTGAAGTTTCTTAGCTCTACTTTATAAATGATACTAAACTAGATACGTTGTCATCATGCTTGTCAAGACACCAAATTTTCATGTTTTTCCCTGAAAATCTCTCTTGTAGTCTCAAAAACAATCCTTTTATCTGTATAGAATATTGCCATATATAGAATATGATCAGCTTTGAGTTTATATTGATGTAAGGAGGGTTTGTTTATGTATTGTACTGGATAAAGAATGAGTGAATTGCCTATGTGAATATGGTGTTCATTATTAGATTGGACGGATTCATACTATCTTCAAAAAGAAAAAAGATTTAGCATCACATGTTTCCCCACAGTGGAAATGTGCTGTCCTAGATCTATTTTGTGGAATATTTTAGCATCCTTACCTTCTCATTTATGTTTATAATAGGGTTTAATATGATTTTAGTCCTTAAACTTTGAAGCAAAATTTGAATTCATTCATGTCCCAAACTTTTGTATAGTTTGGTCCCCAACCTTTAAAAATAAACAGATATAGTCCTTCTAATCCAACTACATTAACTTTTTTTGACATGTCAAACAACGTTTTAGGCTAGTGTTAGAACCGGTCTGAAATACCGTTTAACTAAAAAAAAATTAATGTCATTAGGTTAAAAGGACTATATCTATTCATTTTTAAAGTTTGGAGACCAAATTGTATCAAAATTTGAAACAGGAAGGAATTTCAATTTCACATCCAAGTTTAGAGACTACAAACATATTTAATCCTTTATAAAAAATTATATTTCATTGTTACATTTGATTTTAATTTTGTGTATGTTTCATATGGAAGGCAGTGTCTGGTCATCTCTTCCTCCGATCAACACTTCCTCCTTACAGCAGTCTAAGCCCATTTTAATGACAGTGGCATCCATGGATTCTGCTTCATTTTTTCGGGACAAAAGCCTTGGGGCAGACTCCCCTATTTCTGTGAGTGAAAGTGCATCTATTAAATTCTCTCCATTTCTTCTGGCCACGTTTTTGTGTTTCTTTATGATATTTGCTTGTCCTTAAATCAAATTATAGCCTAATGTATTGGCTGCGAACAGGGTTTAATTGCATTACTAGCGGCTGTTGATGCACTCTCTCATTTGGATGGTCTTGGTGACCTTAGTAAACAGGTGTGTTTGAGATATTCCAGGGATTATAACTCTTTTTTTTTTTTATTTCAGTTTTTTGGTCGTGTAAATCTAGCCTCAATTTGTTCCTTATCATTTAGATATCAGTTTATCTAACTTTCATTGCGTCTCTTTGGATTTTCTTTTACCTTAACCTAGTGTTCGTATGGAAAATTTTATAGAATAGTTAATTTTGTAGATAATTCAATATGCTTTGTTAACAAAATGTATATAGTATTTTAAAAGAAATTGAAATTTTAGAAATTTATGAGGATTTTGATCACTTAAACTTGTAAACTTTTGAAATTCAACCTAAAAGATAAGAATTTGAAATTTTTTATTTTCTCTCTTCTCTCACTTTTATATTATTCTCTTACATTAAATATTTAAAATTCACTGATGTTTGATATTAAAATTTTGATTTATATTTAGTAGAAGTTCAATTATCCTTTCCAAACTTAAAATTTGAAATTTAAGAAATTTGAACTGATTTAAACAATTCATTTAAAAAATGTAGGAATTTAAACCAAAGTAATTCAATTTCAAGCATTTCAAAATCTCTGAAATTTAAAAATCCCTCATCAAACACACCACAAGATCTTTGTGTGGAAATTATCCTAGGTACCATTTTCCTACTGGTTATCTTCTTGGGTTATATGAGATAATTATCCACTATCCTTCCCATTGTTATGAGATTGGATTTAATTTTTTTTAGAAGTGCACTAGTTCACCAGTGACAGGAAACTTGCGGTGGCTATCATCTCAGGTGTGGGTATATATAAGAATAATTGTATGAGGTTTTATAATGCATACATTCATTATGCTTCCTATTGTCAACTTCCAGGGTTGCTTTTTAAAATCTGTTAATGCTCTAAAACCAAGTACTGTACTGACATATGTCCACTTGTCTAAACTTTATTGCTGATGATTTCTTGAACTCAATGCAGCTTGTTTTTGCAGTTTTCACTGGAGAGGCATGGGGTTATCTTGGAAGTAGGAGATTTTTGGTAGAACTTGACTTGCACTCAGATGCTGTTCATGGCCTTAATCATGGATTAATTGAAAAGGTACTTCTATTCTTCCTTGTAAATATGACTGCTGGAAAGTATTGGGGGAATATACCGAGCCACATTTAAATCTGTAGGCTAGACTGTTTATATATACTGCTACTTGATTTTTTTTTTCTGCTTATAACCTCAGTCTTTCCTGGCTGTTATTTCACAGGTCATTGAAATTGGTTCTGTTGGAAAGGGTCTCAGTGGAGGTGTTAACAACATTTTTGCTCATACAGAAGGGGTGAGTGATCTTGGTTGATCTTTCAACTATGTGCACATTCGTGGCTATTATAGAAAATTTTGCAATATTAGTTGGATATTTTGCATTGTTACATAGTTTCTGTGTATACACTGCCAGCATTACAGAAATATGCCAAATCTGCTTGTGACTAACACTTCGTCAATGCAGGATTCTTCTGCCACAAATCAGACAATGGCTGCCTTGAAACGTGCACAGGAGTCACTGTTATCTGAAAACATAAAGATAGCATCTGCAAGTTCTTCAAATCCTGGGATACCTCCATCATCTTTAATGTCCTTTTTGGAAAAGGTACGGGATAGTGAAGTTATTAAAAAAATGTAGTGTTTCAGAAGTTCTAAGGAGCCTTCTCGTGATTCTTATTTATGCTTTCTTACATTAGAGATCATTAAGTTTCATCAAGTCACCTTTTTTCTATACATAACATTCATATACCAAGATACCTGCACATTTTCTTGAAATTAATTTGATATAAAGCTCACGAACTGTCCTTATATGGGTATACAGATACTCAGTACAACAATGTATATAATATTAGACACGTGAACATGACATCTTTAGTAGCATGGATAAGTGTTGACCCCATGCTCAAACAGTGGGTTGGTACAGTGGACAAATTGCAATAGCATGCTCTAATAAAAAAGGTTATAAAAACTTGCTACTTCAATAAGTTACGTGGTAGATGTAGTTGACCCAATGTGCCATATTCGTATAAACATAATTCACTTTTTTATTTTTGATGAATAAGTCTCACATTTAATATTGGCATAATTTGTCTGCTTTCGTGTTGAATAACTTCATTTTTGTATATTGGCATATAATTCAAAAAATCTCTATTGGTCATTGATCGTTTTCTTTGTTTATTTTCCCTCCTCTTTTGATCAGAATCCTGCAATCTCTGGTGTCGTTCTTGAAGATTTTGACTCTGTCTTTGTCAACAAGTTCTACCATAGTCACCTAGATGATTTATGTGAGCTAGTCAATGCTCTTGACATTATTTTCTTCTACTTGCTCAACTTGCCCTACATTTTGATGGTTGCCACTTATGTCACATACATTCTTATTTTTGTATGATTGTGCAGCAAATGTGAATTCATCAGCTGTTGTTGCTGCTGCTTCTCTTGTTGCCCGTACACTTTACATACTCGCTAGTAAAAATGAAGATGTTCATGATTCAACTTTGTCTACTATAAATGTTAATGTCTCACTTGTTGAACAACTTATGGGTTGCTTGTTGGACTGTGATCCTGGTCTTTCTTGTGAACTGGTGAAGAAATATATTTCTCCCATGTCAACCTGTCCAAGCCATTATGTTGGCGTTATCTTGGATGAACCTTCATCTACACCATATACAGGATACATCAATGATGTTCCCAGGTTCATTTGGAATTTTATGGCTGATAGGACTTCTATCCCTAGGGAGACTAACAGCTCAGGTTGTCAACACGGTTGCAATGATAGAGATGAAGTGTGCATCAAAGCAGAGACCGATGGAAAGGGAGTTTGTGTTCTCTCTACAACAAGGTATCTCCCCTCTCAGGCTATGTTTAGTTCAATATTTTATGACTTAAGCTACTTCAAAAGTTAAAGCTTATAATAAGTTTTAAAAATAAAGTATAAGTTATTTGGATGTTTTAGCTTAGAAACTCCTCTAAAACTAGAACTTTTGTTTTTGTTCCTTATTGATTATTTCTGGATGATATAGATTGAGAGCCTAAGCAACTAATGTGTGTAACTCATTTTCGAAGCTGCCTTGCTTTTGACACCTTCAACATAGGTACTCTAACATGTTCACACACATTCACAGGCATAATAACCACGCTAGGTATTAGTATAGATTTGTCTAGTCATTTTGCACACTCCAAATGGGTGGTGTCATTCACTTGTTTCATCATGTTCTAGTTCTACTATGTGTAAACTTTACATCACAATTGGCACAATGTAAGTATGCTTATATGGTGAAATTTATTGGGTAGAGTGCAGTTAATTTATGAGTGGTTTCACTGTCCATGTAATGTGCCCTCTTATTGGCTTGACACTTGAATAAATGGGTAAATGGATGTGATGTTTAATTATTTACAGGTATGTTCCAGCATATTCAACACGGCTAAAATTTGAATCAGGAACGTGGAATGTTTTGCCTCCTAATTCCTCTGAAAAAATGGGTGTAGTGGATCCTGTCTGGACTGAGAGCAACTGGAATTCAATAGGTATGCGAGTCTACACAGTCCAAAATGCTGCTTATGACCGGCTTGTTCTGTTTGGGGGCATCACTTTGACAATCATCTCATACCTTGCAATAGCAACTGCTAGAACCTTGTTTTCCAAAGCAATGAAGAGGGACTGACATTTTACCTCCGGGGTCTGACTAGTACATTTTGTGAAACTAGGGTAAAGGTATTATATAGGGAATTGGGGTGACGGATCCTTTGATGGACAAATGATCCGTTTTTGAAGAATTTTCAAGGATGTGCATTATTTGTGGCCGCATTCTTGTGCTCATGAATTCTATTTCAGAAATTTCTCTATAACACGATTATTTTTGTCAACTGTAGGTAAGTAAGGAAATATAATGAAAATAGTCAAAATTAACTGGTGCTGTAAATGCGTAGTCAGTTACTATACAATTTTTATTTGGTTAATAATTTTCACTTTCATTATCATTGATATATGGTTCTAAATTATTTGTGGGCATTTAAAGTTATTGAAGAGTTTAAAGTGTTTAATTGAGGGATAGTGACAAAACAATTTGTTGTTGATAATCAAAATCGGGGTTTCTTTTATTCTTTTCTTTTTAATTGAATTAAGATTTATTTTCTTAACGTGTTGAATAAGATCAACTTGATAGCTTTGCATCTATACCTCCATTGCACTAGAAACGGAATAGCATCAACCAAAATGATTTATTTGAACTAATGAGTAGGCAAGTTGGTGTTTAGACTGAAGTGTGCTTGAGGTACACGGCAAGCATACCATGGACTAACCTATTGCCAATTGATGTTAAATGGGATACAATATTTTGATTATTTGATGAAGAATAGGTCTGATTTTTTCAGACCGTAAGTTTTGCACGTATGAAACATCTGGAATAAGTGTTTTCCCTATTGTCATGAAAATGTTTTCATGTGATTATAGAATTTGAAACTAGGGATTTGTTTTTATCAAAGTTGAAGATGAAGCATTCACTTGTATTGGACCTGGTTGTCCAAATATACTGCTTAGCTATGTTTGATCTTTAGAAGAAAAAAATATCACAAATACTCAGTTATTAAAACTTGGGAACTTCTAACATTTCATACTATCATGCAATTAATTTGTTAATTTTTTCTTTCAGCAATTAAAATCAAATCTACCAATTTGTTAAAGCTTCCACTAAGGTTTCCCACGTTTCTTTTGGCCCTTTTCTTCATAAATACCATAGCACAATCACCGGGATTTGAAAGATGGTCCAGATGAGTCTTGATATTGTGTTGTTATTACCAAAATCTGCACGCGAGCAACTTGAGCATCTGCTGAACGATATTTTATTGATCGGCATCTAAGAAACAGTGCCTCAAGGTTAATGGATTAATCAAAGTAATGTTATAGGCTACCTTGGTGTGAATCACGGAAGGACCTATGTTTTCCAAACTAATGGCAACTTTTTTGGAGGCAAACAGATTAAATCCTCACGGCAAATGGGGACTGATTTCAAAAGAAAATGTATATTTTGTAGTTGTATTTTATTACTCTTTGGATAATGGAAAACCAGTTGTTATCACTAGGCTCCTTACCACAGCAAAGTTGATTGGAGAGAAAAAAAAGTCAATAATAAAAGTTCAGTGACAAAGTTAGGAATTTAATTAGGCTCGCGTAAATTAAACACGGATTTTTTTTAGATGAATAAATACTTGATTTAACAAAAGTGGAGGAGCTATGGAAAGTACAGTATTCACCTCAAAGTTCAACTTACAAATAAGATAAATGTTAAACTTATTATTACTAAACATCCTTATAACATTGCTGAATAGCTTGAAGAATGCACATCACGTCCATTCAGTGACTCCATAATCCTAAGCAATAAGCTTGAACACAATTAAAAAACATAATCATGAGTGCAGGCATCCGGCATACCAAAAAGGTCACATACTGAAAATGTGTTTCACTAATATCTTGCATTGAGACAGCAATAGATTTACCTCAAATTAACCAACTCGAAACTCTTCCCCTTCTAGCTTCCAAAATTTGCAGACACATAAATATCAATGTCGTCTATTTATTTGTGTGCATTCTAAAGAAAGAACTTTTCCATAAACTACGCGAAATTGTTCAAGCCATAACCAGCTACTCTTTCCCTGGTAGAGAGTTTAAAGTTTCATTCTATTTTTTATGACAAATATAATTCAACTTTAACTATTTTTATTCTAATTAATACATCATTAAAGAAATCATTTTCTATTAATTGAAATTCCATTTTAAATTAAACTTGCTTATTCTTGATATTAAATTTCAATTAAATACACTCTTAGCATCAACTCTTCTCTCTCTGAGAGTCAGGCTGCAAAGTGAAAATGCATTCACTGGGGTATCGCGCGAACGCATTGCTGACCTTTGCCGTCACCATTCTGGCTCTTATGTGCGGCATGGCCTCTCTCTCCGACAACTTCAATTCTCCCTCTCCCTCTGCCCAAGTCCAGGTTTCTTCTCTCTTTCCATTTGCATTTCTGCTTTATGGATCCATGCCCATGCCCTCTACTCACTCACTCTATGTAGGTCTTGAACATCAACTGGTTTCAGAAGCAGCCCAACGCCAATGACGAGGTAACTTGTTCATCTTTCCTTACAATCAATCTCTACTGTTTTTAGAATCTAGGTTTCGTCCGTTCTAATGCCAGGGTTTTCCCTCATTTATGTTCTTTACTTTGCGTGCATTACTTCTCAATCTCACTCTTCAACATCTTCAATTACTTATTTTCTCTCCTGCCTGCACAATCTTAATGTTTTAGTTCTTATACCCTAAATTGTGCCAAATAGTCTTTGCGTCAAATTTTATAGACTAAAACGGATTGAGAAAGTTTATACTTGTGAACTAAAACGAGTAATCTCCAAGTGCAAAGACTAAGACGAACAAATCTGGCACCAAACGTTTGATTAAGCATTTACCTGATGAGTTTGATGCTGCTCATATTTTGAATTGCACATTTATGATATCATGATCTGGATATCGTATGTCGTAATGAGCATATTGTAGTGTGTTTGGATGAGCGATCACAAAGTTGATTTTGAAATTTGATTTCGGTTAAAACTGAAATTGAAGTTTTGTTATTTATGTTTGGATGTTTTATTGTAAAAACAAGTTTGTAGTAAGAGTCAATTTAATTTTTTTTATCAGTGCAAAAGCTACCTAAAGTTGCTTCAATAAGGAATTAATTATGGATTTAGAATTGTTGTAGAATTCAAAGTGAAACAGCTTGCATGTAATCTCTCTAGCTGTTATTCAGAGGTCATCTTTATTCGTTATTTAATCTCGTGTGGAAACCTTTGTATTTTTACAGATCAGCATGACATTGAACATATCAGCAGATTTGCAGTCCCTTTTTACATGGAACACAAAACAGGTTATTCCCTTTAATTTTGATCTTTCATTTAAAGTGTTTTGTCTTTACTCCATTTGCCTCTCAAAAGTAAGAAGGATGTTCTTGGTTGGAGGAGCGAGAATGAAAATTGATAATGTTTTCATGTCTTGTCATATTATCAACTTTGCCCGTGTTTTGGTTGAATTTATTCCGGAAAGGTTACCCCTCTCAGTGAGAGTTTTTAGAGAAACTGAAACATTATTTCTTCAACTTGATCCTTACGAAATGAGTGTTTGTTTTCTTTTCTATGCTTCCCAGCATAGTGCGTATCTTAATGTTTAAATTGTCTTGCCTATTATCATATCATGTTTAATTTCATGATATATATCTTTCTAGCCCATTCTTTTTTCTGTGTACAAAACTGTATTTCTGTGGAAACCTTGGTTCTGCTTTATTTTTCCTACCCATGAGATTTTTATTTCTGACTAGTTATTATTGCAAATATTTTGGAAGCTATAATTTCAGGTCTGTCCATGGTCATAGTTTTGTTTCATTTTGTATGGTTGCAGGTTTTTGTTTTTCTTGCTGCCGAGTATGAAACTCCTAAGCATTCCTTGAATCAGGTATGAGCTGATTTGTTTGTTTGTATCTGCATTTGAAATATAATTATTTCTATTGTAAGTTTTCCAGCTCCTTTTTATAACGGAAAAAAACAGAAAGAGGCCATTATAATGGTGCTAGATTTTGTTTATACTATTCATGTCACTCAGATAGCTTGCGTGCTATTTATCTCCCTTCTTTGGTATATGTTGTGTCATGAATGTTGCTTAGGTTCTTGAATTCCATTTTACAGATATCTCTATGGGATGGTATCATACCCTCTAAAGAGCATGCCAAGTTTTGGATTCATACATCAAATAAGTACCGCTTCATTGACCAGGTACACAAATCTAAGCATGTTTTATGACTAATATATGATTTGCTTCAGATTTCTTTAAGCCTTAATATTTTTATTTTTTCATGTTCAGGGAAGCAATTTGCGCGGCAAAGAATATAACCTGACTATTCATTGGCATGTTATGCCTAAGACTGGCAAAATGTTTGCAGATAAAATAGTCATGCCAGGCTTCAGATTGCCAGAGGAATATAGATGATGTTTTGTAATGTTAATTCTCTTGTAACTCTTACCTTTTCTATGTCGGTTAGTTCAAAGAAACTAGAATCATGGAGATTGTGTTTTGGAAAGTGAAATCAATAGCGTTTGAATGAATACCTAAACTTCAGAAGTTTGACTTTAGTCTTCAATTTTCAATCAATTAGAAGCGATAACTCTGCCTTGAGGAAGAGAATAATGAATAATGCTTTATTGAGGTAGTTTTTTTCATAGCAGTTTGAAAAATTATATTAAGCTTTACAACTTTTGAAAACGAAAGCATACAGTCGTAAACATCATTTCATTTGATAATCATTGTTATAAAATTACTTGCATCCAAAATTAATATTAACGTTGCTCTAATTCAATTGGTAACCTATATTTTAGGTATAATATTGAGATAAAATGTGAATTGTCGAAATTTTGTTAAATGATTTTTTATTTGGCTGGTTGATCCATGAAATCACGTAGTTGAAATGGATAATAAATTTAAGGTTTAAATACTTTTTTAATCTTCCAATTTATTTCGAAAATTCAATAAGATCCTAGGTTTTGCATTATTCAATTTGGTCTTTCAGTTTTTTAAAATCATTTAATTTGGCCTATGAACAAGTTGATGATTCATTTAAACAACAATTTAAAAAAATATATGATTATGCACATCAGATTATTAGATCAAATCCTAGATATATTGTTAAAGTTAAAGAAAATGATGACACACAATATTCATGAGATTCTATATATGTTTGAAGCATGTAAAGATAGTTTCATATGTTGTTGGCCTATAAATTTGGTATAATCTATCATATAATTTTGTATTTCAGTTATATATTTCACAAGTAAAAATATATTGATATTTAGTGTTCTAAATTGTATAATCTAAAAAAATTATAAATTACACAATTCAGAATTGAAACATGAAATCTGAAATTATAAGTAAAATTTGAAAATTTTAAATTTGTAGAGATGCAGTTTGAAATCATAGGGTGCAAGAAGAATTGCCCTTGTTTTGTTTCATGCTTATATTGAGTGGGCTGTTAATGGGCCTTCTCGAAAAAACGTAGAAACTCCATTTTCTCAAAATTGAAATGGGAAGTCAGAGATTCATTTTCAACCATTTATTAGTTTCGGGTCGGGTAAAACCCAAATCGAGTATCGGACCACTCTACCCACCACCCACCCAAATCTGAAAAACCAGTTCCTTCTTCACCATCAAACTCACTCACATCGCAGCTTCAAAAGCCGAAGATTCCTTCAACGATCTGCGACCCTCGTGTGTTCCATCCCCATCTCCCACTCCAAGCAAAGCCATTATCTATCGAAAGAAAGAGAAAGCGAATCAGAAAGTAATAAAGAGAGAATGGGGTTTGGTTTGTTAGCTTCGAAGGCCCTCAGGCCCACCTCGAGGCTCCTCCTCTCTTCCCAAAACCCTACCATTTTCCTCCGAACCATCGTCTCCAAGCCTCAGCTTTGCAATCCTGAGGCCTCCGCCGCGCAGCCGGCGCAGCCACCACCCGTCGATCTTCCGCCGCGGAGTCCGCTCGCCGGCGCGCGCGTCCACTTCGCAAACCCCGACGATGCCATCGAGGTCTTCGTGGACGGTTACCCCGTCAAAATCCCCAAGGGAATGACCGTTCTCCAGGCCTGCGAGGTCGCCGGCGTCGATATCCCGCGGTTCTGCTACCACAGCAGACTCTCCATCGCCGGCAATTGTCGCATGTGCCTTGTCGAGGTCGAGAAATCGCCCAAACCTGTCGCTTCTTGCGCCATGCCCGCTCTTCCTGGTTAGCTCATACCGTGTGTGTTAGAGTGATGTTTTGCGTGTCTGTTTTTGTGATTATCCTGTATGATGATGATTTAGATCGTTAGATTTTGATATTGTTGGTGATTCAAGTGATTATGTGTATCGTGACTTATTTTAGTTTGATTATTTGAGTCTGATTTCAGCTGGATAGAATTTTAGATTGGCATTCTCGAACTTAGTTGTTGAGTTTCAGGTTTCTTGATGTTGTTCAGTTTTTTAAGTCGTTGGAATAGTTGTCAACTTTGGTCGGTTGATGTCGTATGAACATTATAGTTTGTGGATGATGGTGATGCTCGAGAAATTCGATTGAGTTATATTGAATACATCGTTTAGTCGCCAGCTGACATATATGCGTTCTATGATAGACTTTAATTTATATCCATCACGCACAAAAACAGATAAGCATGCTTGGATTTTGTTTAATGGAGTTTTTAACCAGTTGCTGCTATGATTCTTGTTGAACATGTAGCCTAATAAGATAAGATGTTCATCATCAGGGATGAAAATTAAGACTGACACACCTGTGGCAAAGAAGGCTCGAGAGGGGGTGATGGAGTTTTTATTGATGAATCATCCATTAGATTGCCCAATTTGTGATCAAGGTGGGGAATGTGATCTTCAGGATCAGTCTATGGCATTCGGCTCTGATCGCGGGCGGTTTACTGAAGTGAAGAGATCAGTGGTAGATAAAAATCTTGGACCTCTGGTGAAGACTGTGATGACTCGGTGCATTCAATGTACAAGGTCAATATTGGACTATACTTCATAATATTTACCCCTGCAAATCTGATTGTTGTGAATGCAGATTTTAGTATTCTGTTTTCCCCTGCAAATCTTGCCACTATTAATGCAGATTTTAATATTCTATTTTTCCCTGCACATCTGGTTATTGGGAATGCGATTTTAATAAAAAAAACTATATGTTGGAAGTCGTGTTTATGACTTTTGTTTAATAGTTTATTTGAAATACTATGAAATACTTTGATCTGTAGAATGTTTATTTGAATAGTATTCTTGTAAAATTTAAGGACCCTCTATATTGCATAATTCTGTTCAAAATGAAATAGTGTTTATTACGTTATGATAGTTAATGACAGTTCACGGGTCAATTTAACTTGCATATGCTGAAAGTGTGTGATTGTTTTGTTACTTTTTGCTGTCAGCTGAGGGTCATCTTTGGTTTTTGTTTCTGCTTTTGAGATTTGGCATGTGTTTTTAATGTTTGAAACCCAACCTTTGACATTTTAGAAACTCTTCTTGCTATCAGTTAAATTGCCTTGGTAAAACAATGTTGTCTGGATGCTTGAAAGTCTGAGTGCTTGAAAGGGATCTGGTGGAATGTTTCTTTATTGCAACAGGTGTGTTAGATTTGCAACTGAGGTCGCTGGGGTTCAGGATCTTGGCATGTTAGGTCGTGGAAGTGGAGAAGAGATTGGGACATATGTTGAAAAACTTTTGACAAGTGAGCTTTCTGGAAATGTCATAGATATCTGTCCTGTTGGAGCTCTAACTTCAAAACCGTTTGCATTTAAAGCCCGAAATTGGGAGTTGAAGGGCACAGAGACCATCGATGTTACTGATGCTGTTGGCTCCAATATTCGAATTGATAGTAGAGGACCTGAAGTGATGCGCATTGTTCCTCGTTTAAACGAGGTTAGGTTTTCTCATGGAAATATTTTGCTGAACTGTTTGTGGTTGCTGCTTCTTTGTGGTTTTTTAAATTATTTAATTTCTCTAAGAAAAACCATTTTCCCGTGTTTGCTGGTGCTTGAAAAATACTTTTCCTTGTTTTGAGTTTGTTTAGTAAAAGAATTGTTGCTTGTAGGCTGATGTTAATACAGTATGTGTAGGGACTGAATTATATAATTTTTAAGCATTAAAACTAAGAGGTAAAGTTTGTACAACTATAAGGAATAAATGAGTAATTAAAGCTAGAAATAAGTACAATGTTGTAATATTGAAAATTAAAGAAGAAAAAGATAACCTTAAACAAGGACTAGGTTGGCTAGGTCTACTAGGGATAAAAAATTGTTGAGAAAAGAACAAAAGAAACTTCTTGCTCTTTCCAAACGATTGGAAATGAAAGAAATAGTGAATTTATTCAAGATAATTGTGTACTTACAAAATATTGTCTCAATTCATCCTATTTCATACTAAAGATGATGTTCTATAAAATTAACATGATCTTGTGAGATCAAATAAAACAATAAGTGGTTTTCTGATTATTTGTCAATGGATAACCATACTTTCTACTAGGAAGCGAGTTTACACCTAACTCACTTTTACAAAACCGGTCTGTAAGGTGAGATTTGTTTCTATTTATATACTGTAAATTGATCTTATATCTTGTGGATGTGAGATCTCTAACATATCCCTATACCTTGAGGCATGGACATCTTATGCGAAGACTAGATATTTGTGAGTGATCCGATAGCGAGTAAAAAAATAGGTTCAACAAACCTTGTTAGGATAGACTCTAATATCATATTGTGAAAGAAGTTTAAGTCTAACTCATTCTCACAAAATTGGCTTGTAAGGTGATAAGGTTTACTCCTACTTATATACCGTAAACTAACCTTATCTCTAATGGATGTGGGATCTCCAACACTTTCAAAATAAAATAATGAGGTTTTAACCTATGATATTACACTACCATTCATAGGTAGTTGCTTTACTGAGATATTTGACTGGTCTTATTATTTTGGCAGAGGGTTGTTGGAGATGTAAGGTTGAGTGCGATTGTGCCTTTGACTTTGACTAAATTGTTGTACGATGTTAATGTATTTTTACTGCAATTAGATCCTCTATTTTAATTTTTTATGGTAGGGCCATGCAGAGAGAGAATGCTGTACAGAGTTCTCCATGCACTGTTCTGGCCACACTAACAGTTATTCATATAATTTTGTGCCTTTCTCCATATTAGTATTTCATATGAGAAGCTCGCGTGAGAGAATCCAAATGTGTTAAAATTTTAGAGAATCCTTATTGTAATTACATGACCGACCTGTGAGGATCCCCTGTAACTGCTGATCTTTTGGAACCAAGGATTTTCATTTATCATTTTCTGGGTTGAATTTATAGTTCTTACATTGTTTTATATTTTTTTGCTTTGGGAAAACTTTGTCTATTACCAATGGAAAAATCGTTGTCTTCTTTTTTCTTTAACAAAAAACCCTTCTCAGGGAGAGAAGAGGTTGGTTTCTGGTCTTTGTTTTGTTATTTTTGAAGCTTAAACTGCTTGCCCATTGCAGGATATAAATGAAGAATGGATTTCAGACAAAACCCGCTTTTGCTATGATGGTTTAAAGAGGCAGAGGTTAAATGACCCCATGATTCGTGGTTCTGATGGACGCTTTAAGGCTGTTAACTGGCGTGATGCCCTTTCTGTGATAGCAGATATTGCCCACCAAGTTAAACCAGAAGAAATTGTTGGAGTAGCTGGGAAACTTTCTGATGCCGAGTCCATGATTGCCCTAAAAGATTTCTTAAATAGGATGGGGTCAAATGATGTGTGGGGTGAAGGCATTGGTGTAAATACTAATGCTGATTTCAGATCAGGTTATATTATGAATACCAGCATTGCTGGTCTTGAAAAAGCGGATGTGTTCCTATTGGTCGGTACCCAGGTATTTGTCACTATCTCTAATTTATTTTCATTGTATCTGTATTTTAACGTTACAGATGGTCATATAGTTCCTGTGTATAGATTGTAGATTTTCTTTTGGTACTTCATCTCATAATGATTTAACAATCCACTGATGTAATTTTAATTATTCTACAGTTTCTTTTCCTATTTTTTGGACTTGTCAACAAAATAGGAATCCCATGTTTTGGCTTTTTTCACATAATAGATTATCCTATTCTTTTGTCGCTTTTCTTGGATACCTTCAATCCTCTTTATAGGCTGACAACAGCTATGAGAGGTTGGTCTCAAGTCTTACAACGACATTCTGCTTTGGAAAATGAGTTTTTCTTATCATTGATTTTTTTTTTTTTAAAATATGTTTCTGCACTGGATTTGATTTTGATAAATTGTTTTGGTTGGGCCTTTTATGCCATGGAGGAGCTTTAGTTTTCAACCCTGTAAAATTTTTGAAGTTTGTGTTTTGACTTAGCTCATCTACTGGTTATATATAGAGCTGGGATCTTCTATGCATGCATAACCTTTTGTCGCTTCTGTTGTCTTTAATTGTCTTGTGTGTTCATTCTCAAATTTGCAGCCACGAGTAGAAGCTGCTATGGTTAATGCCAGAATACGCAAGACTGTCAGATCAAACCAAGCCAAAGTTGGGTACATTGGGCCTGCTACTGATTTCAACTATGACCACAAACATCTGGGTACTGACCCTCAAACACTTGTTGAAATTGCTGAGGGTCGCCACCCATTTTTCAAGACACTATCAGGTGCCAAAAACCCTGTTATCATTGTTGGTGCCGGGGTTTTTGAGAGGAAGGACCAGGATGCAATTTTTGCTGCTGTTGAAACCATTGCACAAAAGGCAAATGTTGTCAGACCTGACTGGAATGGCCTTAATGTGTTGCTTCTCCATGCTGCCCAGGCTGCTGCACTTGACCTTGGACTTGTTCCGCAATCTGAGAAAAGCCTCGAGTCTGCAAAATTTGTATATTTGATGGGTGCTGATGATGTGAACTTAGACAAGATCCCAGATGATGCTTTTGTTGTTTATCAAGGTCACCATGGTGACAAAAGTGTTTACCGTGCAAATGTTATTTTACCAACGGCAGCATTCAGTGAGAAGGAAGGGACCTATCAAAATACAGAAGGATGCACGCAACAAACGTTGCCTGCAGTTCCAACCGTTGGTGACTCCAGAGATGATTGGAAAATAATTCGAGCTCTGTCTGAGGTGGCAGGAGTGCGTCTGCCCTATGATACAATTGGGGCTGTTCGTGCCCGAATCAGAAATGTAGCCCCAAACCTTGTGAACGTGGATGAGAGAGAGCCAGCCACATTGCCATCTTCATTGAGACCATCCTTCACTCAGAAGGTAGACACAACTCCGTTCGGAACTGTAATTGAAAATTTCTATATGACTGACGCCATAACCAGGGCATCAAAGATAATGGCACAATGCAGTGCTACGCTGTTGAAGAAGTGAAACATGGGTTTTTTATTTTTTGGTTTCAATAATGAAGATTCACGTTTATCTATCCTGGCCGTGCAAGACTTTGCTTGCAAAAAACTTATTGGATGTTGGAAGTAGTATCCAATAAATTAAAACTAGGATTTATCTGTTCCATTTGTAATTTGCGGTGTGAAAGCACCACTATTTAGAACTATTGCCGTGTACAATTTGAGTTATCCTACTGATTGTGAAATGTTTACTCAACTCATCCATTTCCATGGTCAGGAAATGCAGATACAAATTTTATTGCAATTTATTTACTTTTGCTGTATGCAAGGATGAACAGTTACCCGAGTTAAATTCGACATACTAGGTTACTGGGGTAAGCAGAAAGATAGAAGGGACGAGTTGAAAATTGAGTTGGAACTTTCAAATCACCTAATCGAAGCTTACATTGGGGATTTGGTAGGATAAAATGACTGAGTTCGAACGATACAGATTCATGACTTGGACTGCTTCATCCCTCTGAGATATTATTACGGATGTTGTTTGTGGTAGACAATTCAAATAATTATTTGTTGAAGCTCTATATTCTCACAATATCACTGTTTTTAGTCAGTTGTCTTTTTTCTTTCATGAGTTATTTGCATTTTATTAGACACAGCAAGAACATCTCATCAAATATCAAAGAATTTTGTTTTTTATAGTCAGTTAATTATATTTGTTACGTATAATAAATATGTTGAGTTTATAATATAATTTTGAAAATTATAGTAGAGATTATTTATAATTGAGTAATTCGGTAGAAATAGTTATTTTGATAATATGTGAAAATTAAACTCGAGCAGTTCTCACTTCAGAAGACACGTTTGACATACAAAACGGAACCATACTAGAAGCATAAACATTCCGAAACCTCTACAATTTTTTATTGTATTGTATCAGATTAATCTTTTCATAGCATTTGCAGTAGCAACACACTCTAACACAACGAATCTACGGCATGAAAACATGACGCAGGAGTGCCAATGATCCTATTTTTCGCTCCTGGATGTGACGAGAGTTACTTCTCCACCTTTGAATATGAAGAGATACCTGTCTGATTATATGCGCTGTCCCAATTCTTCCCGTCAAAATGTCTGATTTCAACATGGGCCAATGTTCCAGGGTCAACACATCTAAATGTAACTGCGACCCCATCTGGATTTGAGCGTGGATAATAGAAAGATGTTATGCCACAGATTTTACAGAATGTGTGCTTTGCAGTCTGAGCGCCAAAAGTGTAAGTGGTGAGAAACTTCCCAGAATCTCCCAAAAGCTCAAAATCGTCAGCAGGAACAATGAAGTGAGTATTGGCTCTCATGTTGCAGTTTGAGCAGTTGCAATCCCATGCCACAACACTGGAAGGAGCAACCACTTTCCACCTTACACTCTTACAATGACAACCTCCAGTGTGTACCACTTTTTCAGCATCCATTTCAGAGTTCTGAACAGCTGATGATTATGAATGAAATGTTGGCTTCTACGGTCACAGGCTCCTGTCAATTATAGTTTGTCATGCACAAAGACTAAGTCAAACAAAGAAGACTGAGATTAGTATCAGAACTTAAAATCAAGTAGGGAACAAGATGGAATCATATCCATAAAAAGGCCTTTTATACAAATTCAGTAATAAACAAATTATGGGTTTGTGGCAAATCATGTTGCTAACAAGTTACACATTTTGTTTCCAAAGAAAGAGAGACAGAAAAAGGTGGGGGGATTTTGCAAATCAGAGTGAGGAATTCGGTGAGGCTCAAATAAATTAAACATGGACTTCTATTTCTGAGATGAATAATAAATCTTTGATTTAACAAAATGGGAAGAACTAAAGATTTAGAAATATAATTTTACAACTCAATCAGGTTTCATTCTAAGATCTACAAACCATGCACATAAAAGTTCAATTTCCAATCACATTAATGTTAAAACTTATTGTCACCAATCGTCCTTATAGCATGACAGAACAGCTTGGAGAATGTACAACAACATCACATTCACTCCCTGGATCCCTAAGGATCCTAAGGAGAAGAAGTTCAAGACAATTAAAAGACAAAATCATGGTGCACGCATGCAGCATACAAAAATGATCACATACTGCGATCGTGTTTCCACTGAGACAACTATCTTGAACTGAGGCAACAATAGCTTTACCTCAAACTACGACAACTCAACATTCTCCGGCTTTTCTCTTCTCGCTTTCAAATTTTGCATACACACAAACCTCAGTCTTCTATCTATTTGTGAGCAAACATACCATCACAATTAAATTAATCACAGGGGCGGAACCGTATTTTGATACCAAACTAGGGAAGAACTTTCCATAAACATCTCGCAATTGTTTGAAGCCACAACCAGCCACCCCTCCCCTCGTATCACCTCCATAAAATTTACAAGAACTTTATGAAATTTCCAATTACTCACTAACCCTAGGAAATAAAAAAAAAAAAAAAAAAAAAAAAAAAAAAAAAAAAACTATGGAGAACGCGTTGTTGGTCTAAATTTGGAACGAACAAGGAAACATTGATGAACAAAAGGGAAAAGTGTTAAGAAGTACAGAGAAACCCTTTGCAAGAAGCAAAATAAATAAAAAATTCTCAAAACCTTTTAACGTCGCATCAGATGTGTATTAAGTCAAAAAAACAAAAACGAAATATTTATACCAGTTATATTGTCTTGCGGGTTCTGACTTGGGCATGTGAACCTCAAATTGACCGAAAAACTGACTAACTCATTTTGTTTTGAAGTAGCAAAGTCTAAATTTGCCACTACATTTGGTCCATATGTTTGCCCCGGACCTTTTCTTTGCTTAAAAAGTATTTTTTTTATAATAATATGTATTAATTATTGAATACCAATAAAAAATGTATTAACTAATGGATAAAGACCGGCTATAATTCTACGTAGCCCATATTGTAGGTTGAGTCTCACCTTCCAAATTTGAGGCTACTGCTTCCCACACCATAACAACTACTAACTGCACCTCCACAATACTAGGAAAAGACCTAAACATCATTCATTACTGTATCACACCACACACCCAATGTCATTACTGTTGTCATCACTACTACTGCAAAGGAAGAAGAAGAGAGGCACAATGCTTTAGTGGAAAAAAATGAAAAAAAGAACTCGATTTAGAAAGATATTTACGTAACATATATGTCCTAAAAACCCTTTTTTAGAACACATTTCCTGTATGAATGTTTGGAAAAACTTGTTTCAAAAGATATTATATACATTTTGGAAAGTTTATTTTGAAATTTCCATTATTACAAGTTTATTACGAAATATATTTTATACGTTCCGAAAAATTCAATAATGGAAATCTCATTTCAGAGAATTTATTTCCTAAAATTCTATTATGAAAACTTTCTTCCAAAAATTTCGTGAAAATTACTTTTACAGAGGATAAAATTGCCATTTTAAAAATTTGAAGAGATGTGGGAGAAATCGTGGGGATGCAAGAAGTAAAAGCCCAGCTTTTTTCCTATGCAATGGATCTAGATTTGTTTTTTCTTTGTCTTTTGTAGTAATTGATGTCGGCATACTGATTCGTGTAGAGCTAGATAAATGTTACATGAAGAGGTAGAACCCAAATTGTTGTATTTCACTTTCCTAGGTATATATGTGTGTGTCTTGCTTTCTCTCAAATGTACTCGATTTGTTTCACCTATTCTTATATTCCCATGCACGTGTCCATGTATTAAAAAATATAGACTTTTTGTTAGAATATTTAAAGGTGTAGATTGTCTAAAATCTAAGATTTGTATCTCATACAATTAATTAATCATCATTGATTCTAAGTAGATGGGCAAGTTGTATAATTGATAATTCTCATGTTATTGTAGAAAAAACAATAATTGTTTAAGCTTCTTATACTATTTGTTCTCCATATTACTTTTGATTAGGTTTAATATGATTAATGTTGTTTTTTTTTATTAAAACTTTAAAGTATTATTATTCAGGTACCTTATACTCTTTTATATTATTTCATTTTTTGCTTAAAAAGCAATCTCCTAGGTCTTGCTGCCTTAAATTAATTGATTTAATTTACAGAGAAAATCGTTTTATTTATTTATTTATAAAATTTGATGAGAAAAGCATGAGATGAAATTGGTTTTGTCTAAAGATAAGAAGAAAGTGAAAGAAAGGATGGGTGAGGGAACAGGTCCATGTTGTTTGAGGAGGTTGTGAAACAAATCACATGCCAATCCAAACACTTCCTTTGGACCACATATACTCATTCCATTTTTAGCTTCTACTATCTCACTCTTCACTTTTCAACATTTTCCATTTATTTAACTCTTTTTTTTTTTTTATTTCAATCACTCAACTTCTTTTCATAAATATCCAAACAAATTAATTAATGCTACCCAATATTCCTAAATTCGATATAATAAAAAATTTATTCACTTCCTAAACATTATTTTTCTTCTTTAACCTTTAAACTTAAAAAGAAAAATACATTCAATATAATAATCAATCCTAATAATATTTTCTCAAAAAAATTAAATTGAAACATTACTCCCACATATAGACAATTAAATTAACTACTGTTATCATTAAAAATATTAATACAATATTCAATTTTAGTTGGAAACATCTACTGCTACAAGTTTCTTTCATGATGTCTGCTTTTTTATAATCAGAAATTGCAAAAGAAAACGTTAAAATTTGTAAGGACAAAAAAATACTGTCCTGGGATCCTGGTTGACCCTGGTCCATGATTGTGACCATTCATTAGTAATTCATTCATTTTCTTCCTTTTCCATCTCTATCTCAAAAATAGACTACTTACTCCAACCAAATGTGTTCTCTTTAATCTAAATTTAACATTTTAAAATTTATATTTCACTATTTAATTTACTTTAATTTGGATGGTTCAAATTACGGATTAATGTAGTAAAAAAGTCGATTTGTGAATTTATAACAAATTAAATCTTTTAATAAAAAATATTTTAATGTTAAATAAATAATCTATAAATATTTAAGTTAAATTGGATATTTCATAAAGTTTTAGTCCATTAACCAATTCACCCATTTTATTCAAATTTATTTATTATCATGATTTATTTATCCAATCTAATCTAACCGTATACTTGATCTTACTTTAAAAAATTTCGAATTTGGTAAGATATCGTAATTAACTTCCCCTTACTTAAGCTCCTCCTTACATTTCATTTTATTGTTAATTATTTTCTAAATTATATACATAAATAAATAACTTATTCCAAAAAGTAAAATATATTTGAATGATACTTATTTCTCAAATTGAAAGATAATATTGAGAAAAGAAAATATATGATCTCTGACATCTGCTACACGATATTGAGTGTTATGCAATATATTAATTATGATTTTATGTGATGTCCCACAAGATATCTGGTGCTCTAAGTTTGTACAGAGCAAGATTTACGAGTGAAAATGTCTCTTCAAAGTGATCCAAAGACATAAAACTAACTTCTGTTGACTTATTCAGTAATTAAATTTATAAATCCAATTTCACTGTCAATGTTTATCTCTTTTTTTCTTCCCTCTATATCCATTATTAGATTTCGTATGGGAAAAATACCATGATCGTCCGGTCTTAATAATTAATTTTCTTATAATATATAATTAAAGTTGTTATTTTTTATAAACTGACCTTTTTAAATATTTATCACATAAAAAAATCATATGAAAATATGTTGAAACAAAATTATAGAATTTTTTTTTTTTTTACGAACATCATCTACATGTCATTCTGTTATTGCTTCATGATATAATTATTATTATTGATTGTAAAATGATTTTAAACTAATAACACATAAATAATGTTCAAGTACTGTAAAAAAAAATATTATCTAAGTATTATTATCTTAAAAAAAAAAAAATTGAATTCCAACCTACATTGCCAATATCAATGATTGAGTGGGTCGTCTGATGAAACATTTTATTTTTACCAGTAATAGTGTACCTCTAATTCCACTATTTATTTTCTGGGATGAGAACAGAGCAATAAATGAGATATAGGTGAATTCTGAAAAGATGATTTTACAGTGTAAAACTTTTCTATGTTTGAAATATGTTTGGTCAGAAAGTGGGAACTCTATTATCGAAACCCTAATGATGGGTTAGATGTATAACGTAGGTTAATTAGCTTTGAAAATATGATCTTTTAACATCCATCCAAGACAATAAAGTGTTTTCTATTTTTGTTGCAGTTAATTTGGAGTGTAATTTTAGGATTACGAAATAAATGTAAATGAGGAATAGAATTTATGATATTGCTATCGATAGAAAGAAAGAAATGAAAAAGACAATGACTAATGATGGTTGATTCTTTTGATAAAAAAAAATCCATTAAAAGCACAATAAATATGATTGGTCAATTTTTAAAATAAAATTAGTGGAACACTTTACCTGGATGTATTATTTAATATTCGTTAAATTAAGAAAATATTGTTTTTTTTCTTACATAATTGCGAAGAAATAACAATGAAAAATTATCATCAAAATATGTTTGTGGTGGATTACACACATTCGGAATAGAATTTTAATCACAAATAAAATGAAACATATTGAAAGAAAACAAAACCAATCAAAGTCAAAACACATAAACTTGAGAGCAACTATATTTTAATAGGTACTGTTAATAAACAAAAACAAAATATGATATTAGTCTATATAAAAATTAAATAAAAGAAGTAAGGTTCATTCTGTCTTAGAACAAGTCTCTTGCAATCTATTCTAGGGTTCAACAACTATAATAGGTGTAATATTTCAAATCTCGTTTGTTCTATTCAAGTCTCATGCAGTCTTAAAGTTTAAAATTTTCTTCTTCAACCACTTGAATCTACTAACAAAAACTATTAGTAAATGAAGAGGATTAATTTAAATAATGAGAAAAAAAAACATATGTCACAAACCAAAAAACCCTAAATTTAAATGGGACAAGGTTTTTTAACTTTCAGGGTTTTCGAAAGAGGTTGCGAAAGAAAGGAATTTAGACGGTAAGTGACGAAATTCAAACGACAATAACTCAATAATAAAAGAAGGGTAAAGGACGAAAACTCAGTAATAAAAGACAAACAACTGAAATGAAAAAAAAAATGTAAACTAAAAAAGAAAAGTCAATAAAGTAAATAAGAAGCAGAATAAAAATATTGGTGAGCACGATTTAAAAAGGAGAGAATCAAGAATTGTGAAAAACAAAATAATATTTTAACACTTATAAATAATTTCTTTTATAAACAGTTGGAAATTTCTTTAAAAAAAAATTCAAACTTAACTGCGATTTTAATAAAATCACCATGACTTTCGAAATTGCTAAAAATAAATCCCCTTATATTACATTATACATTATTTTTGAATTTTTGTAGTGTTATTTAAGCAAAATTACTTTGTACTTTTTGTCTTAAACTTTTATCTCAATCCACTGACAAATTCAAAGTTATTTATACAACATTAAACTCTTTCATAATCAAATAATTTTTAGTCTTATTTATCGAAACCAATTCAGTTATTGAAAAATAAGCATATGATTAATAATCTCAAATACATATTACAAGTGTGTATAAATTGTATTTATTAATATACATACACACAACAGCGCAGTCTAATTTTACCGCTTTATATTCTTATTAGGAATTAAACAATGGGTTGGCATGTAACTTTATTAAGAACTTTTCATTACTAATATCAAAGTTTTAGAAATTAAAGGTTCAATAATAGATTAAGAAATTCTTAATATTTCTATTTCTTTATTTAATATTTTTTTAGTTTTTTTTAGGATTACTTATGACTATATGCGAATAATCTTTGTTTTTTCTATGTTTGTTGCGTAACATAACCCATACCGATCGTTGATAATTAATATTTCTTGTTTGGTGTTATGTTATATTCTTATACTTTGATTCTTCTCTAATTAATTTATACATACTTTTATCCAAATATTTTATAAGAGTTTTAATATAAATATAATCAGACAATATTGATGTGTGTGGATTTTAATAGAGACCAAAAAACTGTATTATAATTAGTTAATTTCAAGTTTTATACAGAGAATCTGACAGATGATTATTGGTAAAAAAATGTTTCATATGACCCGTGAATTGCTTCTTTATGCATTGACATGTGTTTGGGAATTTGATATCCAACATTTTGTTTGATGTTAGAATATTCAGCTTTGAATCCACTGGCTATTGTATTTTGTTTCTTTGTCTACATACATTGTCCACTCAACAATCTCTACACTGGAATGACACGTGCGATTTGAATTTGAATTACTCTTGCAAACTTGATATTTATGTTTTAATAAAATTGAGCAAACTTTTGTATGATAGTATTGAATAAATTTTTTGTATTTTGCAGACTTGAAATTTATCTATTTTAATACTATTTTAAACAGGACAGAAAATTCGTAGAAAAATGTTTCGCCTACTGAGGGTTGGATAGCTATCAATCTAGATGGTTGTTTTACATAGTGACAAAATATTAGATAATTTGCAAGCTTTTGTCGGATAATTTTTCAAACGGGGAGACATAATCTGTGAGCTGTACAGAGTAAGATGCAAGTAAACAAATTTTGCTGATAATAAAAAGTAAACGAATTCTATAATGTGACAAAATATGCAAACATTTTATGGAAAAAAGTTATAGGATTTCCAATTGTGACAAAAGAATTTGCGGCTCAATATTTTAGATAAGTGGATTCACTGTTTTTCACTCAGAAGTAGACAATTTATTGAAGAAGAAAAAATGCATAAAATGTCCTCATAACATCCATATTGTTTATAACATTGTATGCACATGCACTTATATTATAGATTGGGGTCCGCAATTCTATCGTTTTTACTTGCACCGTCTTGTATAGTTCTATTTCGATTCAATGAATCATTTCCATGTTCATATAATTGCGAATTTGCGAGGCTTCCAAGCTAACTTTTATAATATGCATTATCTTTGTAATTCAAACTTACCAACCTTGAAAACTCATTTATTTTAATGTCTCTTTTAGCCTCTACACTTGTCACATACATGCCAACGTGCTTTATGAGACATCCATGTTTGTTCACGTTGGAAAAGTTGTTTTTATCCCAAGTTAAGCGCAACATTTTTTTTTTCATATTTCGTTTACATGTGCTCGGGAGAAAAATACAGAAATTTCCTCACATGAATTAGAAAAAGGAGAAAACCAAACTTATTCACGCATTTTCAAATTTCTCTTTTTCAGATTCGTTTTTTTAGTAACGAATTAATGCACATAATCTCCATATAGAGAAAATTCCCATCATTTTCACGAACTCATAATAATGTTTTCCAAGCTTCCCTGTAAGAAGTTCTATGTATGTTATTCTTATATTGGATTTCTCACTACTATGTGCAACCCAAATCCAAGTATAACCTTTTTGCATTATATGTATGTCAATATAATTCCAATGTTATCGTTGATCTTCTTGCTAGTATTTGAAACCATAAGAAAAGCTAAAATAGTATGTGACAAACATTGTCATCCATACCATTGTGTAACCAAAACTCTCATCTTCGTTGATTTTCCAATCTGCCATTTCACTCTCTTACAAAACTGTCCTCCTCGTTTTTCTTCCATTTTCAAGTAAATTTGAAAATCTCATAAGAATTTCTTCCTCAAAATATTATAAACATTTGTCATGTAACAAATTAAATAATGAATAATGCGTGAGATAAATGTAGGGTTTTCATTTAAATATAAAAATATTTTTGGAAAGGTTTTTAATTTTTTATTTATTGAGAAAGTAAACAAGACCCTTTTGGGATTACGATATACGACTAACCGAACCGAATTAAAGAAATGTAGCATTAAGATAATAACTGCGGAAAGTGTCACTGCTTTATGAGCTGGGATCAATCCACTTATAGAAAAAAAAAAACAAGGTTAAATAAGTTTTGGTAAATATAAAATGAATCTATAATAAAATTCACACTTTCAATTTATTTTCAGTATTTTTAATATTTAATAATATATAAATTTAACATTGATAACTATGTGGTCACTTTTAAATTAACAATATTAATATATTAATTTTTATCGATAATTTAGTATCACGGACATGTATATCTACATATATTTAAATAAAATAATTATATTACAATAGTATTAATTTAAGAATAGTAAAACTATTTGAAAAATAATAAAATTATTGTTTGATATATTTGTTAAAGATTAAATATAAAAATTGGAATTAGAAATCTAGTATAGAAGTATTATTTAAGTCTAGAAAATGTTTTGGCGGGGATGTAACACTTTAGGACTCTTTCTTTTTCACTAACTGAAGTTGACCACTACGCATACATCACCTTCTGTCGTGCCACTACAGTAGCGAAATGTTGGGTTACCCACTTCTTCTTCCAAGAACCAGCTGTTCTTGACCAACATCATGTGTCGCCTTCCTTCTCACAACAATATCCTACGACATAACGATAATTATACAACATTTTTTATAATATTTGAATATTATGTAATGTTATTATGATTGATTTAAAATTACTTCATAAATGATATGTAGATCATAATTAATAATAATAATTATAAATACTATCATAAATAACATGTAAATGATGTTTTATAAAAAAATATTATCTAAATATTGTTATTCTATCTTACAAATATATATTTTAATTATATCATTTTAATCTTCACTCTTACAATATTTTATCTAATATTGGATTGGAAAATTCAGCACCACTAACTTCTTAAAGTACTGAAATATATATTATGCATCTAAAAATAATAACAACGTGTTGGATGAAATTAAATGTTAAAAGAAGAAAATACTAGAATTGAAATAAAATTACGAGGCAGTGTATTTTTTTTTAAAAAAAAAAGTGGTTTTAGTGTGGAGAAGTATCTGGAATAGTGAGAAGTATGGGAGCGTGGTAATAAAGAAGGGGCGTAAAGAGAGATAGATGATAGGACAGATACCCCCTTGACATAAATGAAATTAAAAAATCATCTGAGCAAGACACACCTTCCAACTTTAAATATCTCACCCCAAATTTAATTGGGTGGGATCACAACACAACATAACGTAAGATGCAGAGATACATACACGCAGATAGATCTCAATTTCTCAAATAGAATTACAACATCCACCCCACTCAACACATCAAAACGCGTCTTCTTTTCGCCTTTATTTCTTCCCTTCCTCCCCCTATATATACACCATTACAACCTGCGATGTCATACTCTCCTACAACACACACACACAAACACGCTAACATCATCATGACTCCGACACTCTTCTTCCTCTTCATCTTCTTCTTTCCTCTTCTCTCCTCTGCAAACCACTCCTTGCAACTCAACCACACCTCATTCTCACTCTCTTTCCCTCTCACTTCACTCCCTCTCTCCACCAACACCGCCTCCAAGATGCTACGCGACTCTCTCATTGTGTACTCCAACCGCACCAGAAATACAACGCGACTTCCTTCACCTTCTTCTCCGTATAACTACAGGCTAACCTTCAATTACTCCATGGCTTTGATCGTCAACCTTCCCATTGGGACCCCACCGCAGGTTCAGCCTATGGTGTTGGACACCGGAAGCCAACTATCGTGGATTCAGTGTCACAGAAAACCACCCAAGGTGCCTCCCCCAACGATCTCCTTTGACCCTTCTCGCTCCTCCACTTTCTCTAATCTTCCCTGTACTCACCCCGTTTGCAAACCACGAATTCCCGATTTTACCCTCCCCACTTCCTGCGACCAGAACCGCCTCTGTCACTACTCCTACTTCTACGCCGATGGTACCTACGCCGAGGGAAATCTCGTCAGAGAAAAATTCACTTTCTCCCGTTCCCTTTTTACCCCTCCTTTGATCCTCGGCTGCGCCACTGAGTCCACCGACCCCAGGGGCATTTTGGGAATGAATCGTGGACGCCTCTCCTTCGCTTCACAATCTAAAATCACCAAATTCTCCTACTGCGTTCCCACCAGAGAAACCCGACCCGGATCCACTCCAACCGGGTCGTTTTACCTGGGCCACAACCCGAACTCTCTCCGGTTTCGGTTTATCCCGATGTTGACTTTTGCTCAGAGTCAACGTATGCCAAATCTTGACCCCTTGGCTTACACTGTCGCTTTGCAGGGGATAAGAATCGGAGGCAGAAAACTGAACATTTCGCCGGCGGTTTTTCACGCCGACGCTGGCGGGTCGGGTCAAACCATGGTTGACTCTGGATCCGAGTTTACTTACCTCGTTGATGAGGCTTATGATAAGGTGCGGGCGGAAGTAGTGAGGAGAGTGGGGCCCAGAATGAAGAAGGATTACGTGTACGGTGGCGTTGCGGACATGTGCTTCGACGGGAATGCGATTGAGATCGGACGGCTTATAGGGGACATGGTGTTTGAGTTCGAGAAGGGCGTGGAAATAGTGATTCCCAAGGAGAGGGTTCTGGCTTCCGTGGAGGGCGGGGTCCACTGCATCGGGATTGGCAACTCTGATAAATTGGGTGCGGCCAGTAACATCATCGGGAATTTCCATCAACAGAATCTGTGGGTGGAGTTTGATCTCGCCAATCGCAGAGTGGGTTTCGGTACGGCTGATTGTAGCAGATTGGCTCCATAGAAGGAAACCCTTAGATACGTGTTGGTGCATGTACCTTACGTGTGTCAGCTGTAGGTAATTAGGGATTTTTGTACGAAGGAAAATCACGTGTCACGTGTCGAGGAGTATGATACCGGTGAGATGATGATGATGATGATGATGAAGTTGAAACTAATCACACGGTCCAAGAGAGATGAAGAAAAAGAAAGTTCTGCAACTGTTGCCATGATGATACGATAACGTGGTTCGTTCAAGATCGACGTGTGGGGCTGTTTTTGGAGTATGTGTGAAGAAGCCACATAAGTGTGTTGTACACTGTAATATGAAGGAGACCATGACACATTGTATATATACGAGGATTAATTAGAGTATGTCTATTATATATTCAATATTAATATATATGAACCATTTGTTTGTTTTTTTAAATATAAATATGATATATAGTAGAATGTGATGTCCTCACCTTGAACCTATACGAAATCGCTTTGGGCAACACTGGAAAGCGTTTGGCAAAGGTGGAGCTAGAATAAGGTATAGTAATTGCAATGCAAGCGTATTATTAAAGTACATTATTAAAAGAAGTTAATGTTGCAGGAAGTATTTATTTGATTGAATTATCCCATCCATCATAAGAATTGGTTTTTGTTTAAGGGGGATTAAGTTGGCAGGACCATATGGAAGTTATAGAGTGGCGGTCTTAAGGTTTGAATATGACAGCTGGTAGCATGCATCACACAATGTTGCAACTTGCAATTGCTTTCTCATGTCCAAAAGTTGTCTCTCTATTTCGAAAAGTAGCATTGGATATGGATTCACAAGAAACCTCACCATTCATGCTATATCTTTAACTACTCTTAAATCCCCATTGCCTTATATTATCACTAGTTTTCTTCAACTTTCACATATCTTTTCATTCTATATTTCTCACAACCTTTTCTATTATTAGTTTAAATTTATTACAATTTAATATAATGTCCGTGAGTTGTACACGCAAGTATAATTTTTTTTTTTATTTGTAACAACTTTAATGTAATAATAATAATAAAGAGGTAGCAAACCATCCCCTTTTCTTATTGTTCTACCCGAAAAATGAAAGGACCGCGATCTGTTAGAACAAAATACTCTTCCTATTCTTCATCTTTCTTTACAAAAAATTAAGAATAACCATTAGTATGTCATTTATTAGAACAATTTTATTAAGATTTTATAATTTTCTTAATAATTTATTACTTTTTATTTACTATAAACACAAAGATTAGTATAACTTTCAATGACAATCAATTATATGGATACGCATAGCATTTCTATGTATATATATTAATGCTATAATATAATATGTAAACTTCTAATAACCTTTTTAGTTATGTTAGTTTATTTTAGACAAATAAACTTTAAAGAAACTTTCTTTTTTTTCTTCCTTTGTTAAAAGAGATTAAATTTGTAGGTATTATATGTTTTTTTTTTACAATTTAATTGATTTTATTGATTCTCTTTGTCTCTTTGGCACATGCTTGTCTCTCTCACTCCATCTTTATTCATAAATCTCACGTTGCTAACACTGGCTAATTTGTGAGCAAAGCCAAAGTTGTTTTCTTTTCTTTTTTGCATTTTTGGATGAATCTTCAAAAAGAGGGAATGAACTGGCAATGGCAACTATTACCCAACTAAAGGAAAAAAGTACATAATTTAGGTCATGGCCGATTAAGATGATTTCTCTCTCTTTGCATATTGTAGACTGTAAAATGGCGAGAGACATATTGTTTAAAATTTGAGCCCTAAAACATTGACTAATGGTGTTATTAAGCTAGTTATCTGATAAAAGAAAAGAAGGGCCATGCCACCACAAAAAGTGGTTTTAGCAATAGGAAAATAATAGATTAAAATAAGATTTGGCAAAAAGGTAAAAGGGTATCGGTTTGATGAGAAGAGGACAAAGACATTAGTAGTAGAAGGAAGAAAGTGAAGGAACAAGATTTTACGATTACGAAGAAGAAACGAAGTGGGATGGGACATGAACAACTACTTTCGAATAGTTCGCCGCCCGAGACACTTCTAATTCCCGACAATATCTTTCGTGTGATTAAAGTCCTAAACAAAATTATGTGGGAATAAAGTGAACCTCATTTTAATCAAATTAAGCAAATTCATTTTGCATTATCAACACTTTTTTAATCTCAGTATGATGTTGTGCAAATATCTCTGATATCGTTAACTCTTGAGTTTCAATTTGAATTAAAGCCAAAATATTAATTCCTCATGACCAAACAAATAGGTTATCATTCATTTCCTTTCTTGCTACTGCTTTCTTAGGCTTTAACTGTTCTTAAAGTAATATTTATGCACAGCCTGTAATTAGTAATTAATAATAGCAAAAATAAATTAAAATATGACTTATAAAGGAAATACAGTAATGCTATTCACACCACACGCATAAAAATCTCTCCACACATGCCCCACAAAATATAGAATGATCAATGGTTACCCTATTCCATATCCACACCTAACTTGTTTTTTGTCAAATAAATTTCATGGGTGTACGTTCGATTAGGTTTTGTTTGCCTCTACAACAATTAATAATCTAACAAAAAGGGTTTCAACTTTTTGTTTCCAACAGACTGATAAACCAATCTACTTTCTATTGCAATTATAATTTTTGTAATCATGTTTCAAGAACAACTTTACTTTGTTGGGAGTATATTAATGCAAAATTAATTGCGATTTTATTAATCTGTCTCACACATGGTGCATATGAGCATATAACTCATTTTAGCATACCCGTAAGGAAGCTAGCTGTTAGATAAATTAATCAATATTTTTACAAGTATTAGTCAGTGTTTTTATATATTAAAATAGAGGCTAAATTTTTTTTTCTCCAAATCTTATAAAAATCCAATTAAATATCTAATTTTTATTTAGTTCAGTTTAATTTTTAATTTTTAAAATTAATCTAATTAAATTTTTTTAAGTTGACTTTAAATTTTTATCAGAATTCATACATCAAATCATTTCACTATTTAGATTTTAAATAAAATAATTTTATGTATAAATTATAACGAAAAAGAGTTAATTAAACGATTTTTAAAAAATTATTAAATTAAATTAAATAAAAAATATAAATTAAATTGAATTTTGTATAAGAATAAGATACTAAAATAAGGTTTTAGCCTAAAATATATTTAACCTTTTTTTCTGGAGCAAAACTCAATATGTTTAATTTGCATGGTACACTAACCTATAAATGAAAGACACTTTACAACTGCCCAGTGTCCCTACTATTTAATGTTTTGATTAAAATATTATCTCACACAAAAAAAAAAAAATATGAAGGATCACATAAATAATGATAACCAATGTGAACAGACATGGCCCGGCTAAAAATTTGTCCTTGGATGTTTCAATTTATTTTAATATATATCTTTTAATTACTTTTAAAATATATTTCAATTTATTGAACTATCTGATAAATGTTTACTTCCTTTATTTATGTTATTAGATGGGAACATCAATCTAAGTCACGATCTAGGTCTATCTAGGCTTGCTTAATCCTCACATTGGATAGTGAGTGAGACTATACTACACCCTCCAGTTCCTACTCATTATTTCTTTGAAAATTATGAATAAATATGGAAAAAATGGATTAAAAAATAAAAAATGTTTCGGGTGTGAGTTCAAGTCACTTTCAACATTTACACAATTTTTTCTGAAATATCATGTGATAACTGTTACTCTACATCCTTGCTTTATTCCACAATTCGGAGATGTACCTGCCAAAGATTGCAATGCTTAAGTCAATATATTGTATATTGTCCATTCGAAAGTTGTAAACAAGTATTAAATGTACATTAAATGCAATCACCTACTTCATATCTTATCTTTGACTCATATTTATAGTTTTTGGCATGGACTTGATATTAGTGAAACCTTGATCACGATCCAATTTCAACCCAACACTCTTGATTACCATTTATCTTAATCCTTGCATCTAAACCTGTTTTTTGACTATGGTTGAACGTTCATATCCTTAAACGACCAGTCTTGCCTGTTGGTTCTGTTACATTCAATAACTTAAGCTACTTTCTTCTTTTCAGGACCGTCCGATTGGCTTGATGTGAAATAACACAATAGTCGTCTAGACCATACAGTAAAAAGAATAAAATGATTTTATTGTATACAAATTGTAAGAAGGAAAATAAAAAAGAAAACTTTAAAAAAGAGAAATTAATATTTTTTTTAATCTTTTGTAACCTTTTTTAATAACTCCTAAAAGAATTTCATAGAAATATTTATTAGGTTGAATAAGTAAAACACTTAATCCCACCTAGTTTAGTCAAAGTAGGCCGGATTGAATTTTATTTATAATTGGATAAAATCCAATTCCTTAGGTTAATCCAATCTTTTAGGGATTGAGAGCTCAAATTTGTATCTTAAACTCAAGATTCAACCCAATTTGATCAAAATAATAATAACAATGATATAAATACAGTTCAATTTACTATGTTATTGTAATAATTAAATGTGTATTTTAAAAATATTAAACTATATGAGTAGTGAATAATATAGTGTATTTAAAAATTATTTTGAAGTTACAATTTTGAGAAAAAAAAATTAAAGCTAGTAAGTCAATTGAATCAACCGGAATCAATAAAAAAATGAGTTAAATTAAGTTCAATAAAAAATGAGTTAAATTAGTATATTTAGTTCATGACTAAAGTTGAACTACTTAAACAAGGTCGTGGTTTGGAATGATTTTGTAGCAAATATTAAGTATTAAAACAGCACAGTATTAACTTTCCTTTTTCCATAAAATGAAATCGAGAGAAGGAAAGACCTCTGTGAATAGATGGCAGATGGAAGACAGTGGGACAGGTTAGTGATAGGGGTCAAAAAAGCAAACGTGGAATGGCCCATAACCATAAATGAGTTACAACCCAATTAAATACTATAGTCCCTATATTTGAAACTGTCTAAAGTTTGATTTCTCAAAAATTTAATTTTAATGAAACATTCAAAGATTTTGCATTTTTATTATTGCATAAATCCATAAATATAAATAATAATAATAATTATCTGATACAATTTATTTATATATTATATGGTATGACCGATTAATTTTGTGTTGATCAGATGATCGATCTTTTCAAAAGAATGTTAGAAAACCGTTTTTAATCTTAAAATCGAATTTGTAAATCGAATAACATTTCTAATAGATTGATAAGTGATTCTATTATTAAACATCAATATTGTAAATCCAATATATTTATAAATAAAACGTATTTATTGATTTTTGAGTCACTATTAATTTATTAGTTAAAAGTCAACTTTAAAATTTATAAATATAAAAATAAAATAAAGAAGTAATGATTGTATTTAACGTGAATTTGAAAATTTACTTTATTAACTAATTTGAGTTTCGAAACATTTTTAACATATCACAAGGTTTAAAATTAAAACACCAAAAATTGAGAAGAATATCTAAGATAATACTAAGGAAGTTAGAAAAAGTGTGAAAAAAAGTATTTGATCGTGATATTTATTCCCACACATGGAAAGAGATATTATTTTAGGTGATACTCCTAACCCATGGGGTGAATGTGAACAAAATATGGTGAAGGTATGATTTGATTATTAGGAAGAATATGTTGAAGCAGGTATAGAAGGGAGTAGAGGAGTGAAGGGTGAAAAAGGGGAAAGAGATTTGTTGGAGGGGAGAATAGAGAATAGGTGGAAAGTAAGTTACGTCACAATCACGACATTATTTATAGGAACCAGCTGGCCATAAAACCGTGGAGCAGACTTCAGCCAGTCTCGAGAACAAAAGAAAAGTGCAATCCCAAGGAAAATGTTACATTATTTTCTGACCAAACATTCTGGTAATAATAACTACACAGACAATTTATTTGTTTGTTTTTTTATTTTACAGCTATGGCTAAGTTGGAGATGGGGGCAGGCCTTTGGAATCTCTGATTTTGAGCACAAAAGAAACAAAAGATGTGGAAAGTTGGGATATAATATTCCACCTGGGTACAAGAAACACTGCCGAATTCATTGAAAAAGAGACCAAAATTTAAATTTTGAATTGAAGGGTGAAATGAATCTGTAAAGTGGAAATGGAAAGGGAAAAAGAAGGATGATTTAGGTTAAGTTATGAGCATGGGAGTAGGTGTATTAGGGGTTGCACATATGTGGGAACGGTCCCAACCCAACCCTTTACCTCGTCTTTCTAATTCAATACTTCTCATATATAATAAGACCGTGTATAGAAATTTGTGTTAAAAGAATATCCAAAAATCATAAAAGTTTATTAAGAACTGATATTTTAATTCATTTAGTTTGCATTTATTTATTTATTTGTAATTTTTTTTTATGATATGATGTGAATACTAGTTTTGATACCTATGTGATGTGGTGCTTGGGCATTATTGGAAGCCAGCTCTGGTGTGAGTTTTTGATTATGAGTTTGGTTTTGTATTATGTGGAAGGTTGCTTTAGGCTTTAGTTGGTGCTAGGTTGGGATAGAGCAAGACAAAAACTTTTCTTTATTGGCTGCTACAACTCATCAGATACACCAAAACACATCTTAAAAATATTGGATCGATCCAAAGCCTAAACAGATAAAACTCTTATTTTACACTTTTATTAAAAAACTTTTAAAAAATATCTTTTTGTTGTTAATTATTTGAAGTCATCCAAACTCTTAGATCGTACATAAATTCATCGTGTAACACTGTTTTTTTCCTTTAATTAATAATATAAATCAACTTTCTTTTACTTATAATATAATTTAAATTGTTACAAATTATAAAACAATAAGTGATATTTATAGTAAAAGAATAAATTTAATCCTATAAAAATCAAAGAATATTTAAGAGAGTTTCAGAGCATGTTCAAGAGTTTTGCTTAAAACACTATAAAATGATTTGATTTTATTAAAAGAATTTTACCTGTACAAAAATAGTGAAAATAGATAACCAAAAAACTTAAAGAAAGTAAATGGTAGGTAACATGATGTTGATTTTAGAGGTATCTCTGATTAAAATTATTGGGCTAAAATATGACACTATATAATACAAAAATTGTTTTTCTTTTTAAAAATTCAATTTTTGGTTCCATTATTTAAGAGTTAAATATGTTTTTAGTCCTTATATTTTTGGACGATTTTGATTTTAGTCCATTTTTAAACTAAGGTACAATTTAGTCCTTTAACTTTATAAAACTCTGTTTTTAGTCTTTTTTACCAAATTTTTTTAACTTTATTTGTTGTCAAAACAGGATAAACAAATGCGTGCTTGAAACAGCAAATAAAGTTAAAACATTTTGGTAAAAATGACTAAAACCAGAGTTTTCTAAAGTTAAAAGACTAAATTGTACCTTAGTTTAAAAATAGACTAAAACCAAAATCGCCCAAAAGTATAAGGACTAAAAACATATTTAACCCTTATTTCAATTACCTATAACTCTTTTGGTTTCCATATTATTTTATTTTTATAAGATAACATTTATAAACAAAAATTATCTTATCATGTTCTTTGATTTTTTTATAAGTGTTATATATATAAAAAAAATTAAGATATTCTTCCGGGAATAATATTTTCCACAAAACATATGAATTATACATAAAAGTGCAGAAAAATGGGGATATATATATATATATATATATATATATATATATATTTTGTTCACTTTTTAACTTATGATTGGTGACTTAAGAGTGTTTGGATTGGTGGAAGAAAAAGTTGTTGGGAGTATGCATAGCAAAATTTTTCTTACATAGATCGTGGGCTAAAATCACTAATTCATCTAAAGCTCTTATAGGCCCTAGCAATAACATCATTTAATTCGGAATCCGACCCAGATAACACATTCGGGTCAAAATTTTGCAATGCCCTTTGATTTTGATGAAGAACAATTAGGAAGTGTCGTGATTTGGGATTAATAAAGTTTAATCCTTGTCGTGAGCTTTTTTAGTGTAATCTAATCTCTAATCCTTGTCATTGTCTTCCTTAAAGTTAAATAATCTATTTTAGGATCAATCTTTTTATAAGAAAGAAAAACATTTTTCAAATTTAATCCATATTTTGTGTTTATGTTTGTCTCCTGGGTCGTAAGTACCCACTAGTTAATTCATTTTACTTTTGCAGTATTTATTACAAACTAAAAACTGAGAACAATCCGCGATCTCGCAATTTTTTCATCGTATATGCAAAAGGTATCTTTTTTTTTTCATTTATTTAGAAATGGTCGATTTATCATTCTATATGAAAGCCCTAAATTTACAAAAGTGATTTATTGTTAGAAATAAATAATAAATAAAAATTTATACACTTATGTTTTTAGCAGTAAATGATAGGCAACATGATGCTATGTTGATTTTAAGGATTTAATGAATTAAAATTACTGAACACTATAAAATAGAAATAAAATAGTTTTCTTTCTCCAATTCAATTTCTAATTTCTTTATTTAAACTACTATTATATTGCACAATTTCACTTATAATTCCTTCTGATTTTCAGTTGAATTATCAATTGAGGAATAAACCGAGAGGAAAATTGGATGACAATAGTGTTTACAACAACTCGATACCATTTATTTTCTTATACGGGTATTAATAATTTTTTCGCAATACTTTTAATTTGTAAAGCCTTTATTTTTAAGAATTGACATAAAATGTAGAATTAAATAAGTGTACATTGTCTCATTATAAACGTTTCGTATTTCATGTCGATCAATTTTTTTTTATATGAATTTTAAGGTAATTGATAAATTAAATTTGATTAATTATAATTGTATAATGGGTGTCTACATATTATTTATTCAAATATAAATACTTAGCCTTCATTTGCTTTATGTTTGCATTAAGTTGGCTGTTAATGGGCCTTCCCAAAGAAACCTAGAAACTCTACTTTTTGAACATTGAAACGGGAAGTCCTCAAAGGAGTTTTCGTTCATTTTCGCACACATTTATTAGTTCCGGGTCGGGCAAAACCCAAATCGAGTATCGGACCACTCCACCCACCCAAATCTGAAAACCATTCCCTTCTTCACCAACAAAACAAATTTACTCACATCGCAGCTTCAGGAACCAAAGATTCCTTCGACCGTCGCATGTTGCATCCCCGTCTCCCATTCCAAACAAAGCCGTTATCTATCGAAAGAAAGAGAAAGCGAATCAGAAAGTAAAAAAGAGAGAATGGGGTTTGGTTTGTTAGCTTCGAAGGTCCTCAGACCCACCTCGAGGCTCCTGCTCTCTTCCCAAAACCCTACCATCTTCCTCCGAACTATCGTCTCCAAGCCTCAGCTTTGCAATCCCGAGGCCTCCGCCGCTCAGCGGGTGCGGCCGCCGCGGACTCCTGGTTAGCTTATACCGTTAATGTTAGAGTGATGATTTCGGTGTCTGTTTTGTGATTATCTTGTATGATGATGACTTGGATAATTAGATCTTGTAAAATACAAAGAAAATGGTTTTCTTTTTCCCATTCAATTTTTGGTTTCTTTATTTCAAATACAATTATGTTGCACGGCTTCACTTATGGTTCTTTCGATTTTCAGATGAGCTATCGATCGAGGAAGAAGCCGAAAGGAAAGTTGGATGGCTATTGAAGACGATTTTTTTTGTGACTGCCGGGGTTGCAGGATACCATTTCTTTCCTTATATGGGTATCCGCAATTTTCCAGCAACAATTTCAACTTGTAAAGTATTCATGTGCTTTTTGTAGTTCTAGCCTTACAGCGTTGTTGAAACACAAATTTTCAGGAGATAATTTGATGCAACAGTCTATTTCGCTTTTGCGTGTCAAGGATCCCTTGTTCAAAAGGATGGGAGCTTCTAGATTGACTCGTTTTGCAACAGATGGTAAGTTTTCCTATCATTATCTGTGTCACCATTAATTGCTTGTTATTGGTACTTTATGATCCATATTTCTTTGGCACATGACATATATTGAAGCACTTGTTGGTTTATTAATTATTAGTCATTTGTATATTAGGGTAGGTTATCAGATTCATATTCTTGCGACAAACATAGTTTCATTATCCTTCTGCTATGCACTAGTTACATTTAGTCATTTAGTATTAATCTCAGCTTATTCTTGAGATGCCAAAATTATAGTTGATGGGAGATTTTGAATTTGGAATAAAAGAGTTAATATAGATTGAAATTTTGCCCCTAAATTGATAATGAAATACTTACTCAGGTTTTAGTTGAGCTGCATCTAAGAGTTAACAACTTGCAATTAGCAGTTATCTTATCTTACTGTCAGTTATACCATTTTTGCCGTGATCCACAACTGAGGGAAAATTGCCTTGATGCGATTTAACTAGTATGTGCATTATAAAAAGGATTATTTAGCTACTGTTTCTCATTGTTTAGGTATCTCATGAAACTGATTAAGGATGAAACATGTTGATTTATTCCTTTCTAAAATTTTTTGTCTCCGCATTAGTTTTTTGTACTCAACATTGTTTACTTTTTTGCTCGCAAGATGAAAGAAGAAAGAAGATAATTGAGATGGGTGGAGCTCAAGAACTTTTAAATATGTTAAGCACAGCGAAAGATGACCGGACACGGAAAGCAGCATTGCAAGCTCTTGATGCACTATTACACTCAGGTGGAATCATAGTTCTTAAGTATTTTTATTTACGTGTTCTTTGTAGACCTTTTCAAAATATACTTATTATCAAGCTCTCTTGGAGAGGTAGATTTAAGACCGATGGTACTTTTGTTGTTCTAAATAGTACACCAAAAGTACTCAACCACTACTTACTAACTTTTTATTAATTTATTTGTACAATATTCAGTTTCTCGTCCTTATTCAGTAGGTATGGACTTTTAAAGATAAGTTAAATTTTGTCCAGTATTTTGGGACATTATACTTGTCAATATTTTTTTTTATTAAGAACTCGGTTCAAATAGCATTATGAGGTTGAAAGATGTGTAAAAGCAAAACCAAAATAGTACTGCTAGTACTAATTTTTGTATTTCTTTTTTATTGACATAAAGTACTTCATTGTTATAGATGAAGCTCTAGCATCCATGCATCAGATCGGGGCCGTTTCAATAATTAGGACTGTACCAAATTCACCTGAGGATGCAGAAGTTGAGGGTTTCAAGTTGAGCTTGATGAAAAGGTTCCAAGATCTGAGATATGATGTACCATCGTGACTTTTACTTGAGGTACAGGCCTCTCTTTTTTTTTATTGGTTGGAGCATGAAATATCACTATAGGAGAGAGTAAGCCGGCAACCAAAGCATTTTTGGGGAAGAGAAATGGAAGTTATTGTGTATCCTTTGGCTAAATCCAATAAAGATCATAGTTATACTGTTACTTTGTTTTATTCACTTGTGAAGTGCAATTTGTTACTCATTGTTATGTCAATTTTGATAAAACTGTAACTGCATATTAGGTTAACACTGCATTCTTAAACTTAAACCCATGTTGGACTATATAAAATGTATGATTGATCATACAATGTTATTAGTGAATGTATGCAATTTCTAGTAAAACATGACCTTCATCTTTACTCACATAAAAAAACGACCTTCATCTCTAGACCTAGTAATCGTAGGTTGCCATTTAAATTGTTTAGGGTAAGCTAGCAAACCTTACGTCTTTGATCATGGATGTTTTATCGAGGAAAAGTTGTGAAAGAAAATTAATCATCAGAATACACACATAGGATCGAAGACATATGTCAATTCCACTACCCAATTTAGGATCGAAGACATATGTATGTTCCATTTATCTTACCAAGCTCTGAATGATGCACCATCTCCAATCTTTTCAAAAGGACCATATCACTGGCCAATGAACTTTTTACTTAGTTTTCATAAGAAAAGGAAATGTAGAAAATGATCGAAGATTTTTTGTAACTTAAAACTATTTTAACCTTTTCTTGTTGATAGAAGACTCTAAACTCATTAGAAAAAGGAGAAAAAGAAAGCCAAAAAATCTCTTATGGAGGAAAAGGGAGCATAACATGGTTTCTAGAGAGCAAAAGAGAGCAGCACTGCATTCTTCAAATTAATATTTCATATGAAAATATCACATGAGAGAATCCAAATCTATGTTAAATTTTAAGTGAAGCCTCATTGTAATTAGACGAGGAACTAGTGAGGATCCCCTGTAAGGATTGATTTTTTGGGACCAAGGGGTTTCATTTATCCTTTTCTTGGTTGAATTTGTGATTCTTAAATTGTTTTATATTTTTATGCTTTTGGGAAACTTTGCTCTATTACCAATGGGAACCTCACTCTCTTTTTATCTTTTAAAAAAACCCTTCTCAGGGAGAGAAGAGGTTGGTTTCGGTTCTTAGTTTACTATTTTTGAAGCTTGACCTGCTTGGCCATTGCAGGACATAAATGAAGAGATTTTCGACCCGCTTTCTTATGATGGTTTGAAAAGGCAGGAGCTAAAAGACCCCATGATTTGTGGTCCTGATGGACGATTTAAGGCTGTTAACTGGTGTCATGCCCTTGCTGTGGTATCATAGATTGCCCACCAATATGAATTGGGAAAAGAAATTGTACTTAAATGCAACTGATAACAATTAAAGAAATCACTTAGGTTTCAAGCTAATCTATACCTCTTCTCGTCGACAGCCAAGATCTTAGAACACCCGGCAAAAACACGTTGATATGCGTTTTGCCAACAATAGATTTAGCTAATTATAATCTATTAACTTACTCCTTTCTAGTCGTTGAAGGCCTCAATAGAGAACTGTAACCACTGAAATTGCCTCCATTGGAATGAGAAGTCCTTTCATTCAAAGGAATCTCCTTTGATGATGAAAACCATCTCCAGGACTCACTTCTTAGCAAGAATGAAAACAAAATAATAACTAGAAAAGGACTCACACGACCCATAGGAGAATTTAGTCAGAGAATTTGTAAGTTCCACAACCCTACATCAAACAATATAAAATAATCCAACTTTTGCTACCAAAATCAATTCCTCACGTATCTCTACAAAATTAGGAGGTGAAATTCAGAATATTGAAATAAATTGATAAACTAGGACTAGTCTCATATGTCAAAATTAAGATATAAATTTTACCAACAAAGGGGCAGTTTTCAGTATAGAGAAGTAAAACATTCAAAATTAAGATATAAATTTCACCAACAAGCATATGACTACAATATTTTTGTTGGCAACGAAATCCAGGGTAAAGATACCCTAGTAATTGTGACGGTTGTTTGTTAATGTAATTTAATCCTAATTGTATTCAATTTTGTTTTAATTGCGAAATAGGTATATCTCTATCGTTCTCTTGCTATAAGCCATTTGTTTGTAAAGAGAAAAACAAAATAAAGTTTGGACAGTATTGAAACTTAATTACCATTACTTCAGTTTTATAAGCCAAAGCCACCCTAACCTGGAAACTTTGGTTAGAGTCTCAAACCTTTCTATTATGACTTTATATTTTTGTATCGTAATTTGTTATCATATTATTCCGTTTCCTTCATTTTAACGTGGAAAAAAATTACTAAGTGCAGTATATGCACTTCACAATTAAATTTAGAGGCAACAACCAAATTGTCTCCCCCATCTTTAATTTCTCTACACATTGTAGAATCTCTTTCCATCTCTTTGTTTTCATGTGTTACCTATATCACATGCTTATAACGAACCATAATCGAATTAACATTCAACAATTTCTATCAAGATTTGGTTAATTCTTAAAGTTACTACTTTGAACTCTTTTGTTCATTAGTGTAAATTTAATCTTATGTCATTAATATTAATGATGAGTCTTTTGAAAAAGATACTCAAAAGATACAATACCAATTAAACATGAGTTCAATTCACATATAAAGCATTGATATTATTTAGTATTTAAAACTTTAAAACAAAGAGTCTTCTTTTTTACATGGTATTTAAATTTCTCATCTCTTAATTGTAAGTTATTTCATATTAATACTTTTTTTTTGGATGAAAGCATTTCAAACTACAATGATCCCTACTTGTACTGATATGAGGTATAGATCTTTCAAGAAAGATAATCAGAAAGAGATAAATAAGATATAAGTTCAACATACACATGAATTATCATTACCTCTAACTCAACTTAAAAAAGAGAGTTTATGAATCTTTATCTATATTTTTTCCATCTTTATTCAATGAAGAATGTTTTCAAACTTTTTTGATAGAAATCATTTTTCAAAATATAAGTGGTCGCAATAAAACCAAACTTGATTAATTTAAACTACGATACTGTTATCAAAATGAGTAGCCTTCATATTTGTGCTGAGGGGTGAAATACAAATTATTACTTTGAATAGAAAGAAACACATGACCTTCAATTTCTAAAACTGAGGCAAAGATTATGAAATGCATGTGTTATATATTTCCTACATTGGAAGTAAGGTTAGGAGTCCCAAGAATCACATGACTGAGTCCTAAAAGATCTCTTCACAAGCTACCATTCACCTACACTTTTAATTACACCGACTCATGTGATTCTCATCAATCATCCTATAAATTAAATCTCTTCAATTTACTTTTCCTTCTATGGACATTTTCATTTTCCAAAAGTTCCACAGAAACATACATAACCATTAACATAAGCTAATTCTTGAATATATATATATATATATATATATATATATATATATATTGTTTGGATTATGGTTATTGTACGTAGTATCACTAACTTTGATGGTTAATTTTTATTAGAAAATCACTAAATTTAATAATAACAACTAATTTGTGTAAGAAAAATCAAATAGACTATTTTTAGTAGGATCTTTCTTTGCTATTGTATCCTTTTTGCACACAGTACTTAAACACGAGACTTTGTTTAGGGAGACTAAGTTCAATAAAAATAGCATATCAATATCAACATAGGTATGCTTAGTTCAAATTTCTCACTGTATCTGTTAACAAATTTATTTTATAGTAACATTGAGTACATGCACTTGAAATATATACCGAATCTTAAAATATAAAGTAATACTCATGTTTTATAGTAAGTATCACCAACTTTAAAAATGACTAATTTTCATCTGAAACCCTGGTTGATCACTGACCTTTATAATTTATAATCGTTGTCAGGAAAACCTAACTAATAATTTAGTAGAATCTTTCTTTTGAACTAAGTTTTTTTTTTCATACACAATACTCCAAACACGTAACGAACTTTGTCTAAAGAGAATGAATCCAGAAAGTCAACATATATAATTTTCATAACAATATTAAGACATGCAAATCAAATATATATATCAAATCATCAATATATAGACGTGATGCTCATGTGTTATTGTACTAATCTCTCTTTTTAATAATGTTTTTTTTACCATAATACTTAAACACAAGACTTTATTTAGAGAAACTTAGTCTACAAACAGCATAAGTATGCTTAGTTTAAATTTCTTATGTTGGTCAAGAAATTTATTCTGTAGAAAGATGGATTACATGCAATTTAGGTAGATATAAATCACGAAACTAACCTAGTGATGGAAAAGAGATAATGATCATAAAGCATGATTGGGCTTTGGCAGGCACATTGATAGATTAACTGCAGGTACACATTTGACTGACAAAGAAGTGACCCTCTGCTTATTCTTCATCCTTCTGTTACCATTATCCTTACGATCACTGTTATCTGCTTTTTTCCTGCAGCCATTGCCAGTGTTGTTGTGGCCAGAATCTTTAATAAGCCCATCCAATTGCTTTGAAATGCGCTGAACTTCATATGAGTCAAGAAGAGGCTTGATGGTGTGCATTGATGGTGTTTCCTTAGTCATTCCCATAGCTTCTAACTTGTAACGTGAAGGCCTTGCTACAGTTTGAGATCTTTTGACATCAAACTCATTTTTGGCCTTTGCTTTAGAGCCTGAACCATGTAGGTACCATGCCCATGCAGCAGCTTTCACAATGGTCAATTCATCTTTGGTTTCTTCAGGCTTCTTTCTCTCAACCAGAGAGTTCAGAGAGAAGAGCTTGAAGGACATGATCATATGAGACCACTTTTTGAAAAAATGTGAATGTGTTTGGAAATTTTATGTTCCGCCATGCAATGCAATGTGTTGTGGTTGAGAACTTCACGTGTCAGGAATGGTGTGTGTAACTTTTTTTGAAGTGTTCACAAATCACAATGATGTTGTCAGAATTTTAATAACATCATTTAATGAAATATGGGTATTCGGACCTACTAGAAGTTTAAAGATATGTGGTCGTTTGGCTCCTGTAAGAAACTGGTTTGGCCTATAGCAATGTACTTTTCTGACTCGTCTACAGTGAGAGAGTTTTATTCTTCAACCCTTTTTCGAGGCTTTTAGGTTCAGTCAGAAGCCAACCACTCCTAGATGTGTGGTGTGCATATTCGCTACTAAAAGTTCACAATAAGCACTTCCTTTATGTTCCCATCATGATCTTTCTTTTGGGAATTGTAAACTGTATCCTTCTCAATCTTACTCTCTGTTAGTTTGATTATTTTTATATAATCTCATTGTAAGAATGTGTTGCAACTTCAAAATTTTCAGATGATTTGTACTTAAACCAACTGGATACTTAGTTTGATACGTTCTTTCATAGTATGATTACTAAACTTACTAGATTTTCTATCGTTAAGTGTCATCAAGTAGTGAACAAGAATATACAAGTGGGTCTGGTAACAACTGAAGTGATATCAAAGAAAATACTACAACTGAGCATAGAACAGTTCGATATAAAGGTAGTGTAATTAACAACAATATTTCTATGCTCAGTAACATTGTTTCCTTTTTTAATTATTTTCTTTATGAAACAAAAAAAGTTGCCTATGAATTGAAGTAAACACATACACACACACACAAAAAAAAAGGAACAGGGAACAAAAAATCCTGTCATGGTGTTTCATTGCTTGGCTTCTAATGAATTTTATGTCCAAGCAAATTTTGTGCGCGCTTTAAACATGAAAGATACTCGTTCTTTATTTCAGGGGTATCAGCAATTGACCTCTCTGATACAAACTGCAAAGCAAGAATGAAGTTGGAACAGATCTCAAAAACCCATATGAAAGAAATGCATGGAAGATATTCACACCCTTCATGTAATGATTTGCTAATGAAACGTAATTTGTAGGGTCTCAAATGCATGTAAGGAGATGAAAATTTTGTCTCCTTAAAGTAAAGATGCAAAAAAAAAAAACTCACAGCCACAGCTGCAGCCCAGCCCCAGCCACAGCCACAGCCACAGCCCAGACCCAGCCCAGCCCAACTGCAGCCACAGCCCAGACCCAGCCCAGCCCAGCTGCAGCCACAGCCCAGCCACAGCTGCAGCCCAGCCCCAGCCACAGCCACAGCCACAGCCCAGACCCAGCCCAGCCCAACTGCAGCCACAGCCCAGCCCCAGCCCAGCTGCAGCCTCAGCCCAGCCACAGCCCAGCCACAGCCCAGCCCAGCCCAGCCCCAGCCCCAGCCCCAGCCCCAGCCCCAGCCCAGTCCCAGCCACAGCCCAAGTTCAGACCAGCCCAGGACGGTCAAAATATTAGGGACTTTGATCTATGGACCACCCATGACTCCTAATATCTTGGATCATTGCAGAAGCCACCGTCAAGCACAATGTCCAATAATAATTCTCTAAACTACCCATCCATTTGTGCACTCTCATCAAATATTTCGTCACCAGAATTTCTATGAGCAGCCCCAGCCCCAGCCCAGCCCAGTCACAGTCACAGCCTCAGCCCCAGCCCAGCCCCTCCCCAGGACAGTCAAAATATTAGGGACTTTGATCTATGGACCACCCATGACTCCTAATATCTTGGATCATTGCAGAAGCCACCGTCAAGCACAATGTCCAATAATAATTCTCTAAACTACCCATCCATTTGTGCACTCTCATCAAATATTTCGTCACCAGAATTTCTATGAGCAGCCCCAGCCCCAGCCGACGGTCAAAATATTAGGGACTTTGATCTATGGACCACCCATGACTCCTAATATCTTGGATAATTGTAGAAGCCACTGCCAAGCACAATGTCCAATAATAATTCTCCAAACTACCCATCCATGTGTGCACTCTCATCAAATATTTCGTCACCAGAATTTCTATGAGGAATTGGTGGAATAGCAAGTATTTAGTAATCAAACTGAAGTTTGATTACTCTGACGAGCCAATGACATAACTTTTAATTGTTTTAGCAGAAATGAAACCATCAAGCAACAAAATCTTATATAAATGCTCTCCTCAGAAAGGAAAAAAGTCAATTTCTTTTACCTGAAATAACGTTATACTAGTCGGTAATATTCCAAAAATAGTACATTAATTATATATGACGATTAATTAACTAGAAAAATTAGAGCATACACATCCCCCAAAAAATATCACACAAAAACGTTTACCTCTTTGTAAGCAGAAATGCATTGAAGAAGTGCCTCCTGAGCCTCGAGGTTAATATTCCCTTCCTGCTCAGCAAAATATCATCAACACTTAACCAAGTAGAAATATTATATTTGCAATTTTCTCATTTCTTTGGAAGAAGAACCTAGTTGTAATGCCATCAAAGCTTGTAACCTAACCTGAATCTTCTGCAATTCTTGCTTTTCTAGCTCTACTGATGACAATGTATTGAGTGATTGCAACTGAAAAAATTACATCTATATTTTAATAAACAAATCATTCTTAAGCCCAGAAGGGGGCAAATCACAAAAATAATCTCATAAAACTAACCAATATGGCCAGTGCTGCTTGGCCTTCCTTTCTAGAATCCCCGGGCTCACTGTATCTCTTTAACTTGTCCTTTTGTTTTGATACCTTCCGTAAACATTCACGTGCAATCCTGAGATGAAACAAGAAATGGCCTATCATAAATGTTCTTCATTCTTGAAATTTCAGGAGATGGCTAGTAATGGCTGGGCAAGCCAAGCAAATAGCTTCACCTTAAACCGAATATTATCCTTCAAAATATGATAGTTGAAATTATATTAATGTTTACAATTAAAAATTATATAAGACCAGTCTAATTCTTCATCAAGAAATTACTGGTGTAATCCAATAATATTGGGAGGAAATTAAAACGCATAAGTTTTCTTCTGCAAATATAATTCAATAAGGTGCATCAAGTTACAGCACAATATAATGTTCTATCAGTTGAAAGCTCCTTTGCATTTGATAAAATAAACCATGTAAAAAAATAATAAATAAAATAAATCTATTTCAGAACTAATTAAATATTCCTTAAGTGAATCAACCCAATCTAAATGTTATACATGATAAGATTGAACATTTGTATGAATATTAAATCCATCTGTCCAGAAGGCAAGGACACAAAAAAAAAAAAAAAAAAAAAACTGCACTGTAAAAAGAAAGAACAATTGTCACTAGAAAAAGAAACAAAACATATGATTAATTTCTTGAGTTTCATATTCAAAAGTAGTTGTGAAAGAGATAGGCGTGTCAAACTAATACCAACCTTATGGAATTATGCAAATGATTCTTTGCCATGTCAAGCTCAGCTTCAGCTTTAGAAACATCCAACATTTTATGTTGACTGCAGTCAAGCATTGCCACTCTTGCTAGATGAAGTAGGTTTGCACCAATCTGACCATGGATAAAGAAAGAAAACATCATGGTTTTAGGGAAACACCAGCTTTGCAATCAATTTTAGGGAATTGAAATCTAAACATAATTGGAACTGCCAGAATTCCTGTCAAAGAAAAACATACCTGAATATGATCACTGGGAAGCAAGTCCTTCCTGGCATTAAGACATCTGAAAGGATAAAAATTGAGGATTTCATTTGTATAAAATCAAAATTAATTACCCAGATTTATGTATAACATCCTTTCAAGAAGATCTTTTCCTAGATCTAAGGGTTACAACCTTTCAAGAAGATCTTTTGAATCTTTTGTATTGCCAGATGCTAGCAGGGTCAAAGCCAGAGATTCAGCTGCAATAACTGTAGCCAAGGAATTCCATCCCTATATTACACCAAAAGCATCATGATTTTGACAATGACGACCTAATTTTGTGACAACAATTCATGCGACATTTTTTAATTTCATTGAGTAAGATCCACAAATAATTATAAATGAAAACAGAAAGCAGCAAATGGAAAAAGATTACAAATGCCTGCCAAGGAACATCATAAAATATCAATCTGACATCAGTGCCACTTATGCTACTTTTTTCCACAATTGTTAAGTAATAATAATAGTTTTATTCAGATCATGATTGTTTTCCAAGAAATGCAACTCCTAACTAGTTTAAAAAAAGGAGTCTATTTATGTATTAGCACCCACTGTTATTTGATCAAATAAATTAAGTATGCTAATAATAAGATGTCAATCTAAATAGAATAACTTCAATCTTTGACTATTATTCAGCAAGATTAGAAATAGCATTCTATCACAACTGAACTTATGATCAGAAAATAGTAGCGCGCAACCACCCTGTCTATGGGCCTGCTCAATACAGTGAAAATAAGACAAGAAACCAACTGCTCAAGGCCATCCTTGTATCCCTAAACCATGTCAATGGCATGACATAAAAGTGGCAGAGAAAGTACCAAATAAGACGCAACCACCAATTCACTCAGATGAAAAAACTCAACCAGTGTAGAGAAATTGTATGAGTAGTGAGGATTATTTCATTTCATCAACCAGAAGTTTCTTTCACTTAACCATTTCCTAAAAAAAATGATCCCCTTACTCAGTACTTACATATTTTTTAAACATACATGCATTATCATTAACAGGAAAGTTGATACAGAGCAAACAAAAGAAGTTCACAAAATAACCTTTGACAATTCCATAACATGCAGGATCTTTCTCTGAACCATCTCAGCTTCAGCAACTTGATGTGACTTCATATATATCTAAAAGAATATAGCAATAAGTAGATATAATTAAGAAAGATAATATGGGAATTAATAAACAGAAACAGATCAACTTTGAGGGCTGAACAATGCACAGACTCATTTTGGCTTTATATGCTGGAATTCATAATTATATTTCGAAGAATGTGAAGAATACCAAACTCCTTACAAATTGGTAAAAATACCCTATAGCGAGCCAAGAACCAGCTCTTCTCAAATTTAAAGGTCGTTTGGTGAAGAAACAAGAATAGTTTTTATCTATTATTTAGTTGTATCTGAGAAGACACATGTAGTCGATATTTTACCCTTCAAATCAACTTGGATTGTGTGAAATAGGTTTTAGGCCTCCTTTCTCCACTTATAGACAGTAATAGAACACTAATTGAACAGAATCACTAAAACAGATAAAATGCTTAAAACATAACAGTATCTGCTGTCTCCCGGGAGTCCCCAAGTCGCAGACTCCTAAATAGATTAGTTCTCAGTCTTTAAAGACAAAAACGTGATGTATCATTCTATTTACACAATTACACATTTTAAGATATGCAACAACCTCATAAAAAAAAATGCAAACAGCTCCTAACTTTCTGCCCTTAACTGTCAGCACAACAATTGCAGCTGAACATATTCTAACAATACAAAACTGCTAATGACAGCTATTACTATTATTATAAATTCCGATAATAAATTATTGTTCCAACTTTTTGCCAATAACTATTATAACTGGCCTTAAATTGATTCCCACGAGATAGTTCAAGTTTATATTTACATCACTGCACTGTGTGGTTCTACCCCCAAGGCAATTGGAAAATATTCAAGATAAAAATAAAATTTCATCTTTGCCAACATATATAAATATACAGTGTAAAGGTTTTTCATATTATGTATGATAGGATTGTTGACTTCTGTAATAATTAACTTAAAAGTCATATAGGTGATTTTTAATTGATTGACACCCAAAATAATATATGTAATTGTTCACACATATGCTTTTTTGGAAGGGATATTATTTTTTATCAAAGATTATTTGCGAGGAAAAAGGCTTAAAAGGCCACCTGTGAGAGGTAACGTAGTCTTCTAATGCATACAGATGACTCCCCTTCACCACCTTCCTACATTCATAAACAAATTAGATTAAGCACAACTGACAATAATAATAACAATTACCAACTACCAATGTGGGGGAAAATTTAAGTTAGATAAAGATGTTCTACATACCTCTAGCATTCTTACAGAGTCCTTAATAAGGACCTCAGCATCCCTTTCTTTTCCTTGAAGATACAACACCTGAACACAATTATTGTAGAATAAGATCCTCAGTTGAGCAAAAATTCCAACTTAAAATAAGCGTCAAATAGAAAAATAAGTTCACAACGAAGCAATTGCATTCCAAACCCCCTAGTAAGCATTACACCTAAAAGAAGAAAGAAAACTACTATATGCCAACGAAATTACATAGATTATCCTTTTAAATTTCAGATTTTTTTTATATATACCACAATGTTACCCTTTTTTATTCCAAATAAAGAAAAAAAAATTAGAAATACATGTAAAACCTATGGCATAAAAGTTCTCGCATAGCTTTACAAAAGAGCAGGTAATGAGAATATCTATGGCAAATCAGTATCTTGTTTCTCCCCTTCATTCTAAAACAAATAAACCACTATCCATCCACATTTTCACTCATTTTTGGGGTTAAACTTTTGTGGTAGCATGCTAAGTTATGTGAAAATAGTAGTGAAAGACTAAATCTATAAAAAGCTGTTTTTATCTTCAACTCGATTTTTTCAATCTAGTGGAGATAAAAATGCCACTGTTTCATAAAATTTCCTGTTTCTAAGATGTTGTAGTAAAGGAAATGGTGGAAACAAATTTTGTTGTTTTCCTTTCCAAATTATTAAAAATAGTAAATAGAAAAAGAAGGTGGAAATTTGGAAATTAATAGTGAAGAAGCATGTCAACTGAATTAACCAAACACTATCTTTTTTTTTTTTATTTTGATCCGAGGATGAATATTCTAAAATCTAAATTTCTTGTTTCTAAAGACAGTATTAGACTACTTTAACAGAACAAACAAGAACAAAAAATAGCAATGCAAAAGGACACATAATTACCACTCCTAGATGAAACATTGTATCTGAACATTCTGAATGGCCATAACCCAGAACACGCCTTTTAATCTGAATCAATAGACATTATCACATGCTATAATCAAGACAGGATACAGCCTCAATCATCAAACACAAAGGATGTCAAGATATAAGAATGAAATACAAGGTGATATACAGAGGAAAGTAACTGTCTCTCCCTGAGAATACTAGATCCCATACCTTCAAGGCACGCTGTTAAAAAAAAGGCAGAAAAGGTGGTCACTAGAACTGAAAGAAGATAAAGGAGTAGGACTAACTACAATATGAAACTGTGTTAGTGTCGCAAACAGAATAAGTGAGTGGAAAAAGGGAATGACCAAAAATGTACAAACAAAAATACCAACATTACATAACATTCAAAAGATTTCCAACTGCTTAGAAAGTTGAGTCTTTTGGTTTCTTTAGGTTCATTAAAACCTCATTGGGGACCTTCTCTTGTAGAACTTTGTATTTATTAAGGGCTTTTATCTAACTTTTGCCTTCCTTATTGTCTTGATTAAGAGACTCTCTTTAGCCACGAGTGCAAGATAAGAGACACAAGTGTTCAGTTGGGAACTTTGTTATAGGCCCAACAAATAGTAAGGCTTACTTCTTGTCAATTTGTAGAAAAACATTATGGTTGATAATAACAATGGTGTTTTTCTCAATTAAGTAATGCCCCACAACACCAGAGTAGAGGGTCCTAGAAAATACGGTAATTTGTAGGGCTTAGTTCCTGTAGTTCAGAGTACAGGACATTTATGAGAGTAGGGTAAAATTGATGGATATTAATTAGAAGAGTTGAATAAAGTTAATACTTTATCCAATAATGGGAGAGAAAAAACACATCACTAAGACCAAGATTGTTGAGTACAACTACTAATTACCTCGTAGTTAACCCGAGCTTCTTCCAATTTCTTCTGTCCAAGGTAGAACTGTCCAAGGTTGTGAGCAGCAACTCCAACCCTACACGATCAATATTCAACATTAGAGACAAGAATGGATATGTGGAAATCAATATGGATATCCATATCCACGTCCATACACACACATATATAGCTTAAAGGCATTGTTTACCCTATAATTTACCTCAATTTTGGTTTTGGTTCCTACTTTAGACAAGAATATAAAATTATGGGTTTATTCCACGATTACAATACCATATTTATACACAATTTTAAGAGAATTGATCACAGATTTAGGTATTAGAAACTATCTATCAAGGGAAATAGTGGAAAGAGGTATGGTTTCCCTAATATTCCCTAATTATACCATATATCTAAACATACACTCTTAAGCAATAACATACATATCATAAGCATCCAACTTGTCACACATGTACATTATTCTTCGTCCCCACAAAGATTTTATGAAAATGTCAACGAGTTGATTTGTAGAGCAGATCAAAGAGTCTTAACCTCTTTAAGTTTTGTCCTTCCACGAAAAACTGGATTACAGGATATTCAAAGTTGACTGCCTATAGGAACTAGGAAATCAGATGCACAAATTTCAAGGCTTGTTCCACAAATCTTGAAGCAGCGATTTTCATTTACTTGGTACAATGAGCTTATGTTGAAACATTTCTAGTATTTTCTTATCTACATCTGTTTCTCCTTTTCAGAATATCATGTTCCCAAAACCCATTTCCAGGCAAGCTCTAGATCATCAATCACGTCCCTTAATGAGCATTAAACCTGATTGATGTAAGATCTATATAATATCATAATTCCTATTCATTTATCGTATAAAACTTCTGGTTCCTAGTAATGATACTCAACTTATACAATTGAAAGTAGATGAAGCATTATTTATGATGGGAACGTTATTGCACCCTACCGTACATCATCAGGACCAAAAGATTCCTCTAATATATTGATGGCTTCCAAATACAATGGCTCTGCTTTGTCAAATGCCTTTTTGACCCTGTAAAATTCTGCCTGAAAGAACAATAATCAAAATGAGGTGCATATTATTAGAGTCATTTTATTTCTCAACTAGCCTAAACAACAAACTATCACGTTCATGAATAATTAACCAACCAAACTGCTATACAAATAATAAAAATAGATGACTATAGAAGCTCAAAGTGTTGATCACATGCATGTCATTACTATCAGCAAATTATGTGAGATTGGACAATTGCAAGTTCTGTATAAATATAAATACCATATGCCATTTTTCCATGAAAAACATAATTACAGTAGATTTACCAACGTTCTTACCAGAAATCTAAAAGCTACAGAAATAGTTCTGCAATATCAGGAAAAAATTCAAAAAATATGAAAATACAAGATATTTCCCAACTGGGGATAAGAAATGCTGCATAGGCATCAAAGAACTACTAGAAGATTAGAGATGCACTTTCAAAAAGTAAAGGCTCACACCCAATAAGTGCTTTAAAAAATTAGAAGATTGTGTTTCCAGCCTTTATGAAATGTATTGAAAGGATTGCTCGTAAATGTGTATTCTGTACACACGTGACTATACTTATTTATAATAATGAAGAGATACAGTAATAAAGAACAAAATAATTAATAATGAGAAATATTTGTTAGGATACTTCCCTATTTGATGTAATCAATCATACAATATTTCCCTATTTAATGTAATCATAGCATATAGTTAACAATCTCCTTCAAACTAGAGCATTAGTATCGTGAGTTAAGTTTGTTGGAAATGTCTTCAATATTGCCTTTGAAAGACTTGGTAAGCATGTTAGTTAGTCAACTGCCGGTGACAAAGTCAATAAGCCTCATTCATCAATTTGCTAGGACATTTCCCTTTCTGATGTAATCAGTCACACCATATTTCTCTATTTAATGTAATCAAATCATATATTTTACACCCTCCTTCCAACTAAAGCATAGTTTTGATGACCCGAACTTTATGCATATCTTCAATGAGACCCCATGAGGGACTCGGCGAGCATGTCATTCAGTCAGTTGCAAGAGCTGATAAAGTCAATAAGTTTCACACATCCATTTTGTACAAGTGTGTGAGGACAATGTGCCAAGGAACTAACGACACACAGTGACGATTGGCAGTGAGTTAGGAGGTGTAATGGTCACCAAACAAGGGTAGCTCCAATTCCAGGGTTGCATTAGAGCCCAAAGGGGGAAGTGGCTAACGGAAAGTAAAAAATGTTGAAGGGGTTTGGTTGCTGAAGAGAAAAAAATGTTAGAAGGATACAGTGCTTGCCAGAGAGAAAAAATGCTCATAGGTTGTAGCAACGGCCAAAGAGCAAGGACGCTGTGAGAGCACAATAGATGTTGAGGGACAAAAGTACAAGGAGGGAACAACAGCTGCCAAGAAAAAGTGCTCAGAGGGCACAACTGCTTCTAAAGAGCAAAAAATGTTCGAAGGGTGAAGTGGCTGCTAGAGAGAAAAAATGTTGCAATTGTAAATTAGTGACAACAAGTCCCCAAGTAACAAGGTCAGGGCCAGTGCTCTATGGAAAAAGTCATGGAGTAGATTAGTGACAACAAGTCCCGAAGGATGGTATTGAAAGGATTAATTGTAAATTGTAATTGGGTTGTGTACACACGTAAGTACTCTTATTTATAATGAAGAGATGCAGTAATAAGGAACAAAGTCAATAATTAATAATGAGAAATATTTGCTATGATATTTCCCTATTGGATGTAATCAAATCATATAATATTTCCCTGTTTAGTATAATCAAATCATATCTTTCACCAAATGCTCTAATGATTATTTTTTTGAAGAGTATCGTGTTTGATATGCATTTAGCTAGGAAGCCTTATCGCATTCATAAATAATGTGACGCTTGACCTTTCTCATTTTAGATTTTTCTAGTACGTAACCTTGCCCTCTACTAGTTGTATTCATACCTTTTGTCCCTCCTGTAAAACTCATTTATCAAAAATATAATCAATTAAGAAAGTAACGATATCAATTGCAAGTAAAATGACCAGATTGTTGCATGCAGAAGCAACATGCGGATCTTGCTCGCCAAAACCTTCTTTAGCTTCTTGTATAGCAGAAAGGAAGAGTTTTTCAGCTTCATCTAGTTTTCCCTGGCAAATAATAGATAGTCAACAACAATCGTTTTCCACTACTCACGCTGTATAATAGAATTTCGTAACAAAGAAACATCCTGCCTGCTGAAAAAATTCTCTCGCTTTATCAGTAAAGACTCTCCATTTTGCTGTATGTATGTTTGATACGACAGAACCATCCTCAATCTTTCTCAAGCCAACTAAGTCATCTCCCAGGTCATTGTTAGAAGATGCTTCAGTTGTCGCATTTTCTGCAAATGTGGCGTTGGCACTAATTCCTAAAGTCATTGCTGCACAAAAATCATATTAGTCAACTTAAATTATGTGGGACAATTGGCACGGGACATTTCACATTAACTTCATTCCTATGTAATATCATAAGCTTAATGTACAATGTGATTTCCAAAATAAAAGGAAACAAACTATTTAAATTTTTATTTTTCCTTTAATATTTTCTTTTTGTATCCAAGTATTCAATTCATCTTAAATCTTAAATCAACTTAATATTATCTCATCATCAAATCCAATAGACAGGTCAATCAAAATTACATTCTTAAGTTACCCAAGAGTGTATTTAATATTTAGGGAATGTATTAAGTGAGAGTGTACTCAAACATAAAAAATCACACTCCATACTTTAACATCTTAGTTTCTTTTAGACAGTATTATCAAACAAAGGATTTCAGATCTTACTATCTTAATTAAATTTAATGCTAACATAGAAGTGGGTGCAAGATTTATCCTTGCTTCAAGCTTGAAGTCTTTAACGAGGAGCGTCTTAGAGATGAAACCTATAATTTTGAGTGACCAGTTTTCTCCAACAATATAGAAAAGGAAGCTGATTAAGACTTTCGCAGCATTATAAGCGTATGAAATAGCAGCCAGTAAAGGTGAAAAAATTGATAGGCAAAGAATAAATTGATTGAGGGATTAACATTTCAAAAGATAGTGAACTTTCCCCTTGATCCAAAGGATTCAACTTTACTCTCTGCCTGTCACTAGGAGGAACTTTCTCCGTAAAAATTAGCAGCAAAAGATTGGAATACAACATGGAATAGTTATAACAGAATTACAGAGATAGCCTCTTTACAATTTTAAAATTATGAAATGACAAACAAAACAAGAGTAGCCTCTGGTTAAGAAAAAACATACCGACATGTCCAGATATAACAATCCACAAACAGGGATCCCTAAGATTTATCCTCCAACCATGTCCCCCAGTTTGGTACCAACGGGGAAGTTTGAGCTTAACTGGAGTAACAGAAAAACAAAGAATAGGCAAAGGTCATCTTCCTTGCAGGATAATAAAACCGTTCTCCGTGCACAATTAATAACCATGATCCTACCTGAGTCCTATGCAGCACAGTCAACAATGAGAGATGCAAAAAACCTATTAGTATATAAAATTTAATGACAAAGAGGAAAAAAGTAGTTAGTTCCTTTCCTCAAAATTAGGAAGTGGGTGCAAGGGCTTTTGTGAAAATCTGAAGTAATATTATCTGTTCTATTTTCAATTCCAATAAACACCAAACTCAAAATGGGCACTAAGGAAATTAACGTCTTTCTAGAAAATAGCTAAAACTAAAAAAGATGCAGGGCACCAAAGTTGCCATTTGGATTTGCCACAAACTTGCCCTGGAAATTAACATCATTGTGCTATAACAGTGCATACTTCAGAACCATTTTATTGTATGCAAATGCCACTCGTTTACACAAAACCCTCCATCTAAAATCTAAAACGAAAGAGGCATGATCACAATCACCATAAGAGTTGAATACACATGTGAAAAACAAGCAAATCCAAAAGAGACTGCTGATAAGAAAATGTAAGGGGTGCCATCAAATTGCAGTGAAAGTGATGTCAAGAGAGTTAAGATGAAAGAGTAGACATGGTTTTGCGTACCGGAAAGTTCATTTATGGTGGTTACTGTGGAGGCAGGGGAGGCATAAGAAGCAGGAAAGCGAAGTTTTTTCAGCAAATTTGCTGCAGCCACACGCAGGAACATCTTTTCTAGAGAAGATTTTTAACAGATTGGTTGAAGCTGCAGAGTTCGAAAAGTTAGAGTTTGGTTTATGCTTTCAAACTTTTGCTTCTCTCGCGAGGATGTCATTTAATGTCTTCATTTGTTTTTTTTTTAGCTGATTATATATATTTACTTCTAAAATCAAATGATTTAATTTTATGGTTGGTTTTTTTCACTCAAAACTTAAATTATTCGGAATTTTACCCTGTTCATAATTTATCAATTGAAACATTCAATTTCACTTTCACTTTATAATAAGGCAGTTTACATCATTTTTGAAAAATTGCAAAACTTTGACACGTTTAATCACTATAGTTGTTCCATTTTAATTTCTCGCAAATTGATGGGATTAAATTTTTCTTTTTGATTATCGCAAATGCAATGTCATATAAATTTAAAGTATAATTAAGGTGGGTCAGCACTCCTTTAAAAGTCACATCAATATATACTTCAAACAATACACTAATGTGTTGTGTTATGGATATTTCACACCATATTTGGAAATTTTTGTTTATATATAAACAAATATGAGACTAAAGTTGTATAATTATTTGATATTTGAATCCGATCTGATTGAACTTTCAAAATTATGTGGTAGGATTTGGTTTATTTAACTATAAATTGAAGAAGTTTGAAAGTTTTGCAGTGGGATTGAATCGAAACAGTGCGATGGAGAAAAAAAAATATAGAGGAATAGATTGGAGGGAAAGGTGAAATCGTATTATTTAATTTTATTTTATTTTTGTCGTGTTCATCAAAAGATCCCGGCGAAATTGATGGATTTAAAATGAATTTTTCATGCACGAGAAGAAGTATTTGGGTAAAGTTTCTTCACTGCACAAAGTATTATCTAATAATGAAAAATAAGTTTAATACAAAAGCCTGAATAATTAACAGTTTTAATAAAAGTAATAGAACTAAAATCTTTTATTATTATTATACACCATCTTTGGTCTATAAATTGAAATGAGATTTAAAAATGTTTAAATTAACATAATTTAATTTACATATGCTGCGATACGTATGTAAATTGTACAAGACAATGGAGCAAAAAAATATGTCTAGAATGAATCTTTGGAAAACGCGGTGACAAGAAGAAAGGGTCACATAGCTTACGGATTGTAAAGTATGGAAGTCATTTTTTATTTCTGGATCGTACAGCCTTAAAGTCATTGTTAATTTTCAGATCGTACATTATGAAATAATTTCGGATTAAGTATTCTAGAACTTAAAATAAAAAGGATAAAATTGAAATTTTATAACTTATGGAGGTGCAGAAAAAAATTATGAGGTGCAGGAAAAAATAACCTAGATTTTTTTGGTACCCGACTCAACTCTTTCTCGTGGGCCCGTTTATCTCTAACCCATGTGAACCAAAGCCTAACCCTTTAAATTAGACCAAAATTGTCAGGTCTAAAATTGAGAATGATAAAATCCGGTTTTCAAAGTTGTTATTAGCTTAAGAATAGATACGGTTTATTATTTAAAGATTTTAAGTTATACATTTTATTCAAAATAATTTATACATTTAAAAATATTTAATTTTTTTATAAACATTAAACTATCATTTTAGTGTATTACTACTAGCTAACATAAACGCAACAGAACAGTTTGTTACAAATAATCATACCTTTTAACTAAACCTTCATTTAGCAACAACTTTATATTAAGCAAAGTCACTATAATAATGTATAATATTTCTTTACCCCTCTAACTATTAATTAAAAGATAAAAACCTCTTGTAACCGCTTAGATTATTCATTATACCTCTATAAATACAACTTACTTTATTTTTTCAAAAAATTACGTGCTATAAATAAGAAGAATTTTCCTTTACCAAATTTTCGATAAACTAATATCGTTAAAACATCCACTAAGAATAATGTAATTTTATGTTGTAGTCTCAACTGCAATTTTGAGTTCAGAAATAAAATTATATACCATGACATGAGGATACAGTTTCATATATTATTATGATTATTAATGATATTATTGTAACAATCGGAAAACATGGGAAAGAAATGGAAAGCAATGAAGAATCCTTGGTAGTTAGTAGTACCAACCAGCAAGGCCCCAAGCAAGCGAACCACAACAATTACCATAAATCCAAATCCTAAAAAGTAAGAGGTGTGAAATAAAGGGGCAAATCCTACTTAATGTTCCTTTCTCCATCCCAAAGAAAGAGACAAAGTGCAGGTGTTGTTGCTCATGGCTTCCACAGAATGGTTGTGTCTGCAATCATGGAAGTAACAACATACGGGTCCATGTTAGAAGCTGGCCTTCTGTCCTCAAAGTATCCCTTCCCTGCTTTCTCTGTGTCCCTCCCAACTCTAATAGAAGCTCCACGGTTTGCAACTCCCTGAATATAATACAATTTTCTTATAAATATTATTTATCTTGACAAACAAATATATTATCTTCACTTATATCACAAATTATCTTGAAAGTTAGAAGAAAGTGGCATTTTGTGATTAAAAAAGAAAAAGAAAAAAATATCATCTAGAAGGGGTCCCTGTGTCGTTTTCTTCTAAAGAGGGTCCATAATGCGCGTTCCCACATAGAAAAGTGTGTCGAATGAAAGATAGTAGAACCGAAAGAGTATAGTATGGTGTTTTTTTGTTGCTTACCCATAAGAAGGTGTTGATGTCTGCAGTTTCGTGTCGTCCTGTCAGACGGCGTTCATTGCCTTCTCCATAAGCAGCGATATGCTCCTTGTGCTTCTTCCCCAATTTTTCAATTGCTGATTTGATTACTTCATAGCCACCATCGTTTCTCATTGTCTTCGTGCTGCAAAAATATTATCACAGTCGCTACTGTTACTGTTCCTATTATTGTTATTATTATTATTATTAGTATTTTATTAATTCGATAGTTCAAGTAACAAAGGTTACCTGTAGTTGGTGTGAGCACCGGCACCATTCCAATCACCCTGATTTTTTAATAACGCAAAAGACATTAGACAACAACTCAATATATATCATTTAAATAATGTAAATGAAAAAAAGGGAAATTCTACACTTTCAACCATTACAAACTGTGATGGTTTCTAGGTGTAAAAACTTTTACTCTGATTAAAATCAACAAATAGTTTCTTTAGGGGATAGGGGGCGATATGATGGGAAAATTGACTTGACCCTTAGTGGGAGAAAATGTTAACCTTGATTGGCTTAGGGTCAAAGGAAAGCACCACACCAGCAATCTCAGTAATCCTCTGTCAGTGACAATAACAAGGAAAGTTAGATCATTGATGAGATAGGTAGAGTAACACCAGAATTAGTCACGTGCTACCTACCTCCAAGATGTAACGAGCTACCCACAACTCGTCACCAGCTGATATCCCAACCGCAGGTCCAACTTGGAATTCCCACTGCATACACAAGATTGATGCATAATATAGAAGAAATAAAAATAGATAAGAGAAAGCAAACAAGCTGAAAATGTCAAGGGTAATCAATGATGTGTACGAAAAATAGTGCATAATTTATACCAATTTCAACTTACCTGACCCGGCATAACCTCTCCATTAATTCCACTGATGTTGATGCCAGCATAAAGACAGGCTTTGTAATGTGCGTCAACAATGTCACGCCCAAAAGCCTTATCAGCACCAGCACCACAATAGTAAGGTCCCTGTTAAACATCAAACACTAATGTTATTCCCCAAATTAAATATAATAAGTGTATAAACACAATAACAGAGGCAACAGTACACTTCCAATAAAAAACACCCAAATGACAAGCTAAAATTGGTCTGCATTCACTTTTTACAAAAAAATTACGGTTCCAACAACATTAAACAAACTCTGGTTAAGGACAAGTTTTGATAGTGTTAAGTGATTAGAATCATTATTCATATGTAGCCCCAATATGTTTCAACATTGATCATTTTGAGTAAATGTGTGAAATGGATAATATAATGAGTTGTGTGTGTAACTGAGTACTCACCTGAGGTCCAGGGAAACCGCCAACAGGCCACCCAAGTGGCCAGTTGACATCCTTCTGCAACAAGGTGTATTCCTGCTCGATACCGTACCTAATAAAAAACCATGTAACAACAAACAGTCAGAAAAAGAAAGCTAGAAATGGTTACCAGAAACAACAATGGAGAAACAGCATATACCAGGGCTCTTCGGCAACAACATCAGGATGGCTGAATATCTTGGCAGCATTGTGCCTCTTGTTAGTGGGAATGGGTTCTCCAGCTGGAGTGTAAGCATCGCACATAACCTAGAGTAAAAATACAGAGTAAAACAAAGAGGATTACACCATAAAGATTTTTTATACTGCTACCGGTTATAAGTTATGCACAGTAAAATTATTGATCTTTGGTTATTAACTACTTCAAAAATCGTAGCAAGTAATTTCTACAACGTGTTTGTTGTGAAAACCTCCCCCTTCACAGTATCAAAATTAAACTTACTACAAAAACCAAGTTGTATGGGTAAAAAGAAACTCACCAATATATTGTTACCCCTTCTGAATGGATCCTTGAAAATAGCTTGTGGGCTGTATGGAATCCAACCCAAATAAGTAAAGAATAGAATATCAAGAAAATAGAAAACAAAAATCTTTCAAACTGCGTATCGGTTAAGGAAAAAGTGGTTAGCTAAGATGATTACAGAACCATACTATATAATCACTTCACTGTCTTCTCCAGGGGCTTGACCTGTGCTGGAGCCATCATAGTTCCACTTGGGCAGCTTTGAAGGGTCGCTAACTGGTCCTGGGAGAGTCTGTGTACCAGATCCATTTTACGCTTGCGTTAGTAAATAGAAAACAATACAAAAAAAAAAAAACAAAAAAAATTCAGCTTGCAACATATAGTGAATTACCCTTGCTTTGCTCCTTAGATCCAGTCCTGATCCACCGATCCTACCAAAAAAAAAATGTTACAATTCATCAAGAGGAAAATTTGCATAAAAGCAAGTTTCAATCAAACTAAAAAAACAAAGGAAAAGACTTCCTTTTTTTCAAATTAATTCCAAACAAAAGAGCAAGCTCATCTTTGAAGCGATCAAAATCTGAATAAAGCCAAACAACAGCATAGCCACTAAAATACAGAGTAAAGTGAACATCTCAGATTCGGAAAACGACGCCCTCCCCTACAAAATAAGCAAAACTACCCCAAAAAAAATATTGAACAGGGGGGCAAAAAATCGAGAGAGAATACAATATATCACAGAAACAAAATATATGAAACATAATAAAGAACACCACCAAGAGGAAAAGGGGGGGAAGCGAAATCGTGGGAGAAAGTAATCTCCTTCTTGCAATATTTAAGTTCATGAGATATCATGAATTCAGGCCAAATGTATCCAGGGTCGTTTTTAAAGGGGATGGAACAAAATCATGTATTGCAGAGCAGAACAGAGTTGATCATGTCATACGAGACCAGTCCATTCAGCTGGACCCAATTCTCAACGTTGATCATACAAAGGATCAGTAACAATAAGTCACGCCCATCATGAGAGACGTTTCACCCCCAAAAAAACGTCCCTGGCAACGTAAAAGCATGCAGGTAACAACAAACTCAAACGTTCACATGTTCTCATGGTGTTCTTGTTCGTACGTACAGAAAAACCAACCCAAGAAAAAAAAAACTCTGCGTGAGAGATAGAGATAGAGAGAGAGACTAACCATATGTACTCTGCGATGACCTTCTCGGTGTTGTCGGAGAGGTTGAGGTTGATGAGATCTGATAGCAGCGACATGGTAAAAGTGAAGACACGAAGAAACAAGGAAAGACCCTTCTTCACAGCACAAAAAGATCTCTCTTTCTCCTTTCTCTGAATCCTGAGATTCAACACGTACGTGAGCAGAAGAATAGGGTGTGTGGGATTTTATAGTGGGCTGTTCTTGCTCCCCTACACATTGTACTTCCTCAGATTCAATACGTAATTCACTTCAAATATGATTTTTTAATTCATTTCTACCCTAAACCTTCACTCTTTTAATGCTTGTTTCTTTTAGATTCATGAAAAATATATTTTTTATTTGGTAAAAAAACGATTTTTCAAATGACATAATCAAGATACTCATTAAAATTATAGATTTCGAACCTGTAACAGTACATATTTTACTATGAACGATGTGGGAATATTTAATGCTTCGTTTTTCATTAAAAATATAATATTAAATGACAATTATAACCATGATCATATTAGGTCGAATTATTAAACTATTGTTAAATTCGACAGTAAATCGTCCAGATGGCAGGGCCGTTTCAAAGGTGTGTTTGGCAGAAGAATCTAATTGGTGGGGTCCACCAATGTTCACCGGCTAACTGCTGTTCTGGTTTTCGTGTTATTTATTTAATTAATTATGTGTGATGCCAGTAAGTACTACAAAGTTTTCTTACTAAAAGAAATTTAATTTTTTAATTCATACTAACTAATCTGAAATTTTTTATTCTGTTGTTTCATTTTTATAATATTATACTTTACTATTTTAATATATGCATTAGATATGATAGCTTCTATAAAACATACCTGTAAATATAATTTTTATTTTAAATTATTTTACTAGCTTATTTCTAAAGTGAAATGAATACTAAATTAATATATATATATATATATATAATAAATTTGAATAGTTATTTTTTCTATTAATTTAAATAATAAAATATTTAGATTTTATTTCATTTGATAACTTTTACTTTTAAATAGAATAACTACTAGATTACACGACTAGAATTTCATAATTATCTGTACTATAGCAAACTATGATAACTAATAATTAAAAAATTATGATTGAAAGTAGACTCTATTCCCTAGAGTTAAAATGTTTTTTTTCTAGATTTTTTTTCTTGTGGAAAAACAATATAAAACATCATCCTACGACATTGTCAACATTCTTGACAAGAAAAGTCAACAGTCAATAGTGGAAAGGATAGAGAAGGTTAAAAACAATGAATGGAATTAGTCCAAATGTAGAGAAGGTTAAATCCAATATTTGAAAAAGTAAGTTTCTCCTAGCTTTAGAATATCAAAATATTGTAATTTGTGTTTCATTAAAATAAATATTTAAAAGTAATTATAAAATTATCTATTAATGATGAATTTTAACCATCACATCATTTTTTGCATTAAAATAATTTATTGTCACAAAGTTTAATTGTATATAAAAAATATTCTTGAATACACAAAAATAATTATTTATTTTTTAAAATGTTTATTTCAATTTTGGCTATTCATTCTTTTATTTTCTATTGATTTATAAAAGAGGAAAGTAAAACCAAAACCATATACAATGCTGCCTTCAAGTGTTATTGCAAATGAATAAATGTTGAAACAATAACAAAAATTAATTAAAACAATGTTTAATGTTTTTTATGTAAAATTCTATCTTTATTTTGTCTACACAATTATTTGGAGTTTTTATTTTTCTTTAAGTTATTTTCTTTCTTAATAATCCGACTTTTTTTTGTTTTTATCATTTTCAAGTTCAAAATTTGCTCATTTAAACGTCTTTTTCAGATATTTTTAACCCAACGGGTTAAAACAGATTAATTATCTTTTATTCTAAAATATCCGGTGTTTAGGTTTCAAATATTTTTTTATTAATTAAAAATCCAATTAATTTACATTTTTGTTTGAATTTTGTTGTATTTGATTATGTAGTTTTAGGTCTCCAGAACCTCAAAGTTCATCAGCTATTTAATGTATTTATTAAAATTGGTTATCTTAGGCTTAAATTGAAATTGAGGGTGAAAAAAATAAAGAGATATAATATTACTGCATGCTTAGTTATTGAATGCTGAATTACTTGAGATTTTAGTGTTTTGAGTTTACAGATGCTTCAATATCATACTAACAATTAAATTTTGCGTGATAGGTTATTTTTTTAGTACACCTAAACTTGCTTTGAATTTCATGTTGAAATTTGTGTGGTCAACCAAAAACAATCAGTTTGCTAAGGTATTTGTCTAGGAAGCATGGGAAAAATATGAATTGATATTGAATAATAATCTTTTGAAATTAATTTTATTCATGAAAGTTTGTTTAGGTTTGAATATTTGGGTTTAGTATAGTTAATTTTTATTATATTGATATACACATGAAAATAATGGCATGGTTTCTGAGCATGCAGTTATTGAAAATGAGTATTTTAAACTTGTTAGATGTATAATGATTGATTCGAATTAGTTTTGAAAATTTTGCAAAATAGCAAACTTTGTATTAATATGTTTATTAGATAAAATTTCCATAATGTCAAAATCAACATTACAAATTCGTTTATTCTATTTAAATTTGTTTAAAGAATTTAGAACACAAACAATTAAAGAAAAAATTAATTTTACTCAATAAATTTAAAAATATTAATTTTGTATAGTAGATCGTTTTATTTTCCGATCAATTTATGTTATATTGTCATTGTGAAGTCTGAGAAAATATAATATAAAATGGTGCACACGTAGCAGCCGGACATTGGGCAAAGTTTTAAAAATAAAATTTTTAATAAAACACTTCATTCCAAGTTCAGCCCCTTTTTAATTTCCCTGCTACGACAGTTTCCTCCAAAAACAAGCACAGTTCTTCTTATTCTTTCCTTCATTGCCCTACTTCCCATCCACCATAACTCAAAATCTAACCGATCGTTTGTTGATTAAGGAGCTCATAAGCATTCTTGAGGCTGCAAGCAACATTTCTACAGTTCAAATTTCACTTTCTAGTAACCGGTAAGAAAACTCCTTTCTCGTTTGCCCTAGGGCTATAATCATGCGATTAAACTTGTTGCATGCAGCCCATTTCGTTTTCTTCCATAATCTAGCCTCTATTTGGTTCTAAAATTCATTCCCCATCATCAATTGATGATTTGTAGGTGATTCTAACATTTTGGGAGTGCAAGCGGGTGGTTTAGGGTTCCTTCTTGAACTTGGCTGTCCACACTAGAGGTGAGGGGAGCTAGTTCTATTTCTTATTTTTATTATGTGATGTGAATGAATGACAAATTTTGTAGTAGTATGTTGTTGGAAACATGAATTTGATTCTAACAGTATCATACCAATTATTTTTAAAGTTAGTTCCACTTTAATTTAGTTATTGTTTCAGCACTATTTCTACCCTATTTTAATTACTGTATTTGCTGTAAAAATACTGTTGTTTGGTTGCTGTTACTGTTTTAAAAACCTTGTTGTTTCAGTATAAAAAAAAATAATGCTACAGAAAATTAATTTATGTTGGTTGTCAAGAAGGCTTGTTTCAGCATTGTTTTAGTTATTGTTTCAGCATTGTTTTAGTTATTGTTTCAGCACTATTTCTACCCTATTTTAATTACTGTATCTGTTGTAAAATTACTGTTGTTTGGTTGCTGTTACTGTTTTAAAAATCTTGTTGTTTCAGTATAAAAAAAAATAATGCTGCAGAAAATTAATTTATGTTGGCTGTCAAGAAGGCTTGTTTCAGCATTGTTTTAGTTATTGTTTCAGCACTATTTCTACCCTATTTTAATTACTGTATCTGCTGTAAAAATACTGCTGTTTGGTTGTTGTTACTGTTTTAAAAGTCTTGCTGTTTCAATATAAAAAGAAATAATGCTGCATAAAATTAATTTATGTTTGCTGTCAAAAAGACTTGTTTCAGCATTGTTTTAGTTATTATTTCAGCACTATTTCTACCCTATTTTAATTACTATATCTGCTGTAAAAATACTGTTGTTTGGTTGCTGTTACTGTTTTAAAAACCTTGTTGTTTCAGTATAAAAAAAATAATGCTGCAGAAAATTAATTTATGTTTGCTGTCAAGAAGGCTTGTTGTTGTTGTATGGGCTGTTTTCTGCATTCTTTGCTGGCTGTTTCAGCACTTAAATCATTGCTATTTTCTGTACTATTGTGGACTATTTCAGCGTTGTTTTCTTTTTGTTTTACACTAATAAATTCTGTTGTTTGGTGTTGTTTTGGAACACTATTATTACTGTTAGCTGTTTGTTTTTTTTATCACAATACTGTATTCAATGCTTGATGTTTGAGTTAAAATTATGCACTAAAATAAAAGGAATTATGAAATGATTAAAAGTCTTGATTGGTGTGAAACTTTGAGAGAAATTATTTATTCAAGAGGTATATCCTGTGATTTAAAGTGGTAGGATTGAATATGAAAGTAAGATCTCTAGGTGAGATCATTTAATGTATTGAATGAATGTAAGAGGCTTCCACTATGGGGGTTATCCCTAACACTCTAACGGTCTTTCATTCTCACTTAGAGAGGATTGACGTATGTGGTGAGAGTAGTGGGAGGTCCTAGGGTAGGCGCTATCACTGGAGGCCTATTCCGCGGTAAAGGACTAGCTTTGTGTGTGGTCGGGTGAAACCCCTCGGCAATGACTTTGCAAAGCAGTAGAGGCCACCACAAGTGCACAACTCGCCCCAGCTCTACATACATTCTATGTTCGGACGTGTCTAGAAGTCTTAACATGATAGGATGCTTGTTTTGATGAGTTTTATTAAATAAATGCTTATATTTATGATAACTGACATGTTTATGTGTGTATGGATATTCTCGGAAATGCTAGATGGATTTGAAATGAATTGTATGATTGTTTGAGACCTAACTCACCCTTGCATTTGTATGTGTTGCATGTGTTTGTCTTCCCCCCTTGCGATGATCATCCAATCCTTTGGATGTGAGCAGTAGGCGATGATGTACCTTTGGAGCAAACTTTGGGAGTTGAGGAAGACCCATCCCCTAGTGCTTAGGATTTCTATTGGCTTCTAGTTTATATGATATTATTTTGAAAGACTCTTAGCACTTATTTATTATGATCTGTATTTTGGACATACTCTTTAGGTCCTCTTGAATCTTCATTCAGTCTTGTATTTTGAAGAACTTTGGAAACTTGTACTAAATTTTTATTTTGTTTTAATTTCCTCTATATTTTGGATGACTGTATACATATTTAAATATTATTATCTCTATCTCTCAACTGCTTTCACATATTATAATAGCTGAACCCTATTATATTATATGTATATGATATTTTGGGATGTCACAGTCATTATGTGAATATATTACTGTAAAAAAAACATGAATTAATTATACCAAATTTACATAATTGCAAATAATAATTATTATGTAAAAAGAATAAAATAAAAAAATGAATGTTATCTATTTATATTGTTCTGTGTGGTTTTTTCTTTAATAAAACTTTTCAAAATTTTGAAATTCACCAAATATTATATCAATAAATTTGTCATTAGTGAACTATCTCATATTTAAAAAGAAGAAATAAAATTTACTGATGTTTTTCTTTGAAATACTTGGTATTAACTTTTTGTGGGTCTTACCTCTACTAGATATTTAGTTCATTTTATTTAAATAACATTGATACTTATGTTTTTTAATTGTATTTAAAATATTTTTTTAATCCTTAAAATGGGATAATGTATTAATGTTGTGAATAAACATGATGTAAATGACATATATGTATTTATCAATATGAGTTCTAAAATATAAAATGATATGTAGATATTAATTGAATTTATGTATTAAGTTGTGAAACTTTTTTATATAAAGATTTCGATTTCATTAAATGTCTAAATAGTATACATTAAAAAAAAAATCATGGGTGAAGAATTTAAAGGGAGAATTTATTTATAACATATATAGAACGTTAATTTTATATATTAATTTTCTTAAAATATTCTCTCAACCCACACATGCCTAAGTGGTAAAGACTTTGATATTCAATAAAACCTGCTTAATATGAAAATTTTAAATTGTATGAGTAGATATTAAATATTTAATAAGTTTAATTAAATTTGGTTTGTTTTATTTATTAAATATTTAATAAGTTTAATTAAAATTTAAGTTTTTCTTAAATATATACTTTAATTAAGTCTTTACTAAATTTGATTGATTTATCAAATTTGTTTGGATTATTAAATTTTTAAAAGTTTTATATTTTAATAAAGTAATTGTCGTTTATTTATATTTTAGCATGTCAGTGTAATTATTATTTTATGGTGTTGTCTTAATTATTTGTTTTTACAAGTTCTAAAATGTGATATTTTATGAGTAGTATGAAAAATATATTACAATTAATCTAAACTAATAATAAAGTTTTTATTTTGTTGGTGATCGGAATTATCCCTTTATGAATCATTGGATATATAAAATCCAAATTGTGAGAGAAATCAAAATCACATGTGATTTAACTTTTTTTCTAAAAAAAACAAATACCTCTTCATGTGATATTTTATAAATTGTGACCTTTCAACCACTAATGCCGCATGTAAAATAACAAGAATATAAATTAAAGTTGTCAGTTTCCATAAAGATGGAAACATATTATTGTCATTGTAGTAAGAGGTTTAAGACTTTGCTTAACTTTATTAAATTTCAGGTGTTAACATTACTAATAGAGTAGAATTGGCACCAAATAATATTTTTCTATACATAAGTTTTATTTTCGTCACATTTAGATAATAGATTAATGTAAAAGATATGTAAAAAAAAACAACTGTGATTTGGAATATCTGATCAGAAGTTATGATATGTTTATCAATGATGAAAAATAATATTAAATATATGTACAATAAATAATCAACGCTCCATCAAAGGTTTTACCTTTTATAGTTCTTTTACTCATTCTGCACGCAAACATGTTTATTATATATTTTTATTAACTTTCTTGATGAGTTTTTGTTCATCTGTGATATAATTTAATTTCTTCTACAAATTAGTATATGGAAGACAAAATAAGATTGTAGAAAAATATCAAAATTGGAATGAAAGAAATAATTGAAGAATAAAAATAAACAAGAAAGACAAAGAACTGCACATATAGAATGTTACCTCTAATATTGGTAGGAAAGTTATTCAATTTATATATCTATTATTTGCTTGAAAAAGGGTGTTGAATATGAGTGAAAGGTTAAATAAAAGGTGTGAAAAGAAAAGTGGGCCCCTCAGATAAAAGCAAACACATGGGCATTATAGGTGGTGGATCAGTCCGCTGAAATGTGTCGTGTAGTGTTCCTAAGCATTGGGAATTTAGTTTTTATTTTTTAGGTATGCACGTGACTGTACGGCTAAGGATACTACCCTCCAACAAGGGTTTTTACCGGCACGTGTCCTCTGTTACAACCGGCAACTACTTTCTTTATAAGAATCAATGCGCATGAATATATGAATAAATGTAGAATCAACATCTCGAGATTCTTACCTACTCCCAAATCACAGCGTAGAATGCTCTGTCTTCGCCGCTGCAACCGTACTCGAAAGACTCTTTTTTCTAATTAAACTATTAAAATGCTTTATTATAAGTTTTTTTAATGGAAAAAAATCACAATAGGTCTAAAATACAACCCTTAATGAATACTGTTGTTGTGGCAGACAAGAATGTTACTATGAAATGAGTCACTTTTATATATTTCAAGCAATTAAAAAGTGATTTGAGTGCTTTGTAGTAATAGTTACTTATATGACAAGCATTTCCACTCATGAACTTTGGTGTAAACTTTATAAGGAAATATTACACAACTCCAACAAATATTTCATTCATAGAATGATATAGTATATACTTTTATATTTTTCTTTTAATTTCAGAAATTAATTAAATGTTCAGCGTATACTATAAACAACACCTTCATTTGTGTCACATAGTTCATAACTTTTAACGGTTGAAGTGGAGCCACTAATTTAGTTTTAATATAAATGTTAATGATATGCTTTAATTATTTTTATTATATAACTAACTTTTATATTACATTGTTATTTTTATTATCATAGAAAATCGTAGTATAGATTTATTAGAGTTTAATAATATGTGTATAGTAAAATAACCTATGAGATAAATATTAGAGTTAATAGATGTTTTAAAATAATGAGGTGGAGTGTTTTAAAATTAAAATAATCTTTTGATATAAATATAATTTTTTAAATTCTTGTCATTTCTTAAAACATAAATTATTTTTCTAAAACTCTTCTTCTTATAGTCTTTTTTCATTTTATTCTAAAATTTTGACTTTTCGATCATTTGTTTGACGATCAAGAAGTAGCTAAAAGATCATAATTTAGTACTAACGGATAATTTTACGTGTTTTTGTGTATATATTTTGTGAATAAATCAACTCCTACATAGCTTTTATCTGATTTTATCCTCGAGTTTAGTGTGCTTTTTAGTTTTATTGTGCTTTAGTTAGTATATGTTTGTTTTTACCTCTAATCTATTTGTTTGAGTGTGTGAAATAAATGAATAGAAAACAATTCTAGTAGAGGAAAACAAGCAAGAACTCAAGGAAACATGTTTTGGGACAATAAAAGATTAATTCGAAGCAAGTACCCATGTTGGAAGCATTTGGAATCGCACAAGAACTTGAATTTTATAGTGTTGTCAAAACTGCCTATAGTCGAGCGGCAACTGAGCTATATGTCTCTGGAATGCTGTAGTTGGGGTGCCGCTAAGGTGCAACTAAGCTACCAGTCTCTGGATTGTTGGCGTTGGGGTGCGATTGTCATTGGAATTCTGCCGTTGGGCTACAGCTTAGCGTTCTGTCTCTAGAATGTTGTAGCTGGGTTGCAGCTAGCGGTGATGACGCTGATGTGTCAAAATGGATTATTTAAACATGGGTATCACAATTTTTTGGGGATTCTTCTCCTCCTACACATCATTCTTCACCTAGAGAGATTGGGAGAGGTCCTTGGAGGCTGTTTGAGGGTGTTGGGAAGCTCTCACACTCCTCCTTCGGTCTTCAAGCTTCATCAATGGTGATTTTTCCCCTTTTGTGTCGAGGAAGAAGATGGGTCACGAATTGGAGATGGAGATGCAAAGGGGAGGTACAAATGGAGCGTGGAACAACTGCAAAGAACCTTGGGAAAGGCTATGCACCCTTCTATGGTTTCAATTTCTTCCCTGTCTCTTCAATTTTGTAAAACCCTGAGTTCTCCACCATGGAGGGCTTTTCCTATTTGTTGAGATTAGTTGTAAAACATGGAATTCTTATGTATTTTGTGATATTATTGATATATGCTTTTCCAATTCATGTCAGTGTTCAATTACTATGCTTAATGCTTGCTTTGGATTGATCACCCATGCATGAATTTTAGTTCTTGATGTATTGAGAAATATAATTGAACCTAGAATTGAAATTGAATACCTATTGGATGGGATTGAGATGTTTGTGAATACATGAGAATGAAATGGATGAATTATAGTCTTGACAAATTGTAAATACACTATGTTAAATTCCTTGCACACCAACTGTTTGATAAAAATACCGAAAAGAGTTTCTTGTGTGTTTTTGTGCACTTTTATGTCTAATTGAGTTATAAAAGGAAGAGTTGTCATGTGTTGCACAAGTTCCTTGGGAGAGAACGCTATTTATCACTTGCTACGACCGGTGCACTTGCCGTTGGTTTTCCAGCCAACACTAAGTAATCTTCAACATCTACCAATCAGTTTTTGGTTTAGAGAAAATAAGTTTCAACTTATTTTCCCTTTTGGTTTTAGTTTGAAAACATGCATAGTGATTTCTTGTCACATGTATTTTATAATTAGGTGTGTAAGAATTATAAGGAGAATTATTTTTTTTTTGTTACAAGTGTTGCTTGTATGGATGTATGGAGCTAAGTATTGGGGTTTATCTTTACACTTTAATGGTCATTCATTCTCAAGTAGATAGGGGTGAGGCATGTGGTGAAAGTAGTAAAAGGTCATAGTCTAAGGGCTTTACCTTGGCCAAAAACATTTATTAACAGACTAATCTTGTGTTCGTAGCTTGGTGTGAGTCAGTAATATTACCACTACAAATGTATAAATCTCCATAACTCGACATTCATACTATATACGTACGAGTCAAGTTTGTGGTTATTATATGTTTTGAGAATGTTTGATTATTTGGTTTGGAAATTGTGAATTTGTTTTGAGATCTTAATCTTCTGTTATTATAAATTTTGTTTACACTAACTTACCCTACTTGTTTTCTCTGTGTTTGTATTGTATTGCTTGTTCGTGCATCGACTATAATCATCTGGTGAGTGTGAGTAAAGAATGGTAACGTATAGTGGAACAAGCCTTACGTTTAAATCCTTAATTCTTTATATTTTATTTAATTATATTGGAGAGTCTTTGTATATAACTGTTTAAACATATGTGGATTTGATGAACAATAATATAGCTTCAGTAGGTCTTCTCTCTCAATATCAAGAGAGGAGTTTAGAGATTTTTCTTTAACATAATCTAACCAAGTTTAATTTCAGTCCATGTGAGACTGAAATCGGTAATTCAAAAACATGGAAATAATCTTTAATGTCCTGAGATAATAGGTTAGCTTATACAAAATATTTATATTCTAGAAAAGCAAATCATTGGTGTAACAGATGGGGATGTTGTCGAAAAAGAATAATATATAACAAATATATTTATTTTGTTTCCATTTATTTTTTTATTCTCAGTTGTCCTCGTTATATATATAAAAGGATGCTTATCATATTTGACCAAATTACATCCACACACAAATATTTGAGTGTGGGACAAAGATTACCCACCACCGTCCCCAAGCACTGTTTTTTCTTCTTCAGATTAGACCAGCACATGAATAAAGGGCAATAGATTCCTTGGAAAAATAGAAAGCAAAATACACGTAAACATAACTAAAACCAAATGTAAATCAACCATGATCAAATTGAATACACATAATAAATTAATATTTTCTTAAATATATAAATGTAAAAGTAAAATAGAAAAACAAATTTTAAAACTTATCTAATATATAAATTATAACTGCTGCTTTAATTGAGAACATTATTTAATGTGTCAGTCAAGTTGATAAAGTATGTCTCCACTTTCGTGAGGAAGTAGTACGCGCATGCCAAAGTATGTCATGTACTTCATGAGGTTTTTAATTTCTTATTCACTTTTCAAAGTATTTTGAGTAAGTACGTCATCATATTTTCTAAAATATTTTTTTATTGGTTCTTATTAAACTTCCTACATTTACCCGATGTTTCTCGTGACTTTCAATTTTTTTCAATTTTAAATATATTTTAGATAATAATAAAAGACTATGAAGGGTTAAAACCAAAATTAACACCATATAATAGTCAAAACATAAAAATAAAATTTGTTTGATGTAAAATTAAAACAGTTTGTGAATGAAACAGCTAAATGATTAAATAAATTATTTGTAATCAACCAATTTTCTTTTTTGAGAACAAGGATAAGTCAAGTTTAACCCTCGGGAATTAGGTACAACCGACTGCAACCATGACTTTTTATTTTCTTTTCCGAGGGCAGGTTTTCCATACAGGAAGTAGCGGGGGTTGACTTAACTATTGGTTCTACACTCTTATATGTTATTGATTAAAAAAAAATTTACATTCTTATGTTTTAACAAAACTGGAATATGTTAAATTCGATAACTCTATAAATCAGATTATATGTTTATACTTTAAAATTAGATTGTAAAACAATAATTGGTTTAGTCTTTTATAGATTCTTATATTTTATTGCATGAGTAAAAAACAAGAATAGAAGATAGGAAGTGTGGTAATGCAAATTTTATGATTCTTTTTGGAGGACGTGATGTTGTGATATCGTAAATAACATTTTAAATATGTAATCGGTTAACTTTTTGAAATTTTAAATTATCTAAAGATTAATAAAAATAAAATGAAAGACTAAACGGAATAAAAAAATAATAATTTTCCCATTTGTATGAAAAATGAAAATTTCTACTTTGACTAGATTAAAAATATATCTAGTTCTACTTTTTGTATTGTTTTAACGAACATATAAAAAGATGAAACAATATATTTAATTAAAATGGATTAAACTATTTTGATTTGTTCTGAATAAAATGATATGCTTTTTGATTTATGAAAGTAGTGTAAAATATTATTTCTAACACATGTGGAATGTTTAATACGTGACAAATGAAAGTTTTATGTGCATTTTAAAAATATTTACGGATGAAATAAATATATATTTAATTTAAGGATAAAATATAATTTTTTAAATAATTTAAAATAAGAAAAAATAGATATTTAATTCATTTAAAATAAAAATAAAAAACAATGAAATAGTATCTTTTAGAGTCATGTGATTAACCATCTACAAAGGACTTTGCATACTTGAATCTTCATCCTCTTTAGTTCTTCAAAAAATATGAGAACATTGAAGTTTTTTTTCCTGAAAAAAAAAACTTGGTTATGCTATATTCTCTGAAAGCAAATTCAATTTTGATTCTACAATTATTTCTTCGGGATAACGTGATAGAATGCGAGGAAGTGAATAAACACGAAAAAAAAAAGGAAAATTCATTTTAAAAAATAGAACATGATGAAAATAAGCTAAAGGAAATCATTAGTTTAATATTAGTATAAAAAAACAAAAAATATATATAATCACTATGCAGTAATATTTTGTGAGTTATTGATATGTATATAATATAATTAATATCTTCACCTATCGGTCATATATGAAACTGACCTTCTCTTCTTTTCTCACCCTTCGAGTGACAAAATCAAACACATCATCCTTCCATCACCTCTCTTTGTTCAATTACACAAATGCACATCTATTCACACCAATCACTCCTTATCTGAACCAAAGGTTGAATATTGGGAGTGAACAACGGCTGAATTTTTAAAAATTACCTCAGTCAATAATTTTTTTTTTAAATCCTTGACCATAGTTTTAGAAACAGATTTTTTTTCTCTCAATATTTTCTGAGATTAAATACGCTTTTTTTCCTTTTATTAGATATAATTGGAAACCGGTTAAACTAATTAGGTCCTTAATCAGTGGCTGATTAGTATGTAACAGAAGCTATATGATTATTGATTCAGGTCAACCGAGGATAATATAAGGAATAAACGTAACGTATATATTTTATTTTGGCATGAAAATTGACCTTTTACTTTTTTTTATTCAAGTTGACGGTTGTGAGTAATTCTCGTGGCATATGATGTAAACGACACATATTTTAAATAAAAAAAAAAATTGTATATGGATCAATTTGCAATATAGTCACCAATTACTACAAACAAGTTTTGATTTTATCCGGAGAGGAATAATATACAATTATAGAATCACCAATAACCCGAAAAAATAATTCAGACTATCCATGAAAAACTCTTGAGTATTTTTAGAAGTTAAATAGCTAAAGCAATTTATGTGTTGAATATATGGCAAGATATTTCTGACTTATATTTAATGATAAAATGCTTCTACAATTGTTCATAATACTTTTCTTTGTCAACTTCGAGTTATTTATATTCTTCAAATCTTAAAATATGAAAAACCTCAAGTTAACATACATTGGCTCTCGTTTAATGTTATTTGGTTATCTTCGAAGGACACAACTGTTCATCATAGTTTGTCTCTTAATGTGAATAAATTTCCATTGAGTTGCTGTTGTTGTTAATTTGACAATAACGTAAATTACTTAAAAATATATTTGCTGCGTCTAGTCCTAACATCACATAGTTTTCTTAATTATCAACAAAAGAATATACTATAGTACCAATTAGTAGAGTTGCATGAACATGCCCATTAGTTGCTTCTTTCTCAAAACTATCTTAAAAAAAATTTAAACCACCATTGGAATCTAAGTAAATTATATGATCCACCACCAATAAACTAACGACGGAATCGTATGTTTATTCATTTTTTGTGTGAAAAAAAGAAAATGTGTGGCGTTGAAGAATGTAAGAATCTGTTAGACGTTAGATGCAACATGATTGTGGACTTCTCTTTGAGGATCACCATATAAAAAAGACATTGATTTTCTTTAAGAGAAAAATGAGTTAATATTTTTCTATAGATTGATGACGAATGAGATGATGAAAGGATGAGAAAGACAAACATAATATAATTCCTTAATTACGTTAAAACTACGAGAGAAAGCAGCTGGCTAACTAATGTCCAATGCTTCCATTAATATTTTCATCGTTTATGTTTTCTTTTTTCCACAAGCAAACTAGAGGGCATTGCTAAAACCATACGTTTGAATAGCATTTTTCAAACTTTTTAAAAAGAGATGCTGAAAAATAGTTTTTTGTAAATAAACTAAAATTAGCTAATAAACAAATTATTCTGCAAGAGTTTTTTAATTATAATTTGTAGTTTTCTTTTTTAAAATATTATTTGTAAAAATGTTCATGCAGAACTTTGTTTAAACATATTTTAAATTGTTTTAATTTTTGTAAGCAGTAGATATCTGTAAGAAGACTTTCATTTTATAAAAATCAAATTCAATTACTTTTAGTCTATCGGTTACATGTTCATCCATAGTCTCATTTACATCAGTTGTTTCTAGAGACAGATTTTGTTTAAGTATATTGTTGTAGTTTATTGATCAAATACCAATGTTCTGAAATAAAAAAAAAAAGTATTTTGTACGCAAAAGAAAAATCAGTTATCGCATATTAGTTGGGCTCATATTTTTCTATAAGGTTATATTGTTGTTATTATTGGCTAAGTCAACATTGAGAATGACGCTTTGAACATGGTAGAGCAAGATCATTAAATGTTTGTTGTCTTTACTGATGTTTGTCACTGTGCAGAAAATTAAAGAACTTAGGTTGGTTTTCATTTTGGGATATAGAATTTATGGGATTACTAGATCGATGAATATGCCGAAAGCATTGAAAGCACCAAATGGCTTTGTTCTTATCATAGTGGCTTCACCTCTTGTTTTTGGAGTTCTAAATTATGTGCCAGCTTTTGTTCTTGTATCCATCTACTATCTACTATCTACTATGTTGGATAACGTTCTTTTTTCATTCTAAATAATATTTATTTAAATTTATTTTTTATTCATACTTTCATTATTTTTTAAATTTATAATAAAAATTATTAAACTCAAAACAAGTTAGTCTTAATATTGTTCGAAGAAAGAAAATTCAAGTATTGACTTGACTTATATGCTAAATTGATCAAACTTAAAAAAAAAAGTCAATATTTTTTACCAATACTAGACCAAATTTGGATTTTGTGTTGATTTTTCGTTGTACTTTTAAAATACGCCGATAAATACTTATATTTTAAAGATTTTTTTAATATATTAACATCATTGTATTTTTAATACTGATAATAACAAAAAAAAAAACTAAAAAAAAATATCTGAGTAGAATACAATTTATTTGCACATAGATATCGCCAACCAGATTCCGAGATAAGCCAAGATTCCACGTAACATATTCCTCCTACTCAAAATGTTATCCGATGTCTACCGCCAATTGAAACTAAAATTCAGGAGTGACTGTGGATCATGAATAAGGATAATAACGGGTATTGACGGGATGTTCGTTTAAAAGATATTAGTAAATATTTTAAAACTTATATATATTTGTAGATATTTAATAATATATATTTTCTAAATTTTTAAAATAAATTAAAAAAATATAAATTATAATTTAATTTTTATTAAATTCAATATAATAAAATATAAATTAATTTTAATTTTTTTATTGTAAATAAATAATATTCGTAATATAAATAGCATTATAGTTACCCTTAATCCATTTATAATATAAATATTAAAATATTTATTACTGATTAATAATAAATACCTTTATATTAATTATTCACTATAAATTTTAGATAAAGCACATCTACAAATCATACTTTCTCCTTGAACGGCGTCGCTTTATTTGGATAAAGCACATCTACAAAGATACTTTCTCCTTGAACGGCGTCACCTTTTGATGCGAATAATAGAAAAAAAAATGTAAGCGAGTTTGTCAATTGTGAACAACCTGGTCGGATCCTATCTACATGGTTAATATCATCTTATACATTTTTAAATAATAAAATCAGTGACGGCTATATCGTCGTTAATTTTAAATATTTTACACTTAGTTCAAATCTTACGAGGTCTATATCTACTAATACCTAACGGACGAGTTAGAAACTTCTCCAATTCTTAGATAATTGGGATTAATGTATGATAAATTGATATGAGTGAAAAAAAGGTTATTGTGATTATTAATAAATTTAGCCTGTTAAAAAACAAGTTTAATGTAATGAAAAACATACAAGTTTTGTTTAAGAATATATTATCAACGTTATCCTTAGCAATCACTCAATAAATGATACATGGACTTCGATTATGAATATATATATGTGAATGAATTGATATGTTCATAAATATTCAAAGGTTAATTAGCACTTGGGTCAATGTCAGCTTAAAATGGTATAAATTTAAGATGTGACATCATTGAATTCTCCTTGATAATAAAAGTAAACGATTTTAACTTACACGAAAATTTTCCATGGAAGGAAAGTCTACAAAAATCTTTATGCTTTTTGTATATATATTATTTATATTTATACTTCTAGAAGTTTTGAGCATAGACAAGTGTGTTTAAAGGGAGGAAAAATAGTGAAGGAAGTAATTGTAACACTAACTTTAATAAAAGGACCATATTTGCTGTCAGGCCCATGTTGATTTAGGCCCAAAAACAACTAAGCTCTAACTCCCGCTCAAATTCAAAAACAAAAGCGAGGATTAAGATTCAGTTCAGAATTCATCCACACACGAATTTCACATTCTTATTCGCCTCATCTTCGCCATGGCCGTTAGAGAGGAGAAAGTCATGGAGGAGAACGGCACAGAGGAAGCGAAGCGGTTGATGCTGAAAATTGCGGCCATTCTCGATGAGGCTCGAACATCATACGCCACCCACAACCGAAAGCTCAAGGAACTGTCACTCCTCCGATCCAAATCCTCTTCTTCGGTATTCTTTTCCGCCTTCTCCAGAACCCTAACTCCTCTCTTTGATTTCCAGAGGCGCCTTGCCTCTGTTGAACGCGTCGTCTCCTTCGTCTCTGCCCTCGCCGCCTCCGCCTCCGACGAGTTCCTCGATTGCTTCCTCAAGTTCCTCCTAGCTGCCGCTACGGCATCCAACAAAACAGCCAGATTCCGAGCGTGCCAGATCGTCTCCGAGGTAACTGATTCTCACAATTTCCAAGCACTATTTAATCTCTCAGTTTTCTGCACATTACTGAATTTTATTTATATTAGTCACTGAAGGGATAGTTTTATGAAGTCTGATACTGAGGTGAAAAATGCTTACAATTTCCAGGTTTATGATTTCACGGAAGATTGTTGAAATTAGAGCTAATATCTCGGATTTGTTGAATTTTAGATAATATTGCGGCTTCCAGATGACGCAGAAGTGAGCAATGAGATATGGGATGAGGTGATTGAGTGGATGATGGTGAGGGTACGAGACAAGATCCCTGTGGTGCGTACTTTTGCGGTTAGAGCGCTTTCACGTTTTGTGAACGACTCTGTGAATAGTGACATCCTTGATTTGTACCTCGAGGTGCTCCCTTTGGAACAGAATGCAGTGAGTGTTACAATCAGATCACGTCCATTTCTTTTTGTTTCCTACTTCGGTCTGGATCAATTGTGTGGTTTCGTGTTCAGGATTTTAGTAGGTTTATATTATATCAGGTGCAATTTCTACTGAGGCTTTTGGACAAAAGCATCATATTCTGTTGTCATTAATTAGCATGGCTTTCCATTATACTGTAACTGCTCTACGGCCATACCATTATCTCAGAGCCTGCACCTTATGGTTATTTGGGTACACAAAATTTTTTATTTTTCTATTACTTCATTGATTTGACTAAATGAGATATATATCTTATGATTTTGACTAAAATCATATTGTTTTAGTCCACATTTACTTTCCTTTTTAATCTACTTATGGAGTTTCGGATCTTTTGTATTGTCTTTTAATGAAAAATATATGTACTAGACATTTAGGATGGCTGTTGTGTGTATGCAGACTTCCATTATTAATTTTGTAATGGTGTGCAGGATGTTCGGAAGATGATTGTGTTATCTTTGCCACCTTCTACTACAACCTCTCAAGTTATCATCGATTGTACCTTGGATGTGAGTGAATCTGTACGCAAAGCAGCATACTGTGTTCTAGCCAATAAATTTCCTCTTCAAAGCTTAAGGTAAGTTCTCCGTATGTTTCTTTTATCATTTTTCTACTTGCAATTTTCTGAAACACCCTTGTTAATATTTTTCTCTTTCGTTGCCTGTTTCTGTAGCATTAAACTCAGGACATTAATTCTTAGAAGAGGACTTGCTGATCGATCTCTAGCTGTCTCAAAGGAATGTTTTAAACTATTGAAAGATGAATGGCTTACGAAGTCTTGTAATGGTGATCCTGTAGAACTTTTGAAGTATCTTGATGTTGAAACCTATGAATCTGTTAGTGAGTCTGTGATGGAGGAACTTCTTAAAGCTGGTTTAGTAAAACTACAAAATGGGGCAAGTATCCAGCAGTACATATCGTCAAATGGTGACAGGACAGAAGGTTAGTATGCGTTTGCAGTTTGAACGGTTTCCTATTTGATAGCATGTTTTATTCAATGGTTAGTAGATCAATCGTATAATAGCAAATAGTAAGTAATTATCCTTTTCCTAAACTCCTAAAGGACTTACTTGTGTACTATACGACAATGATTAGAATCGATAACTAATTTAGATAAAAGAATACTTATATGAATTAGATTGATGTTTAATGAATTAAAAAGATCCAAAAATAAATAAAACTTATTTTGGAACTTTATCAAACACTTAGAAGATAGAATAGATTGAAAATAATATGATAGATTAGAGTTAGGTTTAGATTTCACAAAACCCTATTCTCATGTTACTCAACTTCCTTCCAATTTTGTGCTAAAGTCAATTCACAAGTTTGCTCAAACTCTAATTCCTTAGGAGAATAGACTTAGGTTTCCTTACTTCAACACTTAATAAACAAACTTGTCTTCACAACAACAATGATTTGAGACAACTAATTAGTAAAACCTAGATACAAGCTTTATTACATATTTTGCTTTGATTCTAGATTCAAAAAAAACATTTTACTATATCCAATGATTAAATATCAAGCAATGATTAAGCCACAACAAATGTTAAACATAGAAGCAACGTACTAACATTGAATGGAAATACATGCATACCATTTATATGGGAGTTTAGTTATGATTTTAGGTCTCCATTGTCACCAAAAAAGAAAAGATAAATTGTGGAAAAAGATGGTCATCCAAGGAGGAGTTCTCCAAGGAAACCTAACGGCCCAAAAAACCTTCAAAACTTGTTCCACACTTCCAGAAAAAACAAAAAGACCGCTTTTCTTACGAAGAAATAAGGATAAATAAGCCAAAGGTGCCATGCTAGCAAAAGAAGCGCCCAATGCCACATGTTACACCGTGGGTGCATGCACTTAGACGGAAGAAACTAGCTCCTTGTCGAACCGGAGCTTAGCGCGCATCATCCTATGATGGATGCATATACTCCGATGCAAGCAGCGTTTGGAAGTCCCAAATTTGATCCAATGTCTACACTTCTTTAGATTTCAATCTTGTTTCGCTTTACGCAAGTGTTTCTTGTTTAATTATTAGACAAAATAACGGAAATTAGTAATATAATTATATCATAGTAACTAATATTCAATTACTTCCAAACAGAGATCCAAAGGAGGATCAAGTTAAAAAATAAACAAAAAAGTCGATTTTGTAAATGTAAAATGACTAATAGAAAGATGAAAATTAACATTATTAATGATATATGTTTGTATGATGTTAGACGTTTAACTAATTTTATATATTCGACTTCTTAATATTCTCAAGAACGAGGTTAAAAAGCAAACAAAAAGATTTCTAGGATTTTACTTCGTCACTGTGTTCCTTCAGTCTTAGTTTAACAACTTAACCTATTTTATTCCCTCCAGAAAATTGGTTTCTTTATTGATATACTGGTTCTGTTGTGTCATTTTTTTGTTTTCCATTTTAATTGTAGGAGATACGATTGATTGCCCACCATGCATTCAGCTGATGGAAGCAGAGGCTGCTCTTTATTGGAGGACTGTTTGCAAGCATTTACAGTCAGAAGCGCACGTGAGTAAAATCCTATTTTCATATTTATTTATCTCTATAAGTGCAATTCCGGAAAAGGAGTGTATCCTGTTTTTTCTCACTTTGTTCACTATGGAATAGTGTCTGAACGAATGCAAGAATTAGAGCAAAACGGACATAAGATGTTCAAATTAGCACTATTATGTTACCAGTATTAAGCAACGTAGGCTGGCGTTAATAATTTCAGCAAAATACAGTTTATCTGGATTATTTGTTTTCCTTTCAATGTGTATATTTCCACCTCCTCAAGATCTTTATCAGTCCGTATCAGGGTATGTTTTCCGTGAATTTCAGGCAGTGTTTCTTATTTCTCAAAAGAGAAAAGAGGATCAAGTTTCCATATCTAGTATGAATAAAGGTCTCTACATTTAGAACTCTGCCAGCACATTTATGCATATCTTACTGGTAGAAAGAATATGCTATTAAGAAATTATCAAACAAGAATGCTTTTCTTATCAAAATTCTGATCTGCTAATTCCATCATGCGTTTGTACTTTACCTCTTGGAAACTAATTTGCAATTATTAGGGTTTCGTTCTTTCTTTTTATACCACTGAGGATTATAATTTTACCCCAACAGGCAAAAGGTTCTGATGCTGCAGCAACAATGGGCACTGAAGCAGAAGTATATGCGGCAGAAGCATCAGATAAAAATGACCTTCTAGAAAAAATTCTTCCAGCAACAGTTAATGAATATATTGAATTGATCAGAGCTCATGCAAATGCCGGTGAGCATATGTTTATATGGATAACTCTTACACACGCCAAAACCGTTTATATACTTAAGCGGACTAATTGACTATTTTCAGGATCAAACCATCGGTTTGCGACTCGGCAGCTGCTCTTGCTTGGTGCGATGTTTGAATTTTCAGATGCTACAAATAGAAAGGCTGCTGGTGCATTTCTGCATGAGCTTATGTGCAAGTGTCCTGAGCATGAGGAGGACGATGAAGGGAATATAGTTGTTCTTGGAGATGGGTTAAGTTTTGGTGGAGACATTGATTGGGCCGAAGCTGTAGCCAGCTTCGCAAGGAAAGTCCATGCTGCTGTTGGTGAATTTGAAGAAGTTGTTCTTGCAATCATTGAAGAGCTCGCCCAACCTTGCAAGGAGAGAACAGCAAATCATGTGCAGTGGATGCACAGCCTCACTCTAACTGGTCTTTTGCTAAAAAATGCAAAATCACTGCGAATACTTCAGGGCAAGGCCATTACACCAGATGAGCTACTCCAAACCTTACTACTTCCTGGGGTAAAAATTGCTGCGTCTCTCCCTATTGTTTCGCGTTTAGCTAACTTTAATCGTGTACTAATCAATCTTAGCAAATTTATTTTGGCAGGAATCTATTCTTGCACCATCTATTTTTTTTAAGAACCTCACCAATCTATAGCAATATTTAAAATGGGGCGAAAATTTAGAAAAATGTGATTCATAGCTATGTAATGAATTTATTAATCTATCCAGTCTTGAATAGTTATTGAGTGTCTCATTTATTGATGTAATTCCTTCGCTACGGTTCGTTATGATAATAATAATAATACTAAAAGTTGACAAAATGATGATACTTAGGCCAATACTTTTTCGTTTTGACTCAATATAGGCTAATACATAGATATACCATGCATGCCTTTTGCTATTTAGAAAACGGCTTGACGAGAGCCAACTCAGCCCTTACTGGTACATGCTTGAGGTCACTGACTGCTAATTGTTTTTCGGCGTGGAAAATGAAATGCGCAGGCGAAACAAGCTCACTTGGACGTGCAAAGGATTGCAGTCAGATGCCTTGGTCTTTATGGCCTTCTAGAAAGGAAACCAAGTGCAGAACTTTTGAAACAGTTGAGGATTTCATATATTAGGGGGCCACATTCAATCAGTATAGAGGCTTGTAGAGCATTAATTGATCTTGTAATGTGGCATGGACCTGAAGAAGTTGACAAGATGTTAAAGCTCAATATTCCATGCCAAATAAACAGTGAGAAGTCGACCTTTTGTCCTGTGAACTTTTCTGATTCAGAAGGGGATTTAGATATTGAGACGCTTGACATCTTATATGGAGGCTTTGAAAATGGTGATTGGGCGAGTCCTTTACCTAGCAACGAAGAAGGATGCGTGCATGCTATACTTGGAGAGGGATTTGCGAAGATTCTTCTCCTAAGTGACAACTATCCAAGTTTACCGATCTCTTTGCATCCTGTTATTTTATCAAAGCTCATTTACTTGTATTTCAGTGACGTGTCGGAACACTTGCACAGGTGAGATCTGTTCATTTCCTCTTCCTCCATGTTTGAACTATTCTTTCTCTGCACTAGCAGCACATGAGATTTAATTTATCTCTTGTCGACCAGGTTGAAGCAATGTCTGTCTGTTTTCTTTGAGCTTTACCCATGTCTCTCGGCCAATCATAAAGCAAGTGCTTCTCACATCATATTTTCGGTGTATTACATTCTCTAACATTCTTAGTTTTTTTTTTTTTTTACATTATTTGAACTTAAATGTCAGTTAACGCCTTAATTGTTTTATTTCCAAAAATACAGAGGTGCATAGCGAAGAGTTTCATGCCAGTAATGCGTTCAATGTGGCCAGGAATTTTTGGCAATTATGCTGGTTCTAATTTTGCGGTGTCTCAGATGCGTAAGCGTGCTGTTCAAGCTTCTCGTTTTATGCTTCAGATGGTGCAGATTCCCTTGTACGTTAAAGAGGCTCAACCTGACTGTGAAAGTACTACCACGGAACAGCAACAAGTCACAGATAAATGTGCAGAAGTTCCATTTGATTGTGGTGAGGAGGGGCTTGCACTACGCATAGCCGTAGAGGTAGTCACCCACAATTTTGAAGTTATTTAATTGTACGCTAATGCTTGATTTTTGGTTCACCTCGCAATTGGCACAATATACTAAGGTTTCACCTTACTATGATTCGACGGTGGAAGTACTGGCTATTCTGATTAATTTGCTATTTTCTGAATTTGATGCATAAACTACATTTCATAAGCATTCATTGTATGCAAACGTCAGTGGGCAAAATTAAATTAATGAGCATTATTCAAATCTATTACTGAAGTTATTTGTAGTGTTGCAGGAAAAATTCACTAAATTGTTATGATATGCATGGATTTTATATCAGACAGTTAATAATTGAATACTGGCTATTCTGATTAATTTGCTATTTTCTGAATTTGATGCATAAACTACATTTCATAAGCATTCATTGTATGCAAACGTCAGTGGGCAAAATTAAATTAATGAGCATTATTCAAATCTATTACTGAAGTTATTTGTAGTGTTGCAGGAAAAATTCACTAAATTGTTATGATATGCATGGATTTTATATCAGACAGTTAATAATTGAATGAAAATATTGCACGATTCAAATTTAATGAAAGATTGTTTTGTCTTTTCACTTCTTACCCTGTGTTTTCTTAAGGTGGCGAGCTTTTCATCGAAGAAGACAGCTGCTGAGAAGGCTTACGTGTCCGCTTTATGTAGAATACTTGTTTTGCTTCATTTTCGGATATCAGAACAAGGGCCAATAAAATGTATGAGGAAACTTTTACATCACGTGGTTGAGTGTGTATCTTCAGAGAAAGACCTACTTAAAGAATTGAAACGCATGTCTGAGCGTCTCAGGACAGTTGATAGCCTCCCAGATAAGGAATTATTGCAAGAGGACGTGAATCTTATTTTGGGTATTTCTTTAATTTTCTCTTCTGATATGTTTAAAAGGAATTCAGTATTTGGAAGTGATTTTTAATCTTAATTTCGTTATATACTCAGCATTCATTTGCCTATGGTATATCTTTTCAAACAATGGCTTTGGTGCTTGTGCATTGTTGTTTTACTGTTGTTTGGATTCCATTTCAAAACCTTTTATTACTGCTAATCTATTTCTTCTCTCTCCTTATTGAAGGGAAATTAGAACTTGACTGTGACCTGGATTTGGATGGCCCTGTTTCAATGCCACAAACACCTGCTGCACCCCTGACTAGGCCAGCACGTTCCAGGAGAAGGGTGAGGATTGAGGAAGAAAGTTCTGAGGAAGAATTACCTTCTGTGGTTCCAACCACCTATCATACTGTAAAAATTCGCTCAGAGAGAGCAAGCAAAACCGCAGCAATTAACAAAATGTCTTCTGCTCGTAGATCGCTCCAGATTGATGAAATGAATGAACAAGTGGAAGAAGATTCTGATGTGACATCTGACGATTCTGATGCATCCGATTAGTAAATATGCACCTGACGTGATACATCTAATGTTCCTTACTTTGTTAACCTCATGTTGTATTGTTTGAATACTTAGGTTGCAGGTTCTGTACAGAAGAGTGCATCATTAGTTTAGCTTGCATTTAATTGTAAGTCACAGTACATAACAGTACCAGTATCCCAACGAATTGGAGTGAATGAAGCTCTTGTGTTTAGGAATTACTTAGTTACCTTTCTTTTATGTCATTGTTGTATGATATGAAATATTGTGGTAGTTTTAAGCGATTCCTTATTTACTGGTGTACAAATTATTTGAAGCTTGATTTCTGTGGTTTCTATATTTCACATAGAAAAAAAAAAACCTTTAAGACTAAGTGGACGAGCTATCAACCTGTGCCTTGTCTAAGAAGATAAACTTTAACAAGCTATAAAAACTTTAATTTATAATACTTCTACCATAGTCAAATGTTAGATTAATAGAATTTATTTTGGATGAAAATTTATAATATTTGAGATTTCAATTGCAAAGTATGATTGTCAATTGAACTTTTTCCTTTAAAAAATCATATATAGAATGTCTTGAACCTAAAAGTTACATTATATATGTTTTAATCTTAACAGTCTTAATGTTTGAAATTTCTTTTTTCATTTCGAAATTATTTTTTGTTAGAAGATAAATGGAGATACTTGTAAAAGAATTTTTGGTTGAATGATTTTATTCAATAACATTTAATAATACTGTTTACCTTTATTTTAAAAGCAATATGTCACATATTATTCTTCTATCAATAGCTTTTCAGAAAAAAAAATCATCAAATTTATTTCTAGCTTAAATTAAATATCAATTCGATCATTCATGTCATGTTTTGTAAAATTAAAGGATTAAAATATAATATGACTTGTATGTTTGAACACTATATTATGGTAATTATATGAATTGTTCTAATAATTTTCAAATGTAAATTATAAGATGATTTTTTAATCTAACCGAAAATTACTCATTAAAATATTATCAAGTAGGATAAAAATAAAATACTATATTTTTTCATCAACAATATTAGTTATTAATATTTATTATTAAACAGAATTGAATTCACAACTTCTTATCTTCCTTTCAAACTTATCAAATAAATCTTGTATCTCCAAATTGTTATTAGAAAAGTTTAACCACAACCTTCTGTCACTATGTCTTCTAACTTTATTACTAAATTCATCCTTATATCCCCTTAATAAAACATTGTGACATTTAAAACTATACGATATGATAACTAGCGATTTCTCATTGATTCTATAATGTAATAATTGATGATTGAGTCCATGTCTGAATTGTCTGCATAATATATAGGCTAAAGATGAAGTGAAGTTATTACGAGTTGTATTACATAGGTTAAATTCTACTTTTGTGATTTAATAACCTGTTTAATTTATTTAAATAATTTTTGTTCTTTAACTTTCTAAAATAATTTGTTTTATTATTTTCGTTCATAATTAATGGAAAACATTAATAGAATCTAATGTGACTTTTATATACGAATGTATTTCGCGTTATTATTTGCACATGGACAATGATATCCTTTCGTTAATATAATTATTGAAATGTTAGGTTACGGTTGAGCGGGTTAAAATGAGACTTTTTTTTCTCATATTGGTTGACATCAACCAACATCCACCTACATTACTCGAACAATTGAAACCCATCTTTAAAGAAACAAAAGAAAAAACTCAAATTTCTTGGAAAATATGATCCTGAACCCATACGATCTCTGTCAACTTGCATTATTTTCAAGACAGAATGCACATTTTTTTTCAAAAAGAAAAGAATGCAGTCCCAACATTTTATATAAAACACGTATTGCATTGCTAGATAAAGCACAAACCTTGTTATTGGGCTTCTTATACTCAATTTGGGCCAAAGAAAGAACAGTGGAGACCATGTAATTATTGAATATGGTAGCATAAATTAATTACAGTTAGTTGCACAGTACTATAACCGAATCCAAACATGAATGGAAGCATAGATCCAAGACCAGTAATGTTTGATTTATGAGAGTTTGATATAGTCAATAGCACGAAGATTATAATTTAATGCAAGCTATAGGGTGAATGGAAGCACACATGATGCCGGATAATGTGGTGGTCCCATTTAATAATGTCGTCATGTCGATGTTGTACGTAACGAGACGATAGATAAATTTGGGTAACACCTCCCTCCCACAAATCCTAAGCACCCAAAATAATCACAATATTTAAAATTTCTTTGTAAGGTAGCAGAAGTTGGCCATAAGATCCTCTAAAAACGTTTGATAAACCTTTTCATGGAGAGCACATCAAAACCCCATAAATAAGGAAGCTTGCCCTCCCAACCATTCCTTTATGGACACCATGCGCACCCATTTCATAAAGGTGTAAGCAATTTCTTAAATAAATCAAAACAAAATAACGTGCTCTTTTTCTCTCTCTCCCCTTTTAAAATGAACATTATCTGCAATCAATCAATCAGTGTGGGGTATTTACATCTATACCTAAGTCTTTCTAATGGTCAATTTGTCTCTCTGCACAATACCTGGTCCCAGTGGCTTGTCCCTTCATTTTCTTAGACCATGACTTAAATAAGTAGATCATGCAAAACTGAGTGCAATAAAGAAAGTAGAAATTATATCAACTTAAAATTATTTAAAGTCGATTCAAATCAATAAATTCTGAATCAAACTAAACGTATCAAAATTATATTATTCAGCCTCAAAAAGTTTTACAGGCTAACCATTGAACGAAAACTCCAAAAAGCAACCACAAAAGTGAATAGCGATTGGGGATGATGGTTGCAATGCAATAACATCACTATCCATAACCTAAAGGAGTATCCTTTGCGTCTAAGTAAGAATTCCATATTACCATCAATGCACTTTTGATTACACTAACAATTTTTTCCTCCTTGGTAATTGGGTACGTGCATGTCATTTCATGCTACCCCGTAAGAATTTCTGTAAGGAAAAGGGTTTTCTGAGTATATGTGTGGACCAAAGGCCTAAACTTTTGCTGGAGAGAAGGTGAGAAAATTATAATAAAAAAGAGACAAGGATAATATTTTCATTGGGTATCTATCTAAAATACTAATTAGTATATATAGTTTAACGTAACTTCGTTTGCATATATGAGCATATGCTGCATCCTTCAAAGTGAGGCATGAAATCTCAGCACACACATGGGTTGCTAAAATAGTACGAGTTTGGCATGTTATTGTTGACTATTTATATGTAACACAACATTATGTTTTGCTCGATTGCTTGTGCATTGTCGAGGAACTAATTAACAACATCCAAATTTTATATTAGTGCTGTCTGAGTGGAAATTTAATGTGCTGACAGAAATTCAGAAGCAAATAGTGAGAGCAATACGCCATTTGTTCCATATAGCTACAAAACAAAAGGTCGACGATATTTACAATTTCATAAAGCCTTGCTCTAGAATCTACATACATCACTAACTTTCCTATTGCTTAGAAAGTTAATTGTAAAGTTCTTTTTTCAATTAAAGGTTTATGAATATTTATCTAATTCTGAAGAATATTATATGTTTTAAAAGTTTAATGATATTGGATAACTTCAATTAAAAATATGTTTATGAATTAAAGGAGTGGTGACCAAACTTGGATTATGTCACTACTTGCAAATCCTCCAAGTTGAAAGAAAAGTTCATAAAACAGAGTTGTAATGTTCATTTCCCTCGCTTTTCCTTTTAAAGCGTGAATTCATTTACCAATAAAAAAAAAGGCTATGAATTCATTTGGTGAATGCATTAACATTATTTTAAACTGGTCACATTTTCCCCTTACTTTAATGGAGGCAAGCCAGATAAAAGTTTAAAAGCAAATTAAGGCAACTTGGGAAACTGTCACTGTCCAATTGGCTTCATCAGCATCATATAGGCTTTCTCAATTCAAATTATAGTTTCATCTTCATAATTAATACCAATTAACTTTTAACATACGTCACTGATGTAGACTCTATAATTTAAATTAATATATACTTATTTTATTTTTGTCAAAATGAAATTATCTCCGAGGAATCCTCCGAAACTATGATGAACCGATATTTCCCTTAGAATGTATGAGGTTAGGGGAAACAGTGTTTTCGAAAATCTCAACACTTGAGTCACTAATAAACTAACATGTGTGAGTAAATTTCCTGCTAAACATTGTCGGTTAACTTTCGCTGCATATAATAGCACCACTAAACAATCTTTATGCAAGATAAAAATAATATTAATTATGAAAATAGTATTTGTTCCGACCTATGTTATGTTATGTTATGATGTAAAAACATTACTCGGTTTGTGTCGCAAGCAATGGGATATCTTTTACACTTCATGATTGTTTAAATAATTTCGAATTCCCTTCTCTATATAAATAATAGGAGTATTGCTTCCTCTAAATAATGAAAAACGCAATACTTTTTCAAGTTATTCTTCTCTTTTTCTTTTTTTAATCCTAAATTTATATTAACTATTTAAAAGAATAGTAATAATTCATGTATAAGAAAATCATTTTGAAAAGTGATTTTATTAAATTTTCCAACATGTTAAAATTATTGTTGTTCAATAACTGTATCTCAAATTTAATTATTTATTAAAGTGGATTATCATTTGAAAAAATGACAAATTCTCATTTTTCATTCTTTTATTTTGTTTTTTTTTTTTTTAATGAAGTGGTTTCTATTGGTGTAGCACTAAGACTGAACCAATGGCTCAAAATGTAATCTCTTTGAAGGTACTTTCTTCTACCAATTTTATGGTATTTTCTTTGCTGTAAAACATCTTTTTGTACTTTTTAATAAACTTTAACCGATAATAAATAAGGATATCGTCAATTATGTTTCTCTGACATATATAAACCCAAAAGAAATTAATAATTCGGTAAATTGTCGGAAATACATTTCTGTTAAACCTTGTTATCATTTATTAGGTTGTTTGTATTTTTCAGTTTTAATTTGATAGAGCAAAACGTGATTAGGTAAACAAAATTAGTAGTTGAATATATAAGGTATGAGTGCATGAGGAATCATATAGAAAGATCCTTTGTTAGGTTATAGTTAGCAAAGCCAATGTCCACCATACACCGACCAACTTTGTGTGTGGTCCGTGTTCGTGAACCTCAGCAAATAAAAAAACACTAAAAAAAACAAAACCTTGCTTATTCGTTGCTAAACATGCGCACTTGCGCAAGATTCTGCATTGATCTTATTTGTAACCATGCAATTATAATCGCATTAGGGAATCTTATTCACACATGCACGAGAGAGAGCGTTAATCTCGCATTGACCGTTCAATTAAAGCTTAATATTATTATCAATAATTCATAATTCTATTGTTAACTTCATCCTAACATAAACTATTATTACTAATATTATTATAATGAGTGAACCTAAAAAATATTACTAATATAATGAACGCGAAAATCTACGAGATAGGTTAAAATAATACTATCCTTCATCGTCAAGTTTGTAAATTAATAAGCGCCGAATTAGTGGTTAACTTTGGTGGGATTAATGTCAAAGATGAACACCATGTGTGAACTTGAACGACTCTGCAATTGGATAACATTAGGCAAATGTAAACATAAAAAAAAAAAAAAACGGGCAGAAAATTCAAATATAACGGACGTGACTCTTTTGGTTTGGTTCATCACCGCCATTGTTTGTGAGGGAAGAAATATTCAACAGCTTCTTACGCAAGAGAACACGAGTAACAGTGAAAAAGTATACGTATTTGCACTCTTTAAAACGGAAGTGACGAGAGAAATAACAATGACTGTGACTACTTTTTTTTTATTTTTATTTTTTATAATTAGCTAGCCATGAATCAAAGCATGCATACATGCGTTAAAAATTATAATATTTTAATTTTCTTGGATTAAACATTACGATAATAGTAGTTTGGTGTGTGCAAAGAGGAATCTTATTGGTGGGAGAGTTGTGTTGGGGTTTGCATAATTTTCTGGGAAGGTGGGCGCATGGAGATGCATGCATGCTTTTATCCCATTTGATAGAGTCTTCAATTTTTCGATCATTTCCAATGCTTACTTACATATATAAGGACAAATTCATATAACTCTGAAAAACACACAGGAGGAGAACCAACAATGACATTTAACATATAATATAAGAATAAAATAATCATAAAAAAATAAACATATTTTGAAAAGTGGATAACTCTTACTAAAATACTAAAATATGCTTAAAAAGTATGCACGATTTTTTTTTGGTACAGTAGAAATGATAAACCTTTACAGCCTTAAAATGATAATCATGGAACAATTTTTTTGTTATATTTAGTATTTAATTGTTTCTCTAACAATGTTGCTTGAAAATGAAAACTCGCCTAGAAAACTAAATGAAGTAAATAAATATTTTAAAAATGGGTTTGAATACGTCTGGAGGATAAGATAATATTTCTTCCAGTATTTCAATTAAAAAAAGTTTATTTTTTAATCTAATGCTACTCTTTCCTTTAATTGTAGTTATGTGATAGATAGTGGTGTACTTCTCATTTATCACATATATTTAATTGAATGACAGTTTTTTTTTTTCAAAGTTAATTAAAACTTAATTATGTCTTTTGTCCTTTAAATTGATATTTTTTTTTTGCTTCTCTTATTACAAATTTTCATTTTCTTAGTCTTTTAATTTTATGTAATGTTATTTTTAATCCCTGATATCATATAACAATAATGATGTTTATAATAAAGGTGTTATTTTTAAACCATTAATTTTCTTCTAATTATTATTTCTAACAGGATTTGTAATTTGAAAATGCAGAGGAGTAGACATATTTTTTTTTTCGAAAGGCCTTCATTTCTGTCTTAAAGAGTACCACGAAGAAGGACATTACATTATAAAGATTATACAAAAATTTTAAACTAGAGAATGAGTCTATGCTTTAAAAGAGAGAAAATAATGAAGAAGTTGTGAAAAACCTTTTACTTATATTATTATTAATGTGGAACTAATTTACACGTTTAAATGTGGCATTTATCGATAAATAATTATTGCATGTGGAAAACGTAACTATTCAATAATATTATTTCACTCACACTCACTCATTCTCCTTTTCTTATTTTAATATTATTATCACTTTTTCGTCTCTTATTTTAAGCATAAGATAATCTTATATTGATGATTTCCGTCTAATGCTCAATTCTTATCTTTCAAAAACCATTTTTTTATATCTTTGATTTAATAAAGAGTTTCACCTTTCCTATGATTTAACGCCATCTCTTTCTTAAAATTATTGTTAATTGTGTCGGAAAGTAATTAGGTAAATAATAAATGATAAACATCACATTTCCTTCCACTGTCTTCCAACGTTAGTTTAGCCATAACCTTCACACAAATCAACAAAATTCTACCTTGTCTCCAAAAATCTATTTTTTACTTCTTGTATTGCCTCAAAAACAAAGTTTAGTACTTTTTATTTTCCTCTAAAGATCTCACTCTTCAATAAAAGTCCCTCTTTCCAGACACATTTTGCAATTTCGCTTTAAGTTTAAACACAAAGAAGAAAGAATACTATTTTTTATATTGAAGAAACCAAAAGGTTCATATAGTTGATAGTCTTGTTGCACTTGATGAAATGGCTGTCACTTTTAGGTAATATGGTATATTTCCTACTTTTAATATACTACATTGTCACTCTCGCCTAACACTATTGTTAGTAACAATCTAACGAAAGACACACCATTAGTTAATTTCAAATAAAATTGAGACTAAATAGAGATTTTTTAGGATTACGGAATTACATTCCACAATGTTATAATATTGGCAAAACAAATCTATAGAGACTTTTTTTTCACATTTTTTTTATTTTTTATAAGTTGTGTAATTAAATGTTACTATCTTATTAATAATAAATTTATGTAAAATAGAGTTTAAGTATAATTCAATCTTACCAAAATCAAATTATATAATGAAATTTATATGTATTTATATCATGACAATCTTATGTTATTATAGATTCACGTCATGACAATGACTACATCATAATAAGGTTAAGACAAAAACAAAATCACCAAATTATGAATATTTATTGAAACATTAAAAGTGAAATATTTAAAAAAAAAGAAAACAAATTAATATTAAGAGAAAAAAAATATAAATCTAATTTCATCGAACAAGTTACTAAAATATATATTTATTGATAATTTAATTATTTTTTTAATATTACATATTATAACTTATTTTATTTTTTACTTCTAACACGTAATTAATTATATTAAGTCAATTTTCTCTTTCTGAAGATTTTGTTTGAATTTTCGGAGCAATTCTTTCACCGTCCAACCATTTATTTAGTGGCAGTGCAGCGTTGCCTTATTCAAGGATCCTCGAAGGGTTGACTTTAATTTTCGCAGCATTCATCTCATCCTCTTTCTCCTTTCCAATTTCTCTCTTCTAGACAAAACATTTTATCATCATTACAATTCACTTTTCTTTATAACTTTATTTTCTCGGTTTAGACTTTTTGTTTCCTTAATTATTGGTTGAACATGGTCTTATATAATTATATAATGTCATTTTTGTATCTTACAAAAAAAAAAGGAAAATGTGAATAAATAATGCTTATCGACTAATATCTTCATTTTATTGGCTCCGAGAGTTATTAAAATTATTTGGTGATATTTTATTTTTAATATGATTATTATAAAAGTAAACAAACATATCATATTATTGGTGATATTTTTTTTTATCTCTCTCTATCTTTGGCACATTTTTTTGTATGATTTATATTAATAATTGAAATTGATTATAAATCACAAACATTTTTAGATCTCACTTCTTATTTATTGAATCTTCTCATGATTTTGGTAAATTTGAACTAACAATAAGATTTTTCTAGAACTTTTTTATTTTTAAAAATATACTCAGACTTAAACAGAGGAACACTTATTACAAACCCTCATTTCAGGATGACTTCTAAACATTTCCCATCTACAGGTGTTAAGTCAAAGTTTTATTGTTAGATGTAAAAGGAATATAGAAATCAATTATTCAACATTTGACATAATGTTTCTCAAACAACTTATTTATAAAATGGATTTGAAAGCAACATACTAAAAAAAAAATTCCACAAAAGATATTTAATTGAAATTAAATTGATCCTAAATTTGTTGGATTCCTATAATTTTATTTTGTAGGTATATATAGAAAAGGTCACCGATCCACCAACCACGTCCACATGATAGCTAAAGTTTAGGCACCTTTCATGTTTAGGAATGGTCCCTTCAACTTTAATATCAAGTTTATATTATTCCATAAAAACTTACGTTTAATTATAGGGTTGAATGACGGTCGGATTAAATCGGCTTTGAGTTCAACTTGCTTAATCTAACATAATCTATATATTTAACATTTTAAAATCTATTCCAATCATTAAATTTGTCAAATTATTCAGATATAGTTAATTTCGATAGAATGATTAGGTTTAACTTATATTAAATCAATTAGTAAAAAAATAATATTAAACAGATGCCATAAATTAATTTCAGAACACAGATTTTTCATATTTTGTCATCAAAACAAAACCACCATTTAACACATTTTGTTTTTGACATTTATACTATTTTTTCCTAATTAATGCATTTACGACCAGTGCGGACTTCCATATAATTATTTCGTGGGAGTAAATATATTCGTATATTAATACTTCAAAATTTTAATGAGAACATATACTTGAATGCCTATGGACTATGTAAAGAGAAATAACAACAACAGTCAAATGCTCACATTTTGAAATGCATAATATAGGTGTATAATACAGGACTCAAATTGATTAATTTGACTTAAATTATAATAATTCCGATTCAGGTGTAGGATATGATCGTGATTTAAAATTTAGTCTTGGATGAAATTGATGTCTATAATAAAAATATTTTTTCAATACCATAAAATGAAAGAAGTTAATTATATTACTTCCATTAATTTCCTTTTCGTATATTATACATAAATTAAGACAATCCAGTTATTTTTATTTAATATATTTATTATTGTGGGATAATTTTTTTTTTACTTAATTAATTGAACTTTACTCCCTCTTTTAGATTGAGAAGCGAAACAAATGTGATTTAATATATTCAACCAATGATTCGTATTATTATTGCAATTCGCATTAAGCCTTAGTGAATCAACACACACATAGTTTTTTTAAGAATCCTAGCTAAAAAGTTGTATTTTTTATAGTTAGTATTCCCAAAACAAGACACGCATACAAATTTACAGCTGTGGAGATAACACAAATATATAAAAAAAAACATTATGGAGAAGGCATACATATAACGTTTTTTTATATATACACTATAATAAGTCATATACATAGATGATTGTTGGTCTTAGGCCAAGTTCCTATATATAATTATAAGGAAGGTGGTAATTAAATCGAATTAAAGAAATGAAATTATGGTTCAAATTAAATAATAACATCAACAACAATATCATTTTAAACTAAATAAACACTATTTGATACTGGATGGTTAATGCGGGTAATTACTATTTTCTTATATTTCAATTTCAAATTCACCATATTATCTATTTCAGCGATTGATATATTTTTTTTTTCTGTAAAAAGACGTCTAAAAATAAAGAAATGAATACTTTATAAATACCCACTATTTTTTTTTCAACTCTTAAACTATTGTAAAAAAAATTGAATGCTATCTAGGTTATGCAATAAAAAAAAAAAGAAACAAAATAAAAAAAGAACTTGGACGGATTGATTAAGTTTAATAATTGGAATTGCAAAGCAAAAAATTCAAAATATTCAGTTAAGATTTAATGAAGAATTTGGTCTTTATATTTATGTTTTTGATTAATTTTTATTTGTATATTTGTTTTTTACTCAAATAAGTTTCAATATTAGTTAAATAGAATCAATATGATCCTTCCGTTTAATAAAAAGCTTAATTAATAATTTGATTTTATATTTTTTTTCTGTCTCAATTAGTCTTTATACTTTTTATGTGAAGACAATATGATTTTTTTTCGTCGTCATCATCCTCTATGAAGTCAAGAAACGAATCCAAAAGTCATTTATGTGTCCATTTTTGGTGATGCAGTAGAAAAAAAATATGAAGATCTTATATCTAAAGGAAGCAATTTCGATATAATTGTGTCAGTAAAGAAGAAGAGATCAGAAATCGAAAAGGGTTTGGATTCACATTTCATCACTTCCTAAAAATACTAACTTTGATTTTATAAAACAGACAACATTACTTTTACTTAAACAATATAGAAACTTAATTAAAATATATATAAATACAAAAGGAAATCATAGGTTAGAATGAAATTATTTACTAATTAAATCTTTTTATTAAATTGACATCTAATCATATTTCAAATCAATTTTAACTGAAGTGACCATATTAATTTTATTTAACAAATATTAGAATTCAAATTAGACAAAAGGAATATAAAGATAAAAAATAAATTAAAAATTTAAATAGAAAATTAGATTATTAATCCTTTGGCTTAACTAGTCCATACTAATTTCACAACCATGGGGTGTTCTTGCTGTCTTCATCATTTGACAGACACACATTCCATTAGAGGCATATATAGAAGAATGACGTGATTAACACTTCACTGCAAAGAAAGTGCAGCATTAACATTTGGATGAATAGAAAACGTAATTGGCATCACAAGTTAATAAATTTTTATGAGCTTTCATTAAACCCAGGACAACTTTTCTTGTTTCATTCCCAGCCATTGTTTTGAAGGAATATTCCACTTGTTTTGCAACACAACATTCTGTGGGCTTGTTACAACGATGACAAAAAGTTTCACTTTGTATTGAATAATAACATCATAATATACTTTTACATTCATTTAACATAAATTATAAAAATAAAATAATTATTAAAAATGTAAATTTTTATATTATTTTAAAAAAATAAAAAATAAATAAATAAAATATTAAATAAATATAAAAAATTTAGATCTGTCTTATATTGGATGCATGCATGAAAGAAGAACTTTCGTTTGAAGTATGCATTTGAAATGAAAAATTGTCTCATTCTCAGCCATTGTTTTTAAAGAAAATTGACTCGTTTTACAATACAACTTTTTCTATGGGCAGTGGTGGGGAGCAGAAAACGTTCACCTTGATTGTGTTACATGCAAGGTGAAAACATCACTTTTCCTTTCTTTAAGTATTCTTTGAAATGAAAGCCAGTGTTTGTTTCTACACGTCATAGTCACTTGAATCATCACGTTTTGGTAGTTGGAAAAGTTATTCACAGTAATCGTAGTTATTTGAAACTTCTACTTCATTATAACTTTTTTTTATTTGAATTTCCTGTACTTGTAGTATATAACAGTTTAAGGTAGAAAACTGACTGTTTTTATAATCAAAATTTACAAGATAAGATGGTGCGAATTCAATAGAGGAAACCTCCAAATTCAAAGAACCCGTTTAAAGGACCCTATTTTATTTAAGTTGAAAATGTCTCTGTTTTATGCATTTAGATATTATTGCCAACGAGTACAATTTATTAAATCATATTTATAATTTTCAAGTACAAGTCAGTCTATTGAAAGTAGAAATAACTTTGAAATAAATTGAAATAAGAAGAAATGTGAATAACAAAATCATTTTTGGATGAATTGAACGTAAATAAGCAAATTATATTTTGATAAACTTGAAAAGAAAGTCGAAAACCAAAGAACAACCCGCATTGTCGTTTATAGCAAAAATACCATACAATGATAAATTTAATTTATATATATTAATTACTTTTTTTTTCTTTTGTCTTATTACATTATATTTTAGTAGCCTATAACTTTTATTCTTTCTAAATGTTGATTTCGTGATATATCAATCATTTTCTATAAATATAATAGCAGTTGATGAAAACATTAATTTCATGAAAATCATCTTCAAAAAGGGAAAAGATTTACTCTGGGTATAGTTGATTTTATTGGTGAGAAACACTACACACAATTGATAATTGAAATGATGGGAGGAATTTGATAAGAGTATTAAATATGATGTTGGGGATGATAAGTACTTATGAAGATATTTGGATGAGAACATATGAACACTTTCACACTTCACACACAAATCAATTCATTAAATAGTGTGCGTTTCTTTCAAAACTTAAATGCACGATGCCATCTTCAACTGCAACTGCATGTGATTCAGTGGACCCTCTGCTTCTCCATGTCCCTTCTTCTCGTCCTAAAATTTCCATCTTTTCCAACAATGGGGCCATCTCCCTGTTTTTTTCTTTTTTTTTTTCATTATGCATTATTTGGGCTGAGTTTTACTTTTAATTTTACCATTAGGGTTTAATACAAGTTTTGTAGTATAACAAATTTTACTGGAGTAAGAGCAAGAGAAAGTAAGCAATTTTAACAACAAATATTTTCAAAACTGTTTAAAGATTACAAATTTGGAGGGACGATGTTGTTTTGTATATACTAAGTTTAAATATTTGATAATAATTTTAAAAAATAGAAAATTAATAAAACTCTTACACAAAGTATAACGGATGAGAATGAAAACATTGGATTGTGATGTTTATTTGAGAACGTGTGATGTGAAGAGTAAAGTATATACGATGAAGAGGTATAAAATGATGAGAATGTATGAGATTCCAGGAAAGGAGATCTCATTCGATGTAATTAGTTGTATGTGCATTGATGTAAGGAGTTTGGAGGTTTATTCTGATACTCTAATATTCATTCAAGATTCATGTAAAGTAGAATGAGTCATGTGGTAAGAGAGGCAAGAGGTCCAGTCATTAAGAATAGTCCTAGAACTTTTATAACAGTTAAAAGGACTAACCTTGTATGTGGTAAGATGAGACCTATTGAAAATGATTCTATAAGTAGTAGAGACTACCGCACGTGCAAAAATCACTAAGAATCATATACACATCAATCTTTAGATGTGATATAATTGTTTTTATGAAAAATGATGTATGATAACATCTCTATTTATTTTATGAATATTCTTTTTGTATACTAACTTACACTTTTTTGTTTGTGTTTTCTTTGTTTTTTTTGTTTGTGTTTTCTTTGTTTGTAATTATTACCTAAATGATAAAGTGACTTTTTCTTTTTTAAAACCTTTTTCTTTCTTTTTTCTTTTGTGTTATATCTCTTAGGTATATAAATACATTGTATATATTTTTGGTATTGTAATTATAAATTAAATAAACGTAATAGCTTTAAATATTTTGAATTATTTGTTCTTAGAAATGTGATATTTTAGTAGTAGTATGTTATTACTTGAAATGTTACAAGCAAAATAAGAATAAATATATAAGAAATTAATAGAATTAGTCAATGTTGTAAAAATAAAAAGTTTAAAGTATAACTTTGGCCTAAAATTGTGTATAAACAATATTAATAACTAAAGATTATTTCTAATGTTGTTTTATTCAATGTTAAATGAATACTTTAAAATTATATTTTTGAACATAAATTTTATGAAAAACAATTAAAATGTAGATAATATTTAACACAGTTTTAAAATATTATAATTTATTTGTGAAAAAAAACTAGTAATATATAAATCATTTCAAATGTATACATATACATAATAGGTTTAAACCCTCCATTGGTCCTCATATTTGTGTGCAAATATTAGTTTGGACCTCAAGTTTTGAACTGTCTTAATTGGGTCATAATTTTTGTAAAAATGCACACATTTTATCCTATCCGTTAAGTTGTCTCAAACGGCGTTAATTGATGCTAAGATGAATTTTTTATTTTAGGCTTAATCCCTCCCTTGGTCCTTATGTTTGTGTAAAAATTTCAGTTCCGTCCTCAAGTTTTGAACTGTCTTAATTGGGTCATAATTTTTTCGACAACGGCCATTTTTTAGTTTGAGAGGGAGAAAAGGTGTGAGTCGGGGGGTTTGAGGGTTTGAGGGTGGAGGAATGAGTGAACTGTGATCAGTGATTGGAAGGAAAAAGAAAGACCATAGCCACGTGGATTTAATGATTTTAAAACATAAAAAAAAAATTACAGCTTAGTTCAAAGTTAACGTTGTCTCAATACACTTAACGGTTGGGATAAAATGTTGTAAAATATTTGCATTTCATAAAGACTATGAAAAAACTTGAGGACCGAACTGAGATTTTCACACAAACAGACCAAAGGAGGGATTAAGCCTAAAATAAAAAATTCATCCCAGTATCAATTAACGCCGTTTGAGACAACTTAACGGTTAGGGTAAAATGTGTGCATTTTTACAAAAATTATGACTCAATTGAGACAGTTCAAAACTTGAGGACCAAACTGAAATTTGCACACAACTACGTATTAAAAGTAATTAAAAGTAAGTGATTTGAAAGTGTTACATTAATTAAAAGATAAAAGATACGATTAATATACAAGTACAAACTTTTAAACTCATTGGATTAAGGTTTGTAAGAAGTTTGGGGAGCCATACCCCTCTCTACCTACGAAGCTCTGTCGTCGGTTTCAATGTGCTGTTTGTTCCAAAAACACTAGACAATGATTTGCCACCGCACAGGGTGGTTTCCGGTCGATTCTCCAACATGGCTCTGCTCTCCTTGGACAGCTGGCACGTAGATGAGCTCTTCATAGCCAACCCCACCCGCCAATGCAGTCTTTTCAGTGTTTGCTATACGTAACAGCAACAAATGTTATATAATCAAACTTCAATCCTTGTTGTACCATGTTTACGGGAACACTGGTTTTCTCACGTTGTTGGCTACAGAAGTAACTCAAGGATTAGATATGATTAGAACATAGGTCTATCTAATCATGTCTAATTGTTGTTAAATCCTCCAACGCTCTGTGCGTAACTGGCTCCAGATGAAATCTGGGTGCAGAGAAAGAAGAAAGAAGAAGCTTTTTGACAGCACTGATTTATGTATTTTGTTTTCGATAATCATTTTTTAAAGTGTTAAAGTTTTATAATAAATAACTAATAAATAAATAAACGTGTATTGTTCTTATATTAAGGAAAAAAAAACAATTGTTTCAAGTATTTTTAGGCGAATTAAGATTTTGTTTTGAGTTTTTTATTCTACGTTTTATTTACTTTATTCTTATTACTTTTTAGTCATTGATTATTATTTTTTAACTCAGGATAATTTTTCAAAAAAATATGATTACTTTATTGAGGCATTAAGATTTGTTTATTAAAGGTTTATACCAATATGAAATCAAACTTAATATCATTGTTAAATATTTAAAATACAGCATTATTGTTCAACATTGTCACAGAGTATTCATTCTAACTAGTCCAACTCTTTATATTCTTAAAAAATAAGTAAAGATAGCATTCTCGGCCTAATAAAACAAATGAAAACAATAAAATATATTTATATTTTTTTCTCTTTCATGGTCTATGTATCTAAATCTATCTATTTACAATAATATAAAAATGATATTATTAGTTATAAGTATAAGACTGGTGATTTTTTTTTTAAAAAATTCATTTAAAAAAAAATTGAAACATGAGTTAATTCAAATAAGAGATTAATATCACTTTCTATATTTTAATATTAATTAACTTTTTTCAGTTTTTTTAATCACAAATACTTTATATCACAATAACATACATTTATTTGAGACTCCTTATTTAAAAAAAGATAATAACATTTTTAAAAAATTCATTGAAAAGATACAATATCAATAAAATTTGATTTTAATCACATAAGATATTAATACTACTTTCAATTCAAATGTATTGATTAACTTTTTCAATATAAGACTTAAAAAATATCATCAAAATTAAAAATTATATATATATATATATATATATATGTTTAAATCCTTTTTTTGTCTCTAAGTTAAGTGTTTAGTTTAGTCTCCGCTTTTAAAAATGTCAATCTTTGATTCCTATGATATGAAAAATGTATCAAATCAATCTTATCCATTAACGGTGTTAAAAAAAAGTTAACGTTGAAGTGACTGTGCATGGCAGGTGTTTAAGAATCGTTGACATATCATTTACTTAGCATAAAATTGAATGATGTGATAGAGAGATGTAATTGGTAAAATAAACTGATTAAGTTACTAGACCAATTTTGAATTCTCTTTACTATTTACAAATATTATTTAAATATATACAACAAAAAGATTGGAAGTTCAAACTTAAATAGTGACACCTATAATTTATCTTTAATATGTATAAAAATAATAGATATACTTACTTTAGGCTTTATTTATATATCTTTCCGCAACTTCTACCAATAAGATAATATTATATTATAACGAATATAAGTGACTCTCGTTTATGATCACATGATAGAATATCTTAGATGATTTGAGTTATAAGTAAAATTTACATTGAATCTCCTAACTTAATATTCACAACACACATAATTAATTTAATAGTATTTATTAGTAACTACTAACTTTACATTTCTTATCATAACAAATTATCTTAATATTCACATTTTATCATATCATCACCACCACTTATTTTTTTTAACACATAAATATCATTTTTAATAATTCATTTAAATAATATACACTGAGGTTTTTTTATGGTAATAGATATCATTTGAATAAGGTTCATCATTTAAATAATATTTTTAGTAAGAAAGAAAATTAATTTTTTTTTCAAACCATAAATTATCACACAAATCACTAATTTTATCACTTAAACAACTCTTGAACGCTTATTGATATTTTAATAAAAGGGAGGAAAAATCATTTTATTTCTTTCATTCTGAAGTTATTAACTATCATAAGTGTGTTAATTTGAGAGAGAATAGATGGATTTGAAAATTAATTGTGTGTTTTTTTTTTAAAGAATTTGAAAGTGATCAAGAATGAATTTAAAAGCAAACTTTGTAAAAAATTATGTAAGATTTAATCCATGTGATGAATAAATAAAATAAATATATTTTAATAGATAGAAAATGAAGATTACCAAATTATTCTTATTAATTAATAATAATAATATAAAATTATATTTATGAATAACATATTAATTGTTAAAAGATAATTTAAGTTGTAGAAAAAAAAAATTATTAAAATATTATTTTATTTAAGTCAAATTTCTTGTTTAAAATTTTATTTTAAAAGAATATAATTTAGTCATAATGGAGATTGAAATCAACTATTCATCGATGGAATCAGTTACGGGCAATGAATACACTGATTGGAATCCATTGTAGGTGAATGTGGAATTTGTCATGACAACATATAAAATAGATCAAGCTGCATTGGAATCAAATATACATATATTACCAATGATTAAAAAAACAATTTTTTTAACAAATCATGCCTGCGTTAATTCGAAATATCTCAAACCGAACATTTAAATGTACATTTTTAGTGTTTAAGAGACATACTAGCACATGAAAGAATCTCCAACCAAATTAATTACATTGTGCTGATAACTCTTACCCAATTAACTCATTCTTTAAGTGATATAAGTATATAGTAGTAATTCACAAATTTAATGTAAAGTAACCATTTTCTCAAATGTTACCAAATATTAAATTCATATCAAATTGTAGAATTGTCATCAAATTGTAGAAGTGTCTGCTTTTTTTTTTTTTTATCATATAGTTAAAGATTTATCAAATCATAAACATGCTATTATATTATTGTGATCAAAAAAACTTGGATTGAATAAAATCTTTCTCAGTTTCATACAAACTTATATATTAAAATATAGTTATGTATGCTCCTAATGCAATTCCCCCAACTTGTCCCTACTTATAAAAGTTAAAATAAATGACGTTGATAATTAACTTATTATTCATTATAATTATAATTTAGTTTTCTATTAATATTTATATATAACACTAAACTGTATTAACAACAAAATTGTTAGTTGCTAACAAGAAATTGTTCAACTAAAATTTTCCAGAAACTGCGTCAATCACTATCAATCAAGTATGAAAAATCACCAAAATAGTCGTATACTTCAAGGAAAAAAATGAAAATCTACCAAGCCAATGACAGCTTCTAGTAGCTCATATCAATTGCGGGTCTTCACATCTAGATAAACACTGCCGTTTTTTTTTTTCTTTTCTTTATAAAATTTCTATCATTTTTATAATTATTTTCAGAAGAAAATAGAAAGTGTTGCGAATTCCCTGCAAGCCAATGGATATTGACAGCACGTAAGAAATCATTTGACACGTCATCGACACATGTCATAGCTTTGCATGCATTTGCGGCAGATCTGTTACTGAGTGAGGCCCAACTCCAATGTCCCTACCTTTCTCTGTTTCTTTCTTTCATTTTTAAAATTTTTTTAAAATAGTTTTGACATAAAATAAAACATTATTTTCTCTCTCCTACGAAGACACACACTCTCTCTCTCTATGGGTTACCACTATTAAAAGGTGTCCCCTCCTCCACCTCCTCTCATGCTAGCTACTGAACACAATTTGCCTTTGTTTGTTGTCTTGTTCTTTCTCTTTCTGTTCTTGTTCCTTAAACTCTTCCTTTAGAAAGTTCCTTAAAAGGGTTAAACAGAAGAAAAAAAAATGGTGGCTGTGGTTGCCCAGGAAAATGTTGTGGCATTGGTTTCTCGTACCGGTAGGGAGTTGCAACGATATAGAAAAGGGCGTCGCCAAGTTGTGGGGTTCGTGTCTTCATAACCCTCTCTTGTTCTTTAATTTTGGGCAAATGGGGTTTCATATAATTCTTTTATTCTTTTAAACTTTGTTCTGATTTGGGTGAGTTGTGTTTACTGGTTAAGAGAAGAGTAAAGCAGTTGAAGGTTGCTGGTTTATGGTTACTGGATACTAGGAATTTGAAAATGAGTTTCTAATGAGAGAATTGAAAGTAAATTAGTTTGATGAATCGAGGATTGCATTGTTTCTCTGCAGAATTTCATTTCAATCTTACTAATTGTGTTTTTAATTTTGTGTGTGCAATCGTGTTCATGCAGATGCATACCGTACAGATTTAAGATTGGGCAGAAAACTTCATTGGACGTTTCTGATGAATTGGAAGTTTTGGTTATCAGTTCTCAGAAGGGAAAAGGGATGCTATTTCCGAAGGTAGACCCGTTATCAATTATTAGTCAATAATCAACACCAACACCCAAATGGGCCAAGTTACACATTATTTGAATTTATTTTATTCATTTATCATTATTTTGGTTGACCGACTACCAGGGAGGTTGGGAATTGGACGAATCAAAAAAAGAGGCAGCTTTGAGAGAAACCATAGAGGAAGCTGGGGTGAGAGGCATTGTTGGGGTAAGCCATTTAATCATGATATTGGGCCATAAATAATGATTACGAAAAAATGCTTAGTAAATTAACAAAGGGATGTTCCTTTCTGTGGTGGTGCAGGGTAAATTGGGTAAATGGAGTTTCAAGAGTAAGACTCACGACACTCTCTATGAAGGCTACATGTTCCCTTTACTTGTTCAAGAGCAACTGGAGTTCTGGCCTGAGCAAAACGTTCGTCAAAGAGTATGGGTAAGAAAGAAGATGAACAAATTGAATGCTTGTTGAAACAGTATTTTATTATGGTGGGGTTGTACTTTTATGAAAAGGTCACTGATTTTTGTTTGAAACTTTCCCTTTAGATGAGCGTCACCGAAGCAAGAGATGTTTGTCAACACTGGTGGATGAAGGAAGCTCTAGACAGATTAGTAAACCGTCTTGCTGGTCAAAAAGTCGGTCGTGATAATAAGCAAGTTCTTGGTTCTATAAACTGCACAAGAGATGCCAAATCTGACTTGTAAATAGAGTAGTAGCATCATGAAGGGTAGAGTTCAACTTCTTTGAGAAAGTTGTGTAGGATCCCCCAGTTTATAGAATATAAATAATATAGTAGTAGATAGCATAGAAATTAGTGATTCCCCAGTTTTTTGTTTTTTTTGTTTTTTTTTTTTTTCAAAAAGAAAAGGAATTTACATCTGTTTGTGGGAATTCACCTTATCTGTATTATTGAGAGACTTGTGGATATCCATTAGTAGTCCACAATCGAATTGCTTTGTTTTTCAAGCAACAGAGTTGTGCTAATGTCAAGCAACAATCGATAAGGCTGTGTTGAGAAGAAAAAAAAAAATGAGAAGAAGCTGCAACTTTTTTTCTCTTATTTACTGCGCGAATTGATTGTCTTTTTGTGGAGGTTTAGTTTTCTTCCCTTTACTCGAAAGGCATGTTCTGTGCAGAACGAACAAAACTTTGATGTGATAATTGTTTATGGACTCTGTTCAAAAAAACTTTAGGGTTATTCCCTGCCGTCATTAGGTACAAATGTCATTATCAAGCGTGATTAAGTGTCATTATCAAGAGTGATTACTAGATCATGTTGCTTGGCCTATTGTTTGAGATCATACCATCTTGAATTTAAGTATATAGGGTCTTTTTATTTGTTACTCAGTTGTGGCAGCCTGTGTATCAGTTGTTATACCTAACAATATCCCTTGTTTAGTTCTACTTTCAAGAAGATAGGGTGTAGATGGAGATATTAAATAGTGTCATCTTCTCTTTGCATTTTGGTAGACTTTGTCTTGGGGACCTTGGATCTGAAGATTTATGTGAACTTCGATTTGTTTAAAAGTTATGTCCATATCAGCAATGGCAATTGGGCAAGGAATTAATGTTAAAAGGAATGGCTAGTAAAATTTTGTGGGAAGTCAGAACAGATCTAAAGCAATTGATCTTTGTGGCTTGATATCAGAAAGTACCACAAAGTGGCTAATCTCTTACCAAATGATCGAATAATTTTGTATTAACAATAAGAGGGAAATGAAGTTGTGGTTGTAATAAGTGGAGAAAGATCATTGGCATTAGCAAAAAGTCCCCATGAAAAAGATGTGCTGTGTTGGGAAAACACTCAACACCCACTATAAGTTATGTGGAGGAGTATCAAAGCAAACTCTTGATATATCCCAAAAGCCAGCTCAGGAAATGTACACTTTCAAATTTGAATATTCTCTCATTTATGAAGAAAAATAATCAATTAGGAGTTGACCGATTGGTTTACAAGAATCAAATACATCTCCCTGGGCCTAAAGGACTATAACAGGGTCCGTTTTTCTGAGCCACATGTGAAGAAACAAGTTGTAATCGTGTTTACTTCAATGAATCATGAAATAACTTAGTCACTTACCTTAGCTAGAGTGTCCCAGTTACAGCTTTAGCATTAAAGGATATAAAAGCTTACAAGAGCCTCCATCACACATTGATGAAAAAAAGTACAACTCAGATAAGGTCCAGTTAGATAATTTGAATTTCAGTCTTTTGCTATGGGGACTTCTTTTTGCAACACCATGTTTTCCTCCTGGACCACATCGAGTGTGTGAAAGACAAAGACCACAAGACAAAGACCACACAGAGTTTTAAAAGACTAAATTAACCCTCGACATCCACTTGTGTTCTGAATTGTGCAGTTCTCAGATCACTTTTGAATTATAGGATCAGAAAGTTACTTTTAGATTATAGAATCCAAAAACCTATTTCAGATTCCACAAGTCTTCCTATAACAAAGACAAAGTAGGAGTTTTAACCTTTATGGTGTGCAGGGAGGAATTATAGGGTCCAGCAACTGCTGAATTGGACCCAGCCCAATAGCTTGGAGTCTAACAGAAGAATTGAGTTTATGTTAGAGTATTGCTGCTGAAACACTCTCAATTTTCTATTAGACATCTAACCTTTTTCAAAACACTCCTAGGACACAACAATTCGTTATATATCTGTCAATATAAATAAATTTCCTTATAGTGTGTGTTTTTTTTTAGTTTAAATTTACATTAGAAACGGGCTAGACAGCTATTTCTCCAATATTTTTTCAAACTTATAAATCAAACATGTTTTTATAATTATTTAGGCATGATCTTATCAAATTTCAAAACAATTTTTTTTTTGTGTGCATTATAACAGAATGTTCTCTAGATACATAATAAACATTTGTTTTTGTTTATGTATTTGATCCTTGGAGGCATTTAATAAGTAAATCTTCCTAAAAACACTCATTGAATAATAACAAATACAGTTAATCTAACACAAAAGAAAAAAAAAAACATAACCTCTTAAAAAAAAAAATTGTGTAGTTAAGTAACATAACACAAGCCCATCCAAGTTGGCTCACACATTTCTCTTAATTGTGTTCGGCCATGGGAGAGATGTAATCACAAGTAGATAAAGGTCCATTTGAACAAAATTTTTCATAAAAAGAGAAAATGATAAAAAATGAGTTTTTACTATTATTTAAAAATTATCTTGTACAAAAATGAAAAAGAATAATTTAAAGAAGTTATATTAGAGAAATATTTTTATGCATAAGTTAATTTTAGCTTTCTCTTTTAAAAATGTTAATGATGAAACTTGTTCAAAGAAATACACAAAAGACCTAGTGATTTAAAATGACTATCTGTGTTCGGTCTTTTAAGTGGAGATGAAGAAAGAAAAGGTGAAGAGGAAGAAGAAGAAGGTAGTGTGATAATAGATGTTTGGATATAGATAGTGACCAATTGTACAAATTAGAGAGTTTGGACTCTTTTGGGCCCATCAATAGTTGTGGGCTGGTCCATATGATGTAGTGAAAGACAGAATAAAGACAGTTGGGTCTCTTGTGCTGTAGTGGGGGCAAGACCTCATGCATTAGTTTTCGAGTGTCTGCTTCTTGATTAGGATTTGAGCCGAACGGAAAAAGAGAGAACACCAATTTCAATTAAGTGAATAATTGCCATACTAAATGGCTTTTTCTTGTGATACTAACAGTTCAGTCTAGACAGAATTTTTAGCTATTTTCGTTACAATATTGTGTGACCTATTTGATTACATCATTTTCAACTTAGCTGTTTTCCTCTGCTATTCCAAAACAACTTGTTTCGAGCTTAAAGTTATAAATTCATTTTGCATTTTTTAACAGGACAACTTACAGATTCTTTTGTTTGGATCCTCTTTAATTACTGGAATGTCAAGTTCTTACGTGTCCATGCATGATTTATTGATGGTAAGGCCAAATTTTAGGATGAATTAGAAAGAGTGGTGCCCATATATGTTGTTCATAAGAGTTAGTTAAACAATAGAATATATATATATATATATATATATATATATATATATATATATATGAAATAAAATAAAATAAAAAGGTGTGATCAACGAATAATATAATGATAGAGCAATATCTGATTATTTCGACCAATCTCTTAAATATTTGAAGTTAAAAGTTATTTATTGATGAATTTATTTATAATTTCATTTAAATATGGTGAAGTTGGTGAAGTCGAATTAGATGGTCACCTTAATTTTAATATCATGATAGAAAACTCCAATAATATCTATTAATTAAACACATTATTCTCATAGTCAAATTCAAAAAAATTCTTCATCTAAAAAGAATGTTTTAAAATGACTTCACATATGTGTGCTGAATTTGTTAATGAGACTCAATTTTATGAAATTACTCAAGAAAATAAAAAACCACTAACACAACTTAATTAATGACAAAATAGAGGTAAGAGTTTTTTTATTATGACAAAACAAATATAAATAATGTCTTCAAATTCTTAAAAAATATACAATAAATACTCTAGCATAAAGTTAAATCTTAGTTAATACAAAACATTATCAACATTTTTTATCATTTTTTCATTTTCTTATCTATCTCTTACATGAAGTCACTTATCACATGATAATTTTATTAAATAAGTCAAGAAAGATTACCCAAAAAGACAAAGACACGCGATAGGCATATCTTTGAAGGACTACGTATTTATTTATCTCTTTTTTTATTTTTTAATTTTATGTTTATCCCTCCTCCTTTTGTCCAATGTATAAATGGGTGTACATATATATTACCTAAATTCAAATTTTTTTTTACAATTTTTTAACAATGGTGGTAGTCAATGATTGATTTGTTTCTAATATTTTATTTAAAATAAATTTAAACAGACGAATGAAATAGTAATACATATTTTGTTATAAAAAAATTATTAAAAGATGGTGTTAAAATATCATGATTTATTATCTAATTTGATTAAAAAAAACAATTATTAATAAAATGGATTATATACCATTTATAAGGGGATACGTATAGATTCAACATTATCTTGTTTTGGTTTGAAAGCATATTAAACCAGTGTTTGCATCACTCTCAAAAACTGGTTTATTTAGGGTTCAACAAAGGATAGAAATCGGGATTTACGCAACTGCGAACAATTGAAGTGATAAGGTGCCGTTTATTTAGTTTGTCATCGACTTTCCATCCTTCTATTCTAGTTAGTCAAAATGTACAATTGCAAGTGTGAGTCTTGTTTGCCTAAATGGATCTAAACTTTTTGATTATAATATGATCAGTTTCAAATATTGTTTAAGAAGAAGACATTTCATTTTTGTAATTAGAGTAATAGTAGAATGAGACACTTTTACACACTAAATAAAATTATTAAAAAAATTAAATTTTATATTTTTCAAAAAAATAAAATAAAATAAAAAGTAAAAATAATGTGAAATGTAAAAAATTTACGAGTATCAAAAGATACCTATTATTTTGATTTTGGTTGTACCTTTATATGCTGGAACAGTTAAAGGTGATATCACTAGGGACCATTTTCAAACTAGAAACCCTAACTCACTAACTGCAATGGACATGAGGTTAAAGCCCTTTTTGATCTAAACCTTCTCGTGACTTTCATATAGTGTTCTCAACATTTATGCCATTATTTAAGGCCTACTACGTTTCTCTTTCAACTTCACACGAGAAACTACTTTCCATAAACTTTCATGCTGCTATATATATAAAAACTCAATGTTCAATGCTATATTGCAATGTCCAATAATATTAGACCTAATATTTTGGCTATAGTATTGCAAACTGAACGTGAGATTGATGAAGATATGGTGTAGTGCGATGTCACAGTTGTACTCTTGCGTCTTCACTTGAAAAAAAAAAGCTATCGTGTGCCAATAGGGCAAAAGGTGTTAAAAGCCCGTTCCTACTTGAGTGTATAGGCTTACTTTACGATTAATACATATATTAATGCATGATAAAGTGACTAACAGAGAAAGTTTAAAGCCCCTTCTTATGAACTGTGTCGGTTTGTGTTCTTTTTCAGAGACTCTGGATTCGATACATGCCAATGGATCAATATATGGCATTCAATCAAATCATTTTTAATATTTGGCATTAGATTTTAGAAATTGATTTTAGTGCGTACGTACGTGAGATCTTGGTAATAGTGAACCGACTTCATCCTTATTTCTTCTTGTTTTCTCAACCTTCCTTAGTAACCAGAAGTCTAAGTTATGTCTTACAGACTTTAATTTAAAATGATGATATCATTTATCATACATCTACCAGCCATGCTGTGTTCGTCACTTTGTTTCTGGATACGTAACATGTACCTTTCTCTTTCGACTTTCGTTATCTTATACCATTAGTATATTCAAACTGAAATATACTGATTGATACAGCAATACCCACAATCATTAGGGTTACACTTAAAGCTACAAAAGGGTTTAGAATTATTCTTTTAATTCAAAAGAAGAGGGAAAAAAGTTACTCGAGATTAAGGCAACAAAGTAGACACGACGAACAGGATTAAGAGATGAAAAAAAAAAAAAACACAATACAATAATTATTTTACAATAATCAACAACCATTATCCGAAATTTCATTATATTTATGAAAATGATTCTTGAAAAGGTAGATAGAGCCCACATGCTGGACAGTAAATTAAGAAGGAAAATTATTGTGTTTTATTCAGCACGGAGATAACATGGCTATGGCGTGGCGTGGAATTGCTTATTTAAAGCAACTCCATGACCAAACTCGAAGGTCTTCCACTCTTCACTCCTCCATTCCCAAGCAATACCAACCCATCATTTATATTACCAAATCAAATCAAATCCCCCATGACATACACGCACATAACATCACCATCTCCTTCTGACATACACATGCATTAACTAAAACACATCTTCATCAACCTCGTACGTCAACCAAACCAACCCCAGTATACTTCTCAGAAAACAAATGGCGAAAACGAAACAAACCCCAACTGTCTTGTTAACCTTATTCTCTCTGGCCACCTTCTTCGTTCTCTCTCTATCCTCTGCCGCCGACTTCTTCCTCTACGGCGGCTGCACGCAGCAACGGTACGCCTCCAACTCTCCCTACGAGTCAAACCTGAACTCGCTCCTCACCTCGCTGGTCAACTCGGCCACGTACTCCTCCTTCAACAAGCTCACCGTGGTGGGCTCCAGCCAGAGCGACGTCGTCCACGGCCTCTACCAGTGTCGTGGAGACCTCGCTATGCCGGACTGCGCCGCCTGCGTTACCCGTGCTGTCGCTCGATCCGGCCAGCTCTGCCCGGCGGCGTGTGGGGGTGTGGTGCAACTCGACGGATGCCTCGTGAAGTACGACAACTCCACGTTCCTGGGCGTGGAGGACAAGACGGTGGTGCTTAAGAGGTGTGGGCCCTCCATGGGGTTGGGGTCGGGCACGACCGGCGAGAGGGATGCAGTGTTGGGTGGCTTGGCGAGTTCGGGTGGGTATTTTCGGGTTGGTGGGTCGGGTGAGGTGAAGGGCGTGGCGCAGTGTTGTGGGGATTTGAGTTTTGCAGAGTGTCAGGATTGTGTGGGGGATGCGATCCGACGGCTGAGGAGTGAGTGTGCTGCTGCGGAATATGGGGATGTGTTCTTGGGGAAATGTTACGTCAGGTTCTCCACAAATGGGGCTCATGCATACAATAATAAAGCCCATGGTAAGGCCCAACTCTGAAAAAAAAAAAACAAAGTCGAAGAATTTTAGTGGTGGTGTTTTATGGGATGGGGCAAGGGTTCATTTCTTTTGTGGTGATTGTTGCTTGATTTTGATTCCTGAAGGGGAAATTTTGGAGGGAAGAAAGATTTTACAAACGCCAGAAGAAAATTTTTCAAAATTGCTTTTTTATTCATCCCGTTATTCTTTTGTTAAAAAAAAACTTATTTGAATTGAAAAAGTTATTATTTTAAATGTTTAATAAATTATATAATTTTTGAAGTGTTAATTAATAATTACTTTTCTCTATGAAGTTCAGCTAAGAAAATAAAATGAAAATTTTATTGATTATGGGCGATCCATATAAAAAAGTATCATTAAGATTTGTTTACTAAAATAGTAAAGTAAGGTAGGTAATTTAGTTTGTTGGATTGGTGTTGAGCAGGAAAATCAGACAACGAAGGTGAAAAAACATTTGCAATAATTGTTGGATTATTAGCTGGAGTGGCAATACTCATTATTTTCCTTGCTTTCTTGAGAAGGATTTGCGAGGGACACGGTAAATAACTACTAGTCATTTTTATCTAACGTTTCTCTTTTATTTAATTAACAATTCACACTATTTATTTAATTTTTGTCATGCAGGTAAATAAATTAATAATTAATAAAATGAGTGGGACGACACTGAGCTGCTGAAAAATCTGAGCCTTCTCGTTGGTTTGCTTTTGTTTTCCTTTTTATCTTGACGACATCTTTTTCTTTTCTTTTCCTTTATCATTCACTTTATTACAAACTTCAATTCAAAAGAGGACCTTCATGAGGATTCATATGGGAACACTCAGTCGAATGCAAAAGGAAAAAGCGAAAGATGAACAAAAGATTCTGTTTTCCTCACTCCACTTAACAATTTGCTTTGTCTCATCTCCTTCCAAACAATTATTTACATAATTCTTTTTTTTTTCATTTTAAAATTGCATGAGATTTCTCACTTTGTGTATGGTTAGTATATGCAGTCATGGAGTTTTGGTTGAGTGTATCTTATATACTACTTTTGGTACCAAACAAATACTTTGACAGTTCATAATATATAGCTTTTTTGTTTTTTCAAAGCTGTGCTTTTAAATCTGTGTTTGACTTCACCAGGAAAACTAAAGCATTATATTAAAGGAATCCAAGAATTCAACTAGGGCTAAATAACGAGGAGGAATGAAAGAAAATTGAGGAGAAAGGTGTATTTATATATATTCTTATCAGTAACTTTTAACAAGTAAAAAGAAAAGAAAAATAATGCTATTGTTTTCATTTTCTAATTAAGAACAAGAGATTCATAGATGAATGGTTTCATATAGGATGAAACTTTTTAAATCAATTATCGAGATTTCAAATTTTAATTCTTGAACGTGGAAAAGACTCTCTACCTTATATGTCTCCGTATCTCTTGAAAAATTATTCTCAATGTCTACAAATACTTTTTACAATTTTATGAGTATTAAACTAAATTAAGAATACAATCATTTATTACTTTTAGGTACATATTTCTAAATTACTTAGGGAAAGAGTATTTAAATCTCCTAAACTTTTCCCTTTTTATAAATCCCCTAAACTCCATTTTTCTTAATTAATCCTCACTTTTATCTCATTTACTCAACATTATTTATACATTTTCATCATACTCTATTTTAGGTTGTGTGAGATTTAATTTTTTATTACATTCTAACTAAATAGACAGTATCGAGTTGGTGCGTGAATAATAATATAAAATTACCTTTTTAATAGATTTACGAAAGTACTCTAATATTGTGTTTGAACATAAATGTGTACACTTAATTTAAGAAAAAGAAGTTTGATAACCAGTTTTTTTTTTGTTAAACAGCTACTTCACGACTATTTAATAATAAACTAAATTAAGATATCCAGTTCAAATATAAATTAAGTTATTCAATAAAAATAATTATAAGATAAATAAAGTTATTAATATATCATAAACTCTTCCTTTAATTTTATAAAATCTTGGTATCTACTTCTTTTTAAGTACTGAATGATTTTTTTTTAAATAACTGTCGTAGAAAATTAAAAAAATATATTAAATTTATCTTCCTATAAAATTTTAAAAAGATTTAATTTATCTTTCTCTTTAATTTGAAGTTATAAAATTGTTCTACCAAATTTATCGAAATCTGACTGAATTTGTTTGGGTATCATCAAATGCTTTTTCGATTGAGGTGTAAAGACATGTCCAAGTAGACTTCATGCTTCACAAAAATAGAGAAAGGAAGAAAAAAAAAGTGATTCCAAAATTCTTCGTTGCTCAAAAGACCAAACACGTTTCACTTTTCCTTTTCTTATTTATGTTTTGACATTAGCTTTTTGACTAATAAGGATTTGGAAAGGTAATTTCTTAACTGATATTAAAAATTAAATTTTTAATAGTAACATAAACATTTTATTACGTGACTTTTAATTTCTAAAAATAATTATATATATATATATATATATATATATAATTAAGTTATTAACATTGCATTTCTTTTTTACCAGTTTTAATGATGAAATAAAATTGTTATACATTTTTATATCTAACTAGAAATAATAATTTTGAGACATTAGTTATAAGATAGACGTGTCAATAATTATGAAAATAATACACAAGGAAAATAATAAAAAATAACATCCTTTAGAAAAATATATCAAATTAATAATCCTTTTAAGAATATAATAATATATGTTAGAATATTAAATTAAAAAATATATAATAACAATAATCATATTATAGGTTGTAATGTGAGTGTATTGTTTTCTTTAATATCAATATATAATCACTACATAAAAGAGTAATTGTTAGATCAGATTTTTCAAATGACCAATTTGCCTTATTAAAGATATTTTATCAAGAAGGTGTTGAGGAGATTAACTTGACAAACATAAACGTAGGAATAACTAAAACTGATTTTGTTTTTCATTTATTTTTCTGCGTGATTAAGGGGCTTTCTTTTTGCATCCCTTGTTTTTTTCGTGCACTCCCAACCTTTGGTCTTCTTCCAATTTTACCCCTACAAAATATATGGGATGTATATAATCCGACAGAGTCCTGAACTAGATTTTAGAATTCGATGGCATGTATGAAGTTCGGATTTTAAGTTTAACAATTTTACATTACTGAATTTTGAAATGTAAAACACAAACAAAATCATATTTCAAAATCCGATATATGAACGTAACCGAATTTCAAAATCTAAAGAATATAAATAAAACTAAATTTTAAAATCTGGTAAACCATAATATATTTACAGAGTTCGAAATATAATAAACATAAACAAAGTCAAATTTCAAAACTCAATATAGTAGATATACAAACATAATGAGGAGGATTTCAAAATTCAATAAACAGTATCATATTTACATAATCAAATTTTGAAATTCAACACGCATGCAAACATAAATAACTAAATTCAAAATACGATTCAATTTATTTTTACTTTTTTTCTTAATTGAATGCAATTCATTTCTTTAACCAAATTTCTAAATATATTTAATTTATTTTAAATATATTATATTTATATCTATTCAAGTATGATAGTAAATTCATATTAATTAATTTATACAATTAAATTATTCATAATTTTGAAATTACAAATATAATAACAATTACATAAAAAAAGTATTTTTATATAATAAAAAATTTTCATAAAATTTCACATCTATAAGTCCAAACAAATTTTGTAATTGAAGTAATTCGGATTTCAGCATCCTATAATATTGTAATTTATGATTCTCTAATAATAAACAAAATCCATACCTCCAAAATATCAAAGTTGTTGAAACCCTAAACCATGTAAAAGAAAAAAAAAAGAAAAAAAGTTGACCTACTTAAGAGAGGAAACAGAGGAGGTGCGAGCAGAATGGAGATGCAAGAGCTGTGCTGCCAGTGTGGAAAAAAAGGTTGAATGGAAAGAGAAAAAATGAGGTGCAAGTGCAAGGATGGAGGTGCAGTTTATCAAGAAGTAAGTTGACTTGGACTTTTCGTTATTCACTTCCTTTTTAAAAGACCCCATTGGTATTCTACTGTTTCTTCTGCACCTCCTTTTTTTTCCTGCACTACAACAGGCTTGATAAAATTACATTTTTACACTCTTCTTTTTTCATGCTCAGTTCCTATGTCCAGCTATTGCATCCGATGGTGGTGAGGTCGCCATCAGGGATAGAATCTGGGTCCAGGTTGCTGTTCAGAAATACATTTCATCAACAGATCTGAAAAACACTTTTCGGAACACAATGAAAATAATAAAATAGAGGTGCAGGGATAAATTTTATCTTTTTATTATAATTTTAGTGAAGGATATATGTAATTTACAGATTTTATGGAGATGGAAGAAGAAAAAGACGAGCTGTAGGAAGAAATAGTGTGGTTATTTTCATTAACAAATTTATGTTGGGCTTACTCTATTACTTTATAAAAAAGGGTGTTACTCCCTCCACTACCACCACTTCTCCCTCCACCTCCCCAACAATTTCATAACGACAAAATTATCCTTTTAAATTTTAACTTTTTTACTTTTAATTACCAAATCCTATTCTATCTCCTTCACAGCACCACCCCAAGCTTTCTCTTACTCTCTCTCTTGATCCGCGTCTTCTTTCCAACTCGTCACATTCTTTTCTCTCGCTCAGATTTCTCATCCAAATTCTATCTTTGTTCTTCGTGGTGCAGTGTTCTCCGTGGTGGTGCGGTGTGGTGGTGTGGTGCTCATATCTATAATTAGTTTTCCGATGCAGAGCCACGAAACAGCAGGTATGTGTGGAGGAGAACTTGTACAAGGTACTGAGTTTGAGTCCCATGAGTGCAACCACATATGACATAAAGAAAGCGTACAGATCAATGACTCTTCAGTACCACCCAGACGTGTGCCATGACGGTTCCAAGAAAGAAGAGTTGACGAGGATGTTTGTGCAGCTCAACGCCGCCTACACCACCATGTCCAACCTACAGCTTCGAGCGGATTATGATTATGAGTTGGGTTTGAGAAGCAAGAAAAGGGTGGGTGATGAGAGTTGGAGATGTAGGTGGCAGGAGCATGTGGTTGAGTTGAAGAGAAGGTCTCACACGCGTCCCTTTCACCTTAAACGGATGTTGAGATTAGACGGACGCTCATATCCGTTTAATACGTTAATTTAAGATTTTTAAGATTTTGTTTTATTAGTTTATTCTATTATGTTAATTTTGAGCTTATCCTGGCAAACCCAGGACCAATTGTGATAGAGAAACTCCGTGCATCTAAGTTAACGGATGTCACTGGAGAAAATAACATATTTCCAACAGTGGTTGATGTTCTTTCAACTTTTAGTGCAAATGGTGAAGGAGAATTATGAAGAAATTAAATAACTAAAGCTTCAATTCAACTGTTGAAATCCAAAGGGTGGGAATTAAGTGTTCAAAGTGCTCATTAGAAAGTTTCTGAGCAGGGAGTTATGCAGATGTGTCTTCCATAGCTCTGCTTGGTTATCTTCTATTGTTTCATGTTTTATGTGCTGATGTGTGAAAGGAAAAGGAAATATAAAATGTGTTATGTGTCTATATCTTAATTTGTGGGAATATTAATATATTCGTAATGATATACATGCGCTCAATAGTTGCATAAGAGAGAAAATTGACTTCATTATTTGATGGATAGAGTTGATTATATATGCTTGATTTCTATATGGATGGAATGTCGCAAATAAAAATGTTTCAGGGAGTTTGCTATACCTGATCGATGACCAACACACACCACAAGATTAAGAACAATATCCTATATATATATATATATATATATATATATATATATATATATATATATTTGTATGGTATGATTGGGATCATTTTTTCTAATGTGAAGCATCTCATATCTCATTTGATAATTTGATTTAGATGGTGCAAATTTTTGGGCAACTCCGATCAATAAAATTAATTCTTTTGAATTATACTTTTTCAAATCTAATCCAAACCCACTTGTGAATATACTCCTATACACCTTTTGACTGCATGTGTGAATTTCACCCATCCTAAAAACAAAACTAGTAATTTATTCAAATTTTTCACAAATATAATAAATTAAGTGTTATTCTTACATAAAAAAAAAAGTTCTACTTATTTACATAATGTCACTGTATAATCATTCTTTTTGTAATTTTTCTGAGTCTAGCTATAATAAGTTGTACGTCGTGGAAGATTAGTTTTACACTGGTGTGAATAGCTTCGAATATTTATTAGTGAACGATATATTTATTAGTGAATACCTTAAGAGGGTCAGATGTAAACAACTAGGGAGTGTGGTCTGAGAGGTTTTTCTGCATCTACAACTACAAATTATGACCTCCATGAAGCAAAGACACAATCTGACAAAACCTTGATGTACTAAAATGAAAAAAAAATGTTATGTAACTTTATAGCCTTCGAAAACTTCTGATACCTAGATGCTCATACAGTCTTTACAACAGAAACTGGGATCTTCTATATTCCTTTTCTTTTTTTCTATTTTCTAGTTCATAGGTCAGTAAGTGGGAATGTCGTATAGAAATTGAATTCCTTCTGTTGTTAATTATGCATCTGGGACTTAACTGCATTCATCTTCTAACTTTTTGCCTTCTGATTTTATATTCCAACAATTACATGCTACGTTAAATGAGCCAATCATATCACGCCTCTAGTTTATAAACGAGTTTCCCATCCATAGGACAAAACGGGTTTTGTAAAAGCGTTGATTCCCTATATATTGTTTATATTATTGTGAAGTTCATGCCCTGTTCTTGTTCAAGGTGGATTTGATCTACCAATGGAGGAATTTGATATAGTAATACCCTTTTTCCTTATAGCACCATATTTTACGCAGGTATATAATGTGACAATGCAGTGAAAGAATTCGTGCTTTGTTGACAAGTGCTGCATATATTCATTTAAAGCATATGACAACAGAACCAAAGGCAAAGAATGATTTTCACCATCATCTCCAGTCCTCTACACACAGGTGCATGCATGTTAGAACTAGAAGTACCTCGGCACACACCACCACAAGAAGAATCAAAACAATTAAGAGAAATCCAAACACATAGTAAACACGACCCATCCAAATACTGGACATGATGAAGAAGAGCTCGATGAACAAGGTACCGAATGGAAGGGTGTCGGCGGCGAGAACCATGAGCCATGATGGGTGTTTCTGCTCGGGAATTTATGAACGGATGTCAAAATCCGTGGAACCTCAATTCTTAAAGTAATGTTAATATCCGAAGACAGATCGACATTCGTTTATCCTTTAACAAATGTCTATATCTATTAACGAATGTTAATACTTTTTAAAAAATTTAAGACATATTCATATTCGTTTAAATGTTATTAAACGGCAAAAGAAAAATGAATGGGGAGATGTGTGATGGTGGAGGAAGTAATTCTTAAAATAGGTGATGTGATGAAATAGATAAAAATTATAAAATTTTAACTTAAAATAAATTTTTATTAAAAGGATAAAATAAATAAAAAAAATTAGAGTGAAGGATAAAAAAGAAAATGAGGAGATGGAGGAAGCAAACGAGAAAGTGGAGGGAGGAACGCCCGTAGAAAAAAGGGTGTTAGTCCTGTACTTTTTTTTTTTCATTATTCACTTCCAAAATTATAAATATAACTTTCAACCTTTTATTATTTTTTTTCTCTTTTCTATTCATTTATTGTATCTCTTTTATTCCCTGACCAGCTTTGGAACCCTGTTAGAAAATTCAACAATTTAAAATTTGAAATATGATTTTTTTTAACCGAGTTTCGAAAGTATGCCAGGTTTTAATCAATTTTCGAAAACCGGTTAAAAAATTTATTTTAAAATATGTTTAAGAAATAAACCTAATTCAAAATACATTTTAACAAACACATTTAAAGAAGAATTGAATTTCGAAATACATTTATTCCAAAGAAACAAAAATTAACAAAATTTCAAATAAACAATAAAAACAAATACAATTACAATATTTTAAAAAATTAAATAAATAAGATAAAAATAACAACTAAGTAATTTGTTTTGCTTGCAATTATATTATTTTTTGTTATTTGTTTATAATTGTTTAATTTAATTTTAGTTGATTTTTTTTAAATATTGTAATTGTATTTAGTTGTAATTTTTTATTAAAAATTTTGTTAATTAATTTTTTTTTATTTTGATTTTTCAAAATTTATTATTTATTTTTTTAAACTTAATACGTTTTTTTAGATGTAAATACGTTTATTTGTTAAACTTATTTTAAAGTACGTTTATTCGTTAAATGTATTTTGAAATATGTTGGTTCGCATTGTTTATTCGTTAACAGTATTTTAAATCTTAAATCATTGAATTATTAATTGACTTTGAAAACCGATCGAAGAATAAAAAAAGATGGAGTGAGTGAAGAGAGAAGATAAAAGTAAAAAAAAATTAATAAAACATTGAAAGTGCAATTTTGAAGGTATAAAGAAAAAGAAGAGAAGTACAGATGAAACTCCCATAAAAAAATGGGTGTACTGTGCTTAATAGCTTTTAGTTTGTCCTGAGTATTTTGTGTAAAATACCATCAAAATCAGTAAAATAAGGGTAAATAGGTAAAATACGATGTAAAATTAACTATCAAAATCAGCTTTTATATTTTAAACACATAAACATACTCTTACTTAAAAATATATATATATATATATATATATATATATATATATATATATATATATATAACGATGGTGAATTTTCAGGAATTTTTAGTTTTTCACCAATGTATTTTAAGACGATAGCATATTTTTTACTACTTTTATATGATCAATCTTATGTTTGTAAAACTTTTTCTGTTGTGAGTAGATATAACTTTCCTGTTTGAAAATTCATATACTTAGGTTGTTGTGTTTTATCGCATAGTAGTTTGCACACACCAGCCATACGTGGGGATGACCTCAATATTTTATTTTAAAGAATGAAGAAAAAGAAGAAAGAAGCACGTGCAGTGATATAAAAATGTGCATGTGGCATTAGTTTCTTCTACTATTAAATTAAATATTGTCTATGTAATGAAATGAGATGAAGGTGGCTACATTCCATTAGACAGAGGAAAATGCCAAATTTCACCAATGAAAACTATACCTTTTTTAGGGCAAGTCACTCAAATAACCTCTTCATGCAATGCTATATAAAGTATTTCTTCAAAAGCTTCAACCAAAATAGTTCATGCAAGGATATATATACACATATGAACTCATTTATTTTTATTTTTTTTTAAATTTAAATAATAATCATTAGAAAAATTGATTTAGTGGTGTTGTTTTGTGAATATAGACCGTACAAATCTATGCTAATATAGAGGCATTCTATAGATATTGTTGTAGAACATATTTTATATTTTTTTTTCTGGTTTAGATAGACATTACTATGCTATAATAGCAACATGCATTGTAACGACAGATAAAAGGGTTATAGTATAGAAAATTATATACATCTACATCATACTTTTCGTGTAATACATTTGTTATATTGACACACTTTGATTTCCGCTGGAAAAAGTATATATTAAATGGAGGTAACCAAATATCATAAATTGTAGAAACATGCTAATTTTTAATTTATTTTTCTTCTAAATTTCGGAATTTTTTTTACTTTCAAAGCAAGATACTCTCTATTCGGTCTTAAGTAAAGCAACACCATGAAAAATTAACAAATTATCAATATTTAATGAAGTCAATCTGTGTTTTTAAAGACTCAAATTGAGACTATATTAAAGTTATTAACGACTTCCTATCAACTAATATATAAGAATCATACTTATGAAAATATAATTTTTTTACTAGGACTTGCATAAATTACTAATATATAAACACGCAAAGTTAATTTAATGGATAAGATAGGTCAACCATTAAGAGATGTATAGTTTTAAGTCAACGATTAATTTTAGCTATTAGTGGTGTAAATGGCTGAAGGATTATTAATTCCATTTGAACTTACATATACGATATTGCTGTTATCTGGTATATTGTTATATTTATATTTATATTTACTAAACTTATAACTTTCAGTTCATCCAATTAAACAAACTAGCATTTTGAAGGAATGATAACATAAAGAGATATATGAATGACATATAATAATCTAGTTGTGTAATTAACTTTATCAATAGAGAAAATCTACTGGTAAAGAGTGATGCTATTAGTCTTGCTATCAAATTTCTTGATTAGCTTTATTCTAATAAGGGAAATGACTAATGCCTAAATAAAAATAAATAATATCGCATTATTTTTATTATAAAAATGATAATTAATAATCATAAGATTGCTTAAAATGCTATATTAAGTTGAAGGAGAAAACGTAACGTAAATACATTTCATTTTAAATATATATCAAGTTTGACCATTTGCTTTGTTGACTCCACACTTTGTCAGGTTGTATATATATAAAACCCCATGCAAAAGATTATAGATATCTAACAGACTCGTAATCGATTTTACAAATATAAAGAAAATATATTAATTAATTAAACAAAACTATTAGCCAAGAGAAAAAGATAAAGAAGAAATACTACTCTGATAATGAATGTCTCCGTGAAATTATATCATCTGCATGGATTACGCAAGCAGTATGCAAATATTAGATCGTGTAAAGAAAAATATATATATTTGATGGAAAAAATCTGAAGATTATACTTTCAATGAAATAATAATTCGTTTTAAGAAAATTACGAGCTTTACGCTATGCAATTCTATTGGCTGAAGATTACACCATCCAATAAGCAATACTAAATGTGTAGTCATTTTATTTGTCGACCATAGAAAGGGTGTACCTACGATAGAAAATATAATTATTAGATTTAGGCTTGATTTTTGTTATATGTAATTTTTCATAATTTTGTTGTCATACTTATTATTAATAAACATATTCAATTATTAAAAAAAGTTAATAAAGGTATTTACATCCGTTAATTCAGTTGCAACTTTCTTTTTCTCTTTTTATTTAACCTCCTTATTCTATAACATATCAATTTAAATTTGTGTTGTTACCATGTCTCAATCATATAGAAAAAAATATTATCTAAGATTGAATTGTAAATGTAAACAAATTGACTATAAAAAGAAAGGGCCCTCCATAATATTTATATACCATGCTATCGTTTCAAACTTTTAGCCACAACATATACAAATTGATAAAAAAAACACACACACACACTAATTACTTGGCATTTGCTTGAATAAAATGGTAGGCAAATGATTTGATAACTAACTACCCTGGTTTAACCTTCAATGATATTGCAAATATTAATAAATAGTGAGATAGTACTATGCGTTAATTTAATAAAATAAAATCACAACCACGCCCTTAAATGAACTAAATTTTAATTTCAGTAATGCATATATTTGATTATGTTAAGTACTTAGATGAAGAGTTTTGTCATTGTCATAGTTTTTATATAAATTGAATAACACAGTCTTGAATAAAACAAATATTTATGATTTATAAGTTGTTTTATTTAAAGGCATATTTACAATAACAAATCATTGGTAATTTGTGGTTTCGTGATGGCCAACAATGTCCATGATGAGGTTGGGTTAGGTTTTGTATAAATAGATATGACTCTTTTAAGAAGACCACGGTCTTTTTTTTATTTTACACATGTAAATAGATTAACAAACTAAATTTTAAATACGCCAATAATATATCAACATATAATAATAGATTGAAGGACTTAATTACAAAAAATAAATTTAATACAATATAATAAAACTGATTTTATTAATAAATTATTTTTTATCTCAAATAATATTTACTTTAATCATAATATTTGATTTAATTTATAAAAATATTAAATCTAAAGTTATTGATAATAAAAACATTAACAAATATAACATTACTTACAATTCAATTTTTTAAACTTATATTCTCATTTAATTTATAAAGTTAAAGGTATTTTTAACAAGATTAAGTGGATTTAAATTTACATTTTACCTTAAACTTTATTTAAATTTAGTTTTAAAATTTTAAATTTATTTGAATATTTTATTGTATAAACTTATTTACATGATACTTTAATATTGTTTTCTTAATTTAATTTTATATTTAAAAATAATTTTATATAAGTTTATAAAAAATTTACCGACATCATCACCTTTTCTTCACCATCATCACCATAAACCTTCGTTATTTTAACACAGTCATTATCACATCTCACCTGTACAAATAAAAAAACAACAACCCATTACCTTTTTCTTCATCCTGAACCCACAATCAACACATCATTCCAGCACCATCATTTTTCAAGCTCAATGCATACACAATAACACTCTCGAAACTTACACGGTCATCATCCAAAATCTTCATTCTCTTTCCCTTTCTCCTTTGTCCATTCACGCATAGAGAATATAAAAAATAAAGGAGAGTCACCATTCTACGACCATCCAACACATTGAAAACTGGAATCACAAAGTAATTAAAAACAGGGAGCAAGGTAAGGAGAAATCCCAAATTGTAAGATATTGAACGCCAAAACCTAAAATGTAAAATCAACCTAAGAAAAGGAAACTCAATTCGCAAACCAAGAAAAGAACTCTAAAACATAAAAATCAACCCTGATTCAAAACTCTAATTTACAGAATATGGGACAATATTGAACTCTGGAAAAAGGGTAGGACTACTTTGAACACATTGAGCCAAACATATTTGAATTTTTTTTAACATATTATGTTTAATTAATAAATCCTTATATAAGTTCATAATTTTCTTATTACATAGTCAAATACAATAATTAAAAGAATGAGAGGATTGACAAAAGATAACTATATAAGAGATGTACAAAAATTTACACTTAGATTCACTTATATTTTGAACAATTTCTCCTTCAAATGCAAATCTCTTCACCTTAGTACTTCTCTCCTCAAGCTAATCACAAATATTTGTTATGATATTGGTAAGTGTACTATAAATAATAAAGTGAAAAGTTCAGATATAATTTTTCTAAGAGACTTTGTAACACTTGACAACCCTCGCAATTCACACTCAATTGCATAACAAAATTCATAAAAGCACAAACTTTTTGATTTTTATATGAAATAGTTTATGTATAAAAGAAATTTAACATAAAGTGTTTACAATTATGAATACTGAATTTTATTAACTTCATTCACATACATTTACAAACATCTCAATTATAATTTCATATTAAAAGCAATTCATAGATATATTTAAATTCTATCCCTATAGGCTTTGGATCTATGATAACTCATCAAAATCTAATCCTTTGGATCATCAACAATTGAAATAATATATTAAGTTCAAGAGTCTTAAGATTACTAATAAGTAAATTTTATCCTTAGATATAATTTTCATTAGGTACTTAATTTCAATTTTAAGTTCAAGAGACATTTTTCAACATTTCAAGAATCACAACCACACCATAGGTGTTCAAGCCACAATAACCATTAAGCACATAAATCAACACTAACATTGAATGGAAAAAACATATGTAATAACCCCACAAAGTATCCAAGGAATCAGTTTATTACATCTAATATCAATAAATAAGTTTAACTAACTATCTATTGTAGAGGGCAAAGGGTTTACAAAATTGAAGAATATGAAAGAAACTGAAATTAGAAATTAGAATCAAAGTCTCTCCCAAGGTTCTTGTTAACTGTTCCACCCTTTAATGACGCCTCTCATTTGTATCTCCACCTTCAATTTCGTGACTAGTCTTTCTTTTCAAATAAAACCGAACAAAACCTCAATGGATGAAAATGAAAACTCAAGGAGGAGAAGGGAGAGCTTCCTAGTAGCCCAAACAACCTCTAAGATACTCTCTCCACCATCCTAATTAAGCGATTTCTAGTCGTAAAAACGTAGAAGATAATGAAACCTCATGAAAACATGTTTAAATATCCAATTTCATAATGCACCCATTGGACCAAATCGACTAAACCTAAAAAATGTACTTGAATAAATCCTTAATATATTATTCAATCTTATGAGTTTTTCACGTATCTACAAAATATTTCACAAATAAAATTCAAATACTTATCTTTTCTAAAATCATCTAATAAAATATTAATTAGAGTAAAATCTTAATTACCTAACAAAAGATAAAATACTTATCTTTTTATATATATTTTTAATAAAATCTTAATTACCTTTTTAAAATTATTTAATAGTCTTAATTATTTAAAAATAATAATAAATATATCAATAAAATGTAAAATAAATATAGTAAAAAACATCATAATGTCAATTATTTATTTATCTGGTCTATCTCAATTGGAAATGGTGGTTGACTCTCTTCATAAATACTTCAATACAAAAACTCATATTTGAGTCTACTATCAGGATTAATAAATGACTTTGATACTACTAATAGAATTTTAAGGATGAAAAAGAAACACAAAACCAATACAATATAAGTTTAACTCACATACAATAAATTTATGAGTTTTATATTCCTTATATACCATTCAACTTCCTTTCGTTAACAATGTAATATTTAGATTCACCTAATCTCCATCCCTATGTAAATAAGTAAAAGAAAATAGTATCGTGTTGAGTGATAAAAATAGAAGAGTGTTATTTATTTGGATAAAAAAAAAAATCTATGTTGGAAATGGGTATTGAAAAAGCAACAGGGTTTATTTTTCACCGAGGGAACATCCACAGCTGATAGGTGTTGGTGTTTTGGGGTGCGGTCTTGGAGTGGGGACATGTTCCAGTCCACATCATACCAAAAGTATAATCTTTTTTAATTATTTTTCACTTTCATTCATTATTATTCGTTATTTAAATTTTCCTTATTTTTATTTTGTTACAAAATATTTAAATTTTCCTTATTTTTAAGACTTTCACGTTCACAATATGGCTTGTTTCACATATTACCACCATTATTTTTTATTACAACCAGTAACCATGACTAAATAGATGTCTACAACAACATCATCATATATGTATAACATTTATTATAACCTATGAAATCAAACATATCAATAAAATTAATAAATTTATTGTATTACAATGAAAGGTAAACAATAAAAATAATATAATATAAAAGGTATATGAAACAATAAAAATAATATAACATGTGGAGTGCATAAAAACTTACTCTGACGAAGAATAGTATCTAACTTATTACAGTACCATATGACACTCTACTAAAAGATAAATATATTTTTTAAATAATATTATTTTCTAATATATTTTGTTAAAATAATCATGATTTTGAAAATAGATTAAAGTTAGAAACTAATATCATATATACAATTAATCAAACTTTGAGTTTGTTAGGTTATTAAAGCAAAAAAAAAAAGAAAAAAAAAAGTATTTTGCGATCCCTAGTACTAACTTGTGTATAATTTATTGACCAACAAGCATAAAAAAAGTAAATCATTAAATTGACCTAGTAGGGTAGAGTCCCTATTACAATATAGTGTTTTAAGTGTCTTCTCGAGTTTAGATAATTAATTTTCCTTAATTACAACAACATAGTTTACAAACAAAGTCTAAGTTATCATATTTTATAGATGTAGAAGGTAAAAGACATAATGCTCCTTATGGAAGTTCCAACAATACCTATTAGGAAACTAAGATTCTTCTCAATAACAAACAAAACAAAACAAAATCTGTGTAATCATATATTAATGGGTCAAATTTTGTGTAAGGTAATAGTATAATAGTTGGTGTTTGACCAAGTAACAATAAGAAATCTCTTTATGATTAAAATTATTAGCACTTGGTCGTGACTTTGAATTATTTTTTCTACCAGATGTAAATAGCCAAACCCAAATAATACTTTTTTACTCCATTCAAATTCGTTAAATTGAGTTCAAATTCTTACATCTCAAACTAATTAATAAAAGAATGTAAACAGATGATTAAAAATGGGATTGACAAATATTATTCTTTAGTAAGAAAGAAAAATTCAACTCTATAAAAGAGTAGTAATTTACATTTACATTAAACTTGTGTCCCTCAACAATAACTTCACCTCCTAAAATTAATTATACAAATCTTCCCACAATAATACTATTTAATTAAAAAATATATGTTTATTTAATTACATATTTTTATTAGAGTTAAGTGTAACTTGAAATCTTACATATTATACATGAATAAAAGTCCAACTACATGCATAGTAAGAAAAGGTACAAAACTTATATATTAGCGTTTTAAATTGAAAATAATAATATATATTTGTTTCTTCTCATATATACTATTTAGTTAAAGTATCCTTAATATTTTTATTTTTTTATATTGCTAAAAGGTGATAATTAATCTTGTTGGTGGACTTATTTCTCTAAATATGAACTACTATATAATAATAATAATGGAATATAATATAATATAATATAATATAATGTAAAATAAAAAGAGAGGTAGGTAAATTATCTTTGAAATTTCAGCATTTACGTTTGTCAATACAAAATAAAATCAATCAAACTACTTTAACATAGACCGTATAGTAGCAAGGACATATATATAATATGAGGTTGAACAGCAATGTCAACAGATTTGTTAACTATACAACTGCTAAAGTAAATCTACATCCACCATAACCTAAATTATTTAATGTTCATCCCAACAATATTGACCAAATATGAAAAATCCACTCTGCAACATGTTCAATGCATAGAATTTATTGTTGTGCTTATCAATTTTAATATCTTGTGTATATAAACTTATTACACTAGAATACCATTCTACAAGGTCTTTTTTTTCTTATTGCTGATCAAACAAAATATCCATTCATAACCACAATTGATGGAGTTTTTACATTGACAGATATTCAACCATATTGTTGGAATGACTGAATGAATATTCTACAATAAATCTTAAAGCATAGATATTGATTCAATCTTATGTTAGAGTGAGTTAGGCTAAGTACATATATAAAAAAAACGTTTACAGTTAAAGGCAAAATTTCTATAATATATATATATATATATTCAAACATGTTATAGGTCATATATCCTACTAGACTCTCGAGAGGTTATCTTTCTGTGGAGGTTATTAAACCAAAATTTGTCAAAGTCTGTATGGAAAAGAATGTATATGAAGCACTAACTTCCCCAACTTTTGTAAATCATGATAGAAATCAAGGGTTCCACGACTTTGAAAACCTAGCTAGAATAAGGTTCACATACTTACACCTGATCATCAAGTATGAATCATTCATCTAAGCTATATTAACTACTATTGACCAATCCTCATGAGACTTATACCTTTCCAACATGATCAGAAGACACTGAGTTTAGTTAGAAAATAAAAGAAAATTAACCATCACCTTGCGGCAAGCAGCAAGATGGTTGACTACTATTTGCTTAACCGAAGCAAGCAATAATCCATTGTGTCTTTCAGTGAGTCCATGTGACAACATAATACTCCAATTAGTCGAAAAGAATTTCTGGTTTTGCTGCCGCAGGTTTCTGGTTTCTACACTTTTTCTATCCCCTCTCAGTTTTACAGAAGGTCCTTGTGGTTCATCTCATATATTTAGTGATGAACATATTTTGTCCATAGTATATTTAGTTATAACATACTTACAATGTTAAAGTATAAGTAAATATAAAGTCAATGGTATGTAATTTTTGTCTATGGCGAATCATTCTTCACTTAAAGACAACTGATCTAAAAGACAACTTCAAACAAAGGCCAAAGGACTCAAAAGGAAGAAGATTAATAGAGTACTGGAATTTTAATAAAGATTGTCATCAGTCATGAATTACTGTAAAATCATTACAAACAGACAAACAATGTTAAATAATGCACCGGGTGGGAGTATCGGAACAAATTAATAATTAATAAAGAGGGAAAGCTAAGAGGCTTGTTAAATGACTCTTTTGAGTGTATCTGATTTTAAATCAAGAATGCATGTTGATCACCAATAGAGTAATCTAAGAGGTTTATTAAGTTATTATACTAATATGGAATTGTGACATATAAATATAGTTACAAATAACTATTGGGTTTGATGTTTTAGTAGTTAAATTATTGTAGCATAAACTTTTTATTTTTTGCATGCTTGGTTGTACATAGTTTGAGATATTTCTAGTGTTGCATGATTCTACCCATAGTTTCTTTCACCTTTTGACGGCTGTGCTGCTACCGTCAAAACTTTTATACTGCTAATAATTACAAAATATTATTTGCACAATTTATTGAGTAGCTATTGTAAGATATACCTAAAACTTATGCATAAGCCCGTTTTTATAATTTATAAGTTTACTCTGGAGAAAAGATATCGGAGCTGTCATCATATAGCAAAGTTTGACATTTATTACTGGTCATAGAACTTTGTTAAAGTATATGTTTCCACCAACCACGATTAGAAAAGAAAAAAAAAAGTTTTGTTGAGAGTTGTTTCATGTCAGATGCTTCAATTTTGGAATAATTTTACATATTATAATCTCACTTAAGTCACCTGTTATTGCATATATGATTAATAAGCGAGAGTAATTCCAATATAAAATATCAACAAGTGAATGCATACAATGCTAACTAATAAATCATTGACATATGTTGAGTTTGTTTTTTTCCTGCTATTTTAAACACACATTTTGATGCAACTTATTTATTGCTGCTGTAAGGTGTCCCAACCTGACTTTAATTACAAAAATGGAGAATAGGGAACAAGATGTGGATATTAATGAAAGCTGATTACATGTCAAATATATAACTCTACGTTTTGAAAGGTAAAGTTATGGTAATTTTGCTTTTAAGGGAAAACAAGAAGTGTATAGACCAATTCAGTTGTGTGTTCTACATGCATTTTGCTTGTTTCAACGCGTACGCAGTAACTCGGGTAATTATAGGTGCATTCTTCATTGTTTCTGACTTGTTATTAATATTGCTTCAATTCAATTGACCTGGTCGGGAACTTCCGGTATTGGGTTTAATGAGTTTAATGCTTCATGTCATTGCATATACTATTCTCAGAAACAATGTCTAACTTTTAGTAATGAAAAACATTTCCTTCAAATGTTAGAATAAAAAAGAAAAAAAGAAGAAGAAGCTAATTTCGTTTAGTAGTTTGTATAGAAAATCACACATAAATAAGTATTAATATTTTTTTTATTTCCTTTTGAATTAGCATTTTCCTAAATGTAGCGAGGTAATTTATATATATAATATTATTCTTTTAATTTCTTGTCTGGTAGACAGATTTCAGTATTAAGTAATCTCACACATTCAACTCCATCAACAATTTAAATTTGTTTGGATATTTTTTTACCATTTAATGCTGAAACACGAGAGGGCACCGCCTTTTATATATAAACAGATCTTTCTTTATATTATTATATACGAAAAGGGATCATTTTAGTTATTATTATGGAATGTAATCTGATGTATAAATTATTATAAGCATAACATTTCTCGTTATAAAAACAATTCAGGAGTTTATATTTGTTTAGACACAGGTGACCGGGCCAAGTGGTAGCAACTGAGGTCTGAATTAAGCAATGTTCTGAAATTCCAAATACAACAAAAGTAACTCGTGTAAAAAAATTAAGAATACTCTGTGTGTTTACGTAAGCTAATTTCTCTTTTTTTTAGATCTCATTAAGAAATACAATTGATGATAAGAACCTCATAAATTAACTTTTAGTTATGTTTCATAATAAGATATTTAAAAACGTGATGTGCTTGAGTAAAATATTAAAATTTGTGTTAAGTGGATTGACAATTTTGAACCGACAGTAACAGAGGAAAGAAATTGAGAGTTTTGCATTTACATTGATTGTGTAGATTAATGGGTTTTTGTATTACCAGATTGAGGGTGTGAACCCTAATTTTACAGAATGGCGTAAATTTGATAGTTGTTGTGTTGGTGATAAAGACGGCAGTATAAACGAAAATGTCAACAAAAAAAAAACGGGAATGGGAAAAAGAGTTGGTAATGTGTGTGCTGCCATTATTTATGGAATTTAAGTGTTATTTGTTGTATTACTGTTTTTGGAGAGGATTGAGTTAGTGGAGTGTCTCACGCTTCGAACCAAAGCAAAGAAGTTTGATGATGTGGTGTTTTCTGAAGAAGACGTAGCACGTGTGGACCGTGTCACATCCCTGGACAACACGTGTCAGTCTCCACTAATAATAAAATAAAAGGTAGTAAAGAAAGTTAATAAAAGAGAAATGAGAAATTGTGGTGGTGGGGTTATGGGAGTTCATAGTTAAGAGGGCGTTGAATTTTATATATAAATAAGTAGGTGGTGGTGCTCTATCCCACCTTGTTATGTGCATATTCTGAGGAACTCTAAGTCTTCCTCTCTCTCTCTCTCTCTCTCTCTCTCTGTATATCAATACTCATCTGAAACCTCTGGTTTGAGGGATCAATTGCAGATTCCAGGTAGACTTTGTTGGCATTTGAGTTGAGGGGAACACAAAATGGGAAGACAACCTTGCTGCGACAAAGTGGGGTTGAAGAAGGGGCCATGGACTGCTGAGGAGGATAAGAAACTCATCAACTTCATCCTTACCAATGGCCAATGTTGCTGGAGAGCTGTCCCTAAACTAGCAGGTCCCCTTTCATTCATCCTTTTTTCCTTAATGTCTTTAACCATTTCCCTATTCAAATCCTTCATTCATTTTTGCCTTTTTCTCTAATTCATCGTAAGCAGCCATTCAAAAATGGACTTGGAATTTTTCTTTTCACCTTTCCCAACATTTTTTTTTTGCATGTCTTTTGAGCATTCTGATCGCAAGTAATCAAGAAACATTATGGCTTGTGTTGTTTCTTGAACATAATCATTTCAGTATAGCTTGATTTCACTTGCATGTTTTAATCACTGCATGCTGACTTAACAAATCTGTCTTATGTCTTCATGCAGGGCTCTTAAGGTGTGGCAAAAGTTGCAGGCTCAGATGGACAAATTACCTCAGGCCAGACCTCAAGAGAGGCCTTTTATCAGAATATGAAGAGAAAATGGTCATTGATCTCCATGCTCAACTTGGCAATAGGTTCTTCCTCCTCCCGCTCTGTTTCCCCTGTCTCTTCTGCATGTTTGGCTATTCCTTAATCAACGATTTTTTTTTTTAATTGATTAAATAACCGGTACAGTGTTCTTCTGAAATATTAAACTAGGCTAATCTAAAAACATTGTTTTATATAAAATTAAAACATATCTCAATCATGTCAAAAGCAATAACTAAAACAAAGTTATCATTTCTATTATACACGCCCTCAAGTGGCAATTTGTTTATTCATCAAAAAAAAAAAAAAAAACATGGTCCCATGGTATCACACTTCTACAAGGAGGAGAAAACGTATAAAAATTGCAGACCAACTCTCTTTCTTCCTTAGTATTTTTTAAAAGGAAAGCAACTGTATGATATTTCATGTTGACTGTAAAGGGGAATCATTAATATAGAAATGACTCCCAAGTTTGTCTTACGAGCAAATTTTCTGATTTTGTAACTTCCATGACGTAGTTATTTTTCCTTGTAAACATTCCAAGTAGGAACTTTTTTATGGAACCACTTTTTTTAATAACTGGGTTAATTCCTTCCTATACTGATTTCTGGTGTTTTGTTTTCTCACTTGTGCAGGTGGTCTAAGATTGCTTCTCATCTTCCAGGAAGAACTGATAATGAGATCAAGAATCACTGGAACACTCACATAAAGAAAAAGCTCAAGAAAATGGGAATTGATCCTGTTACCCACAAGTCACTTTCCATTACAACTGAGCAAAGCCAACCCAATCAGCCATTGCAAGAACCACAAGATCAGCAACAAGCTATCCAAGTTGAGGAAGACCCAAAATTTGAGCCTGAAAATGGGCAAAACAAGGAGCCAGAGAAGGCAGAGACTTCATTTGATCTATCAACCATCACCGAAGAAGCTAAGGAGGAAGAACAAATCATGATACCCCTTTTTGAATCGATAATGAATGAGTTGTTCACTGATGAAGTTCCCATCATAGAGCCCAGTGAGATATTTGTTCCGTCTGCTACTTCCACTTCACCAACCACTACATCATCTTCAACGTCATCGTCTTCTTATTCAAATTCCCCCAACTTCTTTGAAGACCTGCTGCTCCCAGATTTTGACTGGTCTGATGATTACAATGATACTAAGATTGACAACAACAATAGCAGTGTGGCCTTGTGGGATGATGACTTGATTAGAAGTTGGAATATGCTTATTAATGATGATGGCGATGCTGACAGAAAGCAAGTGTTTGACACTTCTGCTAATCAGTACCCAAGACTCATCATGGATTCAGAATCTTGGCCATATGGGTTGTTTTGAATTGATTTTTTTTTCTCTCCACTTCTTACTTGTAATGTGCTTGTAAGTTGTTGCAAAGAATAAAAAGTTAATCACAATTCAAACAGAACCGTAACTCTTGTTTAGTATGTTATCCACTTTTCTATGCCCCAACTTTTCACTCTATAATCAAAGGAAAAACATATCTGTATAAGGTTGTCCAAAATGTCCTCATTTCTTGCTGCTGGTCAGGGCATACTTTATTATACTGGAAACTTGAAGCCCTTGTTATCAATTAAAGGAAACTTGTTTCTTACTATGTAAACAGTAGGAAAAGGGAATTCAAATAAAGAAAAAAATAAGTTGTATTCTTGAATTTGTGGTAATCCTAACTTGAAATATTTCCCGAATATATGGTTCCGTATTCATCCTCTTTTTAGTTACTTTCTAAGTCTACATTTCTGTAGCAATCAGGAGGCAACTTGGTTCTTTCCGTTTGCGGTAATTTAAATGAAAAGGTGAACTACTCTAAATTACTACGGGGTAAAACGAGAAAAAAAAAATAGAGGAACATTTCCAATTAAATTCCAACATTCAAAGGTAGAAATATCGTTTAAGACAATAAATATCATTTACGAAAGACAATTGTGCTAGGATAATTATAGTATTGTCTTTCTAATTAATTGTAAATGTATGTTTGGAGCTTCAACTTAAAGAATATTGTTTCAGTAAATGTGTACAGAATGATTTTGTCTTTTTGCCTTTTTACTTGAAATAGTTATAATTTGGTATAAAATAATTAGCAATATTTTATTGGATTCAACGCACTCTGAAGCAAGCATGAGAAATTTATGTTGTATTTTTAATTATCCATATTCTGTTATATTTTTTTCCTTTTAATCGCATTCCATTTAACAGCAGTCATTTTATTACAGTTTTAGAAGGAACCTTAATTGTTTGGTAAAAAGGTTTGAGGTTTGATAGTGGGAAGACAAAGATAGGTTTAAGATGATGGTGTTGGGTTAAGGGGTTATGACAACGACTGCCCAATGCTTCTTTTTCACTGCTTAAAATCAACTCCGCTCACACAGTATTAACTACAAATAGTAAAATTAATAATAATAATAATTATTATTATTATTATACCTTCATCCAGAATTTAGTCATACATCAGCTTAATAAATGAAATTAAAAAATTAATAAATAAGTTACAGTAACATAAAAATGAAGTATAACTTTACATGCAGATACTGCATAAAATATATATAATAATGAGACATGATAATTAGTTATTGATTCTGCTGCACTGCACTCTTGATGGATGTTCCATTGGGCTTGCTTGGGTGGAGGTTTTATTACTTGGTTCTGAAGGTAAGATTCGCAAAACCCAATCATAAAATACGTCTCATATACGAACATCTACGATTGTCTATACGTTACATCATGACAGCCACCATATCTTATTTGTAAGCTAAGATTACTTCTTTCTTTCAAAAGCTGCCCATATATATAATAGGAACAAGATTGTCAAGCTTAAATATGCTGTATTAAATGTTATATCTTTATTAAATGATTATTAATTTCTGAAAAATGATTTATTAGAGAAAATGAAATGAGAAAAATATATTTGATAGCATGTAGTGACGTAGGTAAATAACTGATGGAGTAGAAAATCGAAAAGTTGAAGTTAATGAATAAGTGTGAAGAGGATGAAGTGAAGAAGGAAGGTCTGATGTAGAAACACAGTGCATTCAGTCAAACATGTAACATGCAAGCCTTGGCTTTATGGCTTTCCGCGTTGTTATAACATACATTGTCACAGATATTTTCTTTACATTCCTCATAATGAATCCTCTACTTATTCATCACTCAAATTTGTACCCCTATCTCACACTTTATATTACATCTTAAAAGAATTTAGTCATCAATTTATATGGATATATATATAAGTAATTTTTGTTCATTTAATAACTTTTTAAAAATTAACTGCCTAACAAAAGTAAACATTTTGATTCAGTATTACCTGGATTGGTTCTACTTTCCATATATTATCATTCACTTAAAACACATGTTAAACATTCTATAACAAAAAATAATATGAAAAAATGTAGGATCTTATAATAGAAAATATATTAGTTATTATTATAAAATAATATTAGCGGATCATTCTATCTATACGTGTCCATTTCTTTTAATTTTTATTTATTTTATTTTAAAAAATTCTATTTAATATCATGTTAATTTTATTTTTGTATATTTACTTAAACAAAAAAATGTAGTTTTATTTTTATATGTTATATGTATTCTGTGATTTGAATGAAAACAATATTGGAAAAGTAATATAAATTACATATTTGCTTAAAAAAGAAAGAGAGAGAAAAATACGTCATTATATTATAAAATAGTATTGTTTCTTTTTATTTTAAGTAGATAAATTATTTTCACTATTTTTTTTTCTTTATTTTTATGTAGGTATTAAATAATAGTGGTCAAATTTAAAATATTGAAACTTTTATGTATAATTGAAGATCAAATAAAAATGTAAAATATGTATACAAAATAGAAAAATTTCCTTTTGGTCAGTTAAGAAATAAAAAACAAAGATCTACCAATATATTACAAATCAATTAAAATGGTAAACTTAGTAGAAGACATAAATACAAGATACATATATTCTTTTAGAGATTTAAACAAAAGTTTTATATTATTAAATATCCAAATTTAAAAATACATTAAATATTTAAAATAAAATATTATTCAACTATATATATATATATATATATATATATAATGTGGTGTGGATAAATGAGCTACAACTTATAGCTCTTTTATTAAAAAGAAAATAAAAAACTTTGTAAAAAGTTTCACTAGTAGTTGACTCGGTCTTCCGTTGACATGTAAGACTTTTCATTTTTCAAAGGCCTGCATAATATTGATTCGCAGAGTATAAAAATGATCTTAAATATTTGTAAATAAAAAATAAATAGAAAACATTTTAAGTTTCTAAAGTATTAAATGTTATATTTATCGTAACTCTAAAATCATCATACCTTTGAAATATCTAATATATAACAAAGGCATAGGACAATGATGATACTAACAAAAGGTTGTTAATTAGTAGATATTTTAATACACATATGTTAACACATGATGTATTATGTTGAGATTTACAAAAAAAAATATAGAAACAAAATTCATTAAAGAAAATAAAACTCGTAATTTTGAATAAATTAAAACAAAAAGTATGTTTAAAGGAGTGTATTATTAATATTCCAGAATGAGAAGATTTAAGAAGGGGTATAGTGATACATTCCCTCCATAAAAGAAAATAAAAAAGTGATTTAACGTATAATGTATGATTTAATATGGTAAAATAATCATAAAAGAAGAAAAAGTAAAAACATTGATTATGTTTGTGTGTGATAATTTATGATTTGACAAAGTGTTTCTTCCTTTTAATTGAGATGACGGCAGGTGGAGAAGATTAAAAAATGTAAATAATTTACTTATATTACTGGGAACCACTTCCTTTTGAAAGATGATAGTACAGGCCAAGCATATAAAGGCACATAACATTTATAAAGGAGGCTCAAAACGCGTATGAGATAGAATTATTGTAATATTTTCCCAAAATTTGAGGAAGATATATTCAGAAAATGGAAGAAACCTTAGTTGTTTGATAGTAGAAGTAGAAGATGATTCAAAGACAATTGACCTGAGAAAGTGGAATAACTGAAAGAGTTGAATTCTGTATCGCACATTGTTTTGTTTTGGTCATAGTATTTGGTTACAGGGTCTTTGAAAATGGAGTTTTATGGATTTTTTACGATGGGTTCAAATTTTTGGACTTTGATGAAGGTATTGCAATGAGTTCACACAATCTTTTTGGCACTTATTGTCTTTGCCCCAACGACAAAACCTTAATCTCATGGCCCTCGCATTCATATTGCCACTTCGTAAGTCAAAGGTTGTCCTTCTGAATGTGCCAAGATTCCGCGTTCTCTCCATTTCATACTTTAGTCTATGGCTTCTTTAATATTTTTAGAAATTATTCTCTATTATTGTTAGTATAAAACCTTTTAGTATTGACAGTAATGTAAAAATCTACTCATTCCTAATTGCCCTATTTATGAATAAGACTTGATTATGCTTATGTTATGGCTATATTAAAGGATTATTTCATATGAAGGTTATTACATTTATTTAAGGTTACATATTGGTGAATTATATACTTTTTATTTCAGTGTCCACTTTGAGATTGTGTGACTTCATCACGATTTTAATTTGAAAGAGTACATCAATGGGTTGAGAAATAAACTTTTTTATAAACTACTCATTTATTTCAATTATCAAGGAATAAAAGTTACATAAATCCTCTTTCTTTCTACAAATAGCATGAATGTTATGAGCCTAATATATCATTGAGAGTTAATTACTCTATTTAAGATATCGTTTTCTTTGAAATTTGATAACTTGCAATTTCAGATTTGTATATTAAATGTTTTCTAAAACTATATATATATATATATATATATATATATATATATATATATATAAATTAACCTATTTTTCATATTTTATAAATATCATTGAAATAATTAAAAGATTACTCAATTTTAAGCAATCGACTAAATATTAAGCTTCTATGAAGATCTTTTACTTTTGTAAGGTTATATTTTATTTTATTTTTGTTGATGTAGAAGTGTGTATGAGTTTGGATTTCCAAGCCACCCACAAAACTCGCAACCCATACTACATCCGGAACTTAAATTTTGAGTTTGTTTGAATACTGTTTTTTTTTTTTTTAATTTGATTTATTTAATATATAAGTTAAAGGTAGAGTGGTCATCACTTAGAAAATTTTTATTCAACCGTTCCCACCTTTCTGTAAACTTTGGCTTTGGCTTGGCTTTATCATGTATGGAGCCAAAGAGTTGTTTTCGTCGTTTTAAAATTTAACAAAAAATATATTATAATATTGAATCATATTAACGAAATTAATTTTTATTTTAAATATAATTATTTGTTATGTAAATAAATGTAAATTACAATATATTTATGTGTTTTAAAAACAAAACATTACTTTTGCTTTTAAAATATAATTGTTATTTAATAAAATGATAGGTCAATTTAATAAATTTATTTGAGTTTGAATTAATCGGATCAATAAAAAAGAACCAAATTCAAAATAAGGTGCAATTTTTTTGTTCTATCTTGTTTTATGAGCTTTTGGAATTAGTTGAGGAAAATATACTTTAACAATCAAACAAGTTTATGAATGAATTTTGTCACTTGTTTATAATATGAAATAATAGTGATAATAAAAAAGGTATATAAATTATGTAGTTTATTATATGATTGATTATTGATAAAAAAATCTAAAAGATTCATCATCAATATTAGATGGTCGAAGAACTAAATTGATAAATAATCTATCAAATTAATTAACTAATATTAAACCTGTTTAGAGGTAAAGTATGATTATATATAATTTGATTGTAATTATATTTTTATTATTAAAAATTTATTTAACTAAAATCTATAAATATATGATTGAGATAAATAAATAAGTGATTTTGCATTTATAATATTATTAATACTTGAACTATTAAATCTTTATTGACTTTAATATCAGTTCTAAGTTAAACAAACTAACATGAACAAACAATAAAGATTTGAAAGTGAAAGATAATATTCAAACATTTTCATATTCTATCAAATGTTAAACAATTGACTTCAACTTTTATACTGGAAACAATTAAAATTAATTTTTTAAATATATATATATATATATATATATATATATTTAATTATTATTATTTTTTTCAAATTCAAGACGATCTTCTAAAAAAAGCAAACTATGCAGGTGGTGCTAACAAACTACAAACAAACTTTTTAATACAAATTTGGAGATGAATTTCATAAATTAATTATCAAATTCAAATTCGAAAAGATAGTTTTTATTTATTTATTCATTTAATCCACAACACATCGCCAAACAAGTAGGCCGATCCTACCATAGAATCTTATGCATGAAGATCAAAACTATTTTTCCTATTTTAATTTATTCAAACAATATTATGATGCCAAATTTGACAGATGACCCTCTTTCCAAGGGATAGTGACAGCTCTTCAGGTTAGATGAAAAATGTTTAGAGTATTTTTTTCCCCCCTCTATTTAATTATAGAATTGTAATTATTTATATTCTTAATAAATAAAAAAATAATTTAAAAGTAAAACAGTGACAGATGAAGTAAGTACTTGATGTGTGATAATTTGAAAATATAATTTTTGGTCGAGAATTGACATTTGTCTGACCAAGGTTCAGAGAATGGTTGGAATTTATATCCACTATAACAAATTAGGACATGAGATCCAACAAGATGTGATAGTAAGTCTTAAATGGCATCGTATCATATCAACAACATCATTCTCAATCCATATCACCCCAAATGTGAAAAAGCTCCAACAAATACAAAGACGAGTGACACGACACAAAACCATGTTACCAATTTCGAACTCCTAAAAAGCCAGATCGAAAATCACTAATCTTGGTCTTCATACTATAATTACTCACATTATTGCAAACTCTTCATAAAATCATCCTCTCAATTAATTCCTCTTATTCTTCCATTTATGATGCCACGCACACATAAAAATGACATCTTATATATGCCCATCTCATACTTCTCCTCCATCAAAACCACTATTTCTTTTCATTTTTATTTCTTTTTAATTATCTTTGTATATTTTCTTTTACTATGCTAACATATTATGAAAATATATTTCTTCATACAATTAAACGATCAAATCTTCAGACGCTTATTGTTAATGGTCTTCAGAATGGCCATGTTTTTATTTGTTATCATTTAAAACACAGGTTTATATTTTTTTTCTTCTTCTTCTTCTTAGTATTGTAATATTCATTTTTTGAGTTATATATGTATTCGATTGTTGTAAAATTATTTTACTTTTAATTTTAATCTTTGTATTTGTTCATAGCTTTAAATTTTATTTATTTTTAGTTTCTATAAAATAAACATAAAAAGAAACATACTGTTTGGTTTCTATAATATATATATATATATATATATACATTTTTAAATTTTTAAATTTAAATTTAGGATGAAAATCTATCTAGAATAATTACTCAACCTCAATTTAAAGTATATGTGCAGTTAATAAATGTTATCCAATAATAAGAATTAAAAAAAATTGAAAACTTAAAAAGGAGAATTCAAAAAGATGGAAATTAAAAAATTACTGGTTTTATAAAAATAAACATATATTTAAAAATAATTTATTTTTTTATTTAGATTAAATAAAGACCATTGTAGTGTACTTAAATATATAAAGTAATGATTTATTTTGTAGGATAAAGATGATATAGTTTATGCTAAATAGTTGCGAAGAGTAAAGATGTGCCAAGTCATGAAAATACGCTTTTTAAGTGCGTGACAACCTGCGTGTACAACAGCACTTTAAAACCAAATCCACGTGTCAATCTAATTTGTCCAAAATACTAATTACTTTTGCAATCATTATTCATAATTAAATATATATGAAAAATTAATTCATTATTTTTATTTGATATTTAATCAACTTTCATTTATTTTTATTGTCGTTAAATTAGTAATGTAAAATAAACTAAATAACCAGTAGTTTTATTTTATAAATTTAAATATACTTCTTCCTTCCGATACTTGCAGTGATTT